>JAENHJ010000091.1:7500-401284 GCA_025330945.1 Mucuna pruriens | reverse complement strand
TAAAGCCATGTATTGTTGATCAGTACATGTTATATATTATGCTTTTATATTTCATTGACGCAAATCACAAAAGGGAAAAATTCACCTACTATTTTTGAAATTAAATTAATAAAATCTTTATTAGCATAATCCAAATTTAGTGTAGTTTTATAGTTACTTATAACTTGTGCTCGGCCCCAAGTCGTTAAGCATAGAAACAAAGAAAGTTATAAGTTAGAAAGAAGATATGGAGATGAAAGTTAAAAGAGAAGAGAGAAAAGAAAAGAAAGAAAAAGCACAAAAAAGGTGAGAAAAGAAAAGAATGAGAATTTTAAATTTTATTTTTTGTGTGGGAATTTGGAATTTATATATTTAGGGCAAATAAACACTTTAGCAAATTATTATTAAAATTTCTTAATTTCTTTCTTATTTTTCTGAGCACAAACAACATATTCTACTCATTAAAGCATTTCAAATTAACTAAAAATATGAATTAGTCTTTAAAATTCCTTTGTCCAAGCACAAGGATACCGTAAAAATAAGAATTAATCTATTAGATTAATGTGGACAAAACTTGATTCATGGAGAAAATGTTCATGACAACAATAAACATTGGTTGATGATGGTTGGTAATGGAACCAGCATTAGCTATAATCCCCTTGTTTTACATCGAACTTTGCCAGAGAAAATTGAAAAATAATGAACATATACCTGAATAACAGTCAAATATCCGCCTCCCAAGGCTATATGTTGTCATCAGTAAATATTATCTTTTATGCAAAGTGTAGCTTACTTGTAGTTTCCATTCTTCGAGCAAAATCCATAATATGTTAAAAGAAATGGTGAAATAAGTATTCTTGTTATAAAGTTCAGTATTAGGCATATATATGTAGTTTTTATTTTGTGATATAAGGGGAGTTGCATGTTATTATCCTGAAAGTAACCAATGTTACTAAATCCTCAATTGTTTCCATTTCTAAAAGCTACTATATTTATCTAGTCCACAATGCTTTGTTCCAATGCATACTTAATGTCAATTACAATTTATAAAGAAAGAGCTAACTGTTGTACAAAGAAAAAAAGCAATTGTTAGTAATGATGTCAACAAGAATTTGAGAAATACACAAATTCATTAACATTACATTTTCATTTTCTTACACTCTTTCTTTTCTTTCTCTTTACTTTTGATCAACGAAGAAGGGAATAGTCATATAAAATTGAATTATAGAATTGCATATTATACTGCTGGCCTCTCTAGCATCCGAAACCCTAAGTAAGAGGAGGCCTATCGCTAAGCTTCTCTGCTGTGCCGCATAATCGTCAATTAATTGTTACAAAAACGTCACCCGACAAAGAAAGCACATGGAAAGAAATGCATTACTAATGCTACAATTCTCCTTGTTGATAAACATTCTAAAGCTAGAATAGGGGGATGGGGAAGCAGGGACTGAGAAGTCCATCAAGGGAAGTCAGCCACAAAAAAGGGACCTGGCGGTATGAAGAGAAAGACTACACAAGGAAGAGGCAAACCAGAATGTAGAGAAAGAGAGAAAGTCATTGAGATCAGGCTGTTCAGATTTAACACATGTGTTTTTGTCATGTGCTAGTGTAATGAAAATTTCATTGTTTTGTTTCAAAGTTTTCTATTTTACACACATGAAACTGTGTTAGATTTTCTTGGTTTAACAACATTGTGACTTTGATAAATTTTTTGATCAGATTGATGTCAATCTACTAATTTGATTTATATTAATTCATAAAGTGGTTTTAATTTTTGGATGCTGAACGATTTATTCACTAGGTTGGTTAGGGAGAATGCACTGTTTCCTTTCAATTTAATTATAATAGTTATATGGATATTTTTGTTTTAGTCTTAATTTTTTCTGTTTATGCTCTTATTAATCCTTTTTTACTAGTGTGCCTAATCTTTGCGAGATCACTATGTAGTGATCATAACAAGTTAAATAATTTATTTTTTAAAATAATAGAATTAAAATAAAATTTAATATAAGAGAATTTATAAAAAATTATATTTTTTAGGACTAAACAATAAAATGAGGGATTAAATGAAAGTTATTTGTGGGATACAAATAAAAAAAAGATTAAGAGGATGGAAAGAAAACACTATAAATTACTATGTTTTTAAATGACAAGTAGTAATGAAAACAATGAAATCTTAACGGATGATTTACAAAATACTGATTAAATTAATGCATTTGAGTACAGCCAATACTGCTCACTAAGTAATGGTTTCAGAGGAGTATTATTGGTTCAATATAAGTTACAGTCAAATATAAACAATACAAATTGTGGGAACATAAGAGAAAGGGTGTGTGCATTGTGTTGTGGATACAAGTTATGATAGTTTACTTTAGTTGTTCTTGTGGCTTGAGCAAGTTCATGTGGGTATATAGTACACTATGTTTAATTTTATGCTATTGGACAAATAAAGCACACTACTAGAATTTTATATATTTCATCTTGACAATTTCTGCTGGGTTTTCAACGCTGGGAAGTTGTATATGAAGTTCTGTGTATCATGTAAACAGTGATAATTAATCAAAATTTAAATTCAATAAAAATTCTGATGAAAACAAAGTTATAATGGATCTAATTATTATTGAGTGAAAAGTAATTATTACTTTACCTTTTGTATTAAAAGTTTGGAGTGTTTTATTTATAAAATAATACATCAATGTGCAATGGTTATGCGACAAGGTGAGAAACAAGTCTCTATCAAATTAAATAATATTTGTTTATGTCCAGTTCAGCTAATTAAGTCCTTGAGGACAAACAAAGCCTTTAATCTAATTTTATATACAATTAAGTACGAGCGTGAAAGAAAGAAACTTTCATTTTCTTACTTTGTCAATTTGATTTACTATCTATCTATATTTTATCTATTCTCCTTGAGGTGACTTTCATTTGTACCATTACTAAATAAAAAAGGTCTCCCACCTCCTCATCTCTACACTTTTATTTTAACTTATGTAATTATTAATAATTGAAATTTTCTTATAAAATTTTAAATTTATCCTTATTGATGTTAATTATGCCATTTTTTATTTATTTTAAAAGATATAGTGATGAAAATGATTTTAACATATAAAAGTTTGAATTTTTTTCATGTAGTAATACTATTTACCTTTACTTTTATTTTATTTTAAATTATAGAAATAAAATATTTAATAAATTTAAAAGGTCATTATCTTGAATGTTTTCATTTGAATTTAAATATATCATCTTTAAACTTGAATTTTTATTTTTGTGAAATATTAATAAAATATAAAGTTACTATACAATAACTTAAAATACTAGTTATTGAAAAGCTTCAAAGTTTTAATTATCCAGATTGAGTAGCGAGGATTAATTAGATAAAATAAATTAATACATTTTTATGCCTATTTGTTAAAGCATTCTATATAATATGAGATTACCATGCTATTTAAGGTAGTAAGGTTCGTTAGGCTTGAGAGAAAGACCCACTTGATTTGTGGACCATCAGACAATTCACACTTTCTCACACACACAAACCACCTTTTTAATAGAAAGAGAGGAAAGAAGAGAAGGAGAAGGAAAAGCACGCCCACATTTAGAGACCATGTGCTAGTTCTTTCATGTTTTCCCTTCCTTTTGGTTTAGTTGTGTTTTCTCTTCTTCTTTAGCTATGTAGCTTTTATATTATTCATGGATTTGAAAATGTTGATTTACATTAATTTACATTATTCATGAGTTCGATTGAAGGGTTTGATGTTTAGAAACTTAGGTGTATGGTTTGACAATTTATTGGCGTTGAGTGGTTATACATGATGGCTCTGAGATTCAAATATGTGATTTTTAGTGATTTATAGGTATGCAAAGATCATGAAGCTTAATCATCTACACCTACCTTTTCTTATGAACTTATCATTTGTCCTTTAGAATGGACACCGAGCAATGAATAATATATCTAATGGTCCTATTTGCTTATATAGACCAATATCATGAAGTTTCTAAAGGTAAATGTTTGGGATTTGAATCATATCGATTTGTTGTTGATTAGGCTGTATTTAATCTTGATTACAGTTTCCACCATATCGCATTTGTAAGAAGGAAAAGATGAAGCCTTCACCACTCTTACCATTATGAGATTAAATGTCAACAAGATAATCACCTTATCCCTTGGAAGATAGGTGGCAGTCAGATGCCTGCCATCAATTGTATAAATTCAACCACAACCTAAAGCCAAGGTGAGTGTGACAACAGGTACTTGTCAAGGAAAATAGAAGAAGAACATCCTTTAAAGGTCTTTTCACATTAAAGCGAAGAGACTTAAAGAAGTATGCAAACAAACTTCTTGATCAAGAAACATACTTTATGTTTGAGTTTGAAAACTCAATAACATCTTGATGCTCTTGAGCATTTTTGGATTGGAAACTGAGGATAAGAGTTCAAGTGGTTTTTGCAGGATATTCTATTTAGAGTTTCACATTGGTGTGCCCTACCCCAAGCAATGATGAACAATTTGATGAAAACACTTTTTAAACTAAAGAGTTTACATTTACAACTTTTCCAACATCTTTTTTTGCTTTTCAATCGTTTTTCCATATTCATGCTCATTTTGTTACCCATCTCTTTGAAAAAGTATGAAGTAAACATTGATGATTTTGTTGAAGATCCTAATTATTTCTTAGTTTGCTTCATTGGTGATCCAAACTTGTCCTGATGTTTTGAAGATAGTAGTAGCAACTTTAACTACATCTCTTCAACAGAATGAAGAAGATGCCTATGGAACAGAATTAGACATCTGGGTGATCTTGCTGCAAGTTGAAGGGAGAAGATGGGTTTATTCTATCAACTTCTAGCTTAGACTTTCTTATTTTAATGTTGCTTTAACACTATCTTTTTTGTTGTTGACAAAAGGGAGATGACAAAGTTAAGTGAAATATAAGAAGATGAAACGCATTTTCTTTAAGGGGAGGTATTATTGTATGCTTGGTTGCTTTGATAGTTTGTTATGTTTAAATTTATTCGAGTTTTCTTTTGATAAAAAAAAGCCACATAAGCAACCTTGATGTGAAACCTAATGCTATGATAAACTTGAACAAATTCCTGTTTGATTATGTCTTTGTGTATCGTTTACATATGTTTTCATGCTTACATGACCACTTTCTTTAAAACTTTATAGTTGTTTAACATCATAAAAGGGGAGAGATTGTTATATCAAAAGATGAAATAGAACCCTCAAATAGTTTTGATTAATAGACAAACAAACAATTTTCTCTCACACTAAAGACAAGTATTTTGTTTGTTAAGATGCAAACAAAATCATATATTGTTTAGCAATATAGATGAAATGCTTTTATAAAGAAAAGGACGAACCTATACATATAAGGTGCACATATTCAACTTATCTTATCCAAGAATGATATATCATATGTCTTATAAAAGTAGTAATGAAGAAGCCTAATGTAAGGTCAAAGTCTTTTAACATCCGATTAAATCAAAAGGTATATTTGCATGGTGTTGTTGTTTGTTTTTGAAAGTATGTTTAGTTCATTATAGTTACTTCTTGAAATGAAAGATATGAAAATGTTTATCTTATCAGTTTTGATTAGTTGGCAAAGCCAATGCCTATGAACACTTTGTTTCTCCAATAAAAGAAACTAGAAGAAGCATTAAAAAACCCTATATAATCATCTTGAGCCTACTATATATATAAATGTTTTTAATATCAAATAGTAAACATACATAAATATCTGAGTAAAAAGCCCTAATATTAAATGTGAAAAGACCAGATTTTTTTTTATCGAGAAACAGACATATGCCTTCAGAATCCATCTATTACATGATATGGTCAAAGTTAGCCTGCCTAATCCTTTTCTCTAATGAAAGTGGTTAGCTTGAGAGGCTTTATGTGCAAAGTACACTTGGTTAGATTGAAACAACAAGCAAATCAAATAATAATTGTTTAGAGTCTAAAAGTTTGCCTTGTAGTAAAAACAATACTTGTAATCGGTGATTTTGTTAGTAAAATTTGGTAAGGTACCAAGAATTTGATGTAATCTTAGGTTTGATGAACTAGTATAAACTTTGTGTGTCATTATCTCTCTATCTTTTATTCATACTGAGTTTTAACGATGCTTATGAAAACTTAGTGAAAATATCCTTGTTGCTATCATATAAAGAGGTTTTTCATATTCATTCAACAAAAACAATTGTTTGAAGCCAAGACAAATTGACCTTTGTGAAAGATTTGAAAAAAGTTTAAAACATAATTCAATTCCCCTTCTTATCTTTTTTTCTGTGTTCTACACAAATGAAATAAAGTTATCCCTTCACTTTCTATTATTGTAATTACAACAAAGTGGTATTAAAGTCCCTACCAGGTTTGATATAAATAAAAAAATCTTAGTTGAGGACTGCAGTACAAAGCAAGAGAGAGAGAGAGAAAGATGGTGAGGGGATTGTAGAAAGGAAAATTTGTTCAGCTTCTATAATTTAAGTGCTTCGTAATAGTCATTATGACCATCAGACATTACGGAGAATTTTTCCAAAGTATTAGAAATTGTGGGGATAACAATTAGTGTGGTTTTAAATGAAGCACATCATAAAAAGACAGGATGAGATGAAGCGTGAAAGATTCTGCCACAACAATTTGTTCTTAAAAGCATTATAGATCATCTCGAGACAATTCAAAGAATGACAGCTAAACAAATGGAAATTTGTCAATAGACGTTTTTCAAGGTTATTCTAATGGCTAACAAAATGTGAACATATGATAATGTTTTAGTTGGATAATAAAGAAAATATACTTAGATCAAATGACTAAACAAATTTAACTATACTGCCTACCAAATTAAGGAATCAAGAACATTGAGAATATTGATGAATTTATATGGATGAACTCTAAAGTTTGTTGACCATACATCTAACAAAAGATTTCCACATGTCAACTATTGAAGTAGGCACCAAAGTGACACATGAAGAAAGATGGTGAAAAGTTAAGAAATATGAAAAACTACTTAGAGTAGGGATGATCAATCTTACACAAGACCATAGTTTAGTGTTAAATATGTCATCAACTTGGACACTATCAATACGTATATCCAACTTAGGATATGTTTACCTTAGGGGTTTGATGAAAACAAAAGAAATACTCTCAAATCATGTAGAAATGCATGATTCAAATAAAAGTGATATATGGTTTCTGACTCTAGTTGTACAACCACATGTGTGGGTAACTGATCTTTTTTAAAGAACTAAATTTAAAGAGTTTTAAGTAGGCAATTGAAATTGGGAAATAAAATGTTGAGTGTTGTTAGAAAGGGAAATGTGAGATTGTGTCTCGATAGCTTCCAATCACATAGTAATTGGAGTATTATATGTGCTAGCTGAAGAATAATCTCTATTAGTAGAGGCTAACTAGATAAAAGAGGGCTAGCCATTCTAATCAGTTAAGCAAATGTAGAATTTATCATCCAACAAAAGGTTTAATCATCCAAATTGACATGACTACAATAGATGTTCATTTTGTTAACCAAAATGGAATAAAAGAAGTGTGTCTCTGCCAACACCACAAGACTCTAGCTCATCTTTTAGCATTGTTGATACATCCATCTCACTACTTGAGGTCTCACACCTTGTAGCTTAAAAGAAATGGTGAAAGACTTGGTTTTTTTTCCTTTGGAATCTAATAATGTGGCGATGTCTCTTTAAAAGGAAAAAGCACACTTGTAGAGCATCCAAGTAGTTGGAACTTGTTCATTAGTATATGAACCAATTCTTCCCATCTCTAACAATAACAAAAGGTATTTGATTTGGTTTTATAGATATTCACAACGAAACATAGATGAATTTTTCTAATTGAAAATATGATGCATTTAATTCCTTCAAGCCTTTAAGAATTGTGTAAAGTGAGAACTGGTTTGGCTATTGCTGCTTGAAAATAGATTGTGGTGAGGAAAGTTCTTCTCTTCATAGAGTTTAAGGAGTACTACAAAGAAAAATGGAAATAAAAAAGGCAATTCAACTAATGTTTATAAACTAAAAAGCAAACAACAAAGAATAGGATAAGAACATGGTGAGATGTTTATCGTCCTTAAGGGTATTCTAAAAACTTTTGGCCCCATGCAGTAAATTGACAATATATGTTTAAACTAGGTGCCTACATAAACATAACTCCGATGGCTTGGAGTGGAATTAAACAACCCATAAACATTTCAGGGTTTTGGAAGCCTTGTACATGTTCATTTTCCTAATGCTAGCTGGCAAAAGCTTGAAGGCAAGATAGTTAAGGTCGGGAATAGAATCTATAAAATCAGTTCTATGATCAAGCTTGTGAAGAAGATTGCATAAGTCATCATGATGTTGGTAGTCAGAGAAGGACAAGAAGCAGACAAAAAGCTGAGTAAAGAACAAGTTCCACTAGACATGAATGAAGATGAAGAAGTGTATGATGAATTAGAGACATAATACATTGTGAATGAGATGATGAAGCACCACCAAGTATCAGAATATGAATGCTATTTTGAATCTTCAAGTTCACGAAAGGAGAATAAAAGAGGTTTGAATATAGATGAGAGGCTAAGAAATTCAGAAAGCTTCCTTCTGTTTAGAGAGCAGATGCAAACATGGTTCTATTTGCTCGCGGTCAATCCAAAAGGCGAAATTAAAGGAAGGATGAAAATGGAGACAAGCTATGGAGTTAAACATGAGATCTATCGAGAAGAATGAGACTTGGCTTATTACCATGTTACCACAGGTTTAAAAGAATTAGTGTTAAAATGGAATGTATAAGATAAAATTAAATGAGTTTTGACATGTTAAGAAGTAAAAATCTTACTTAAGGTTATGCCCAGAATATGGAGAGTTGATTAAGAATATATGGTTGCATTGAAATTCAAATGGATATTATTCAAATTATTCTTACCTTGTTGCACAAAAGGATGGAGTATTTTACCAACTAGATGTCAATTAGCTTTCTCCATGGGAAGTTAACTAAGGATGTATTTGTTGAATAATCAAAATGGTAAAAAAGGTGAAGATGGACTCTGAAGTTGTTTATAAGCTCAATAAGGCATTATGAGGACATAAGGGCAAGTACTGGGGAACTTGGTTTAGTCAAATAGAATCATATTTCTTAAAGAATGGTCTACAATAGTGATAGTTGAGAAAACTCTTCATCAAAACCAACAAAGGAAGGTAAATGTTTAATCATAATTTATGTATTGATAATTTTATTTATGCCAAAATAATGATGTTATGATTAACGCAGTTCCAAGCTTCAATGGATGAAGGAGTTGGTGTGTTAGATTTAGGAAAGATAGAGATATTTTCTTGGGATTGAGGTGGACGCAACAGGAACAATGTTTATAAGTCATAAGAAGTATGTAATGGAGGTCTTGATGAGGTTGGGATGGAAAATATAATGTAGTTCAAAATCCTTTCATTATAAGGTTTGATCTTTAGAGATGAGAATGGAGTATATAGGTGGATGGAACCTTTATAAGAAAGTGGTGGGGAATCATGGTATCTAACATCCAATGAGGTTAGACATAATGTTTGTTGTTAGTTTGGTTAGATACATGTCATAATCTATCAAAACTTCATCTTGAACATTGAATCATAATATTTATAAGAGTACAACTAATTTTGGAATTTTCTATAGAAACCGAAGAATAAAGAGTTAACTTCCTCACAAACATTAATTATATTGGTTAAATTGGGATAGAAAAGGCACATTTGGTTATGCATTTATCTTAAGTTTGTGAATAATTACTTGGTCTTTCATGAAAACAAACCATTGTCACTCTTAGTACAACTACAACTGAATTTGTAATTATTGTATCTTATAAATGTCAAGTTAGTGTGGATGGAGAGAAATGAAGAAATCTTGATTATGAAGGAAGTGAGAGAATTATCATTTTCTATGATAAACTTGTCAATATAATACTAAGCCTCATTTGGTAACCCCCATCTGTCCCACTTACTAAACCTCCCATTTTATAACCCACAAAATCAAAAGGGCTTAAAAGTCTCTAACCTCGTATAGTCCTCAAACAAAGGATAAGGCAGTTTTCAAGGTAGGTCACCCCTCAATGAAAAAGTATAAGAGTATTATAGCAAAGTACATGAGGTGTTGTAGATTGTTAAACTGGTCAATAAAGAATATCCTGTTATCGCTTTTGAGACAATGTTGTTGATTTTGGTAACAATGTCCATAAAAAGATTGATTATTTTCTGATATTTTGCTCTTTACATAAATATATGGTACCATTTTCGTAAAAAAGAGGAACTTTTATCTTTTTTTCTTGTTGTAATGAAACCATGGTAGAGAAAGAAGAATTTATTTTGTGTTTTATGAAAAAAATTAACAAAAGAAAGAAAAAGAAAATTCAGTACAAATAGTTTACAAAAATTAACCTCTAAGTTCAGTTCTTTTCTTTTTTAACAACTTAAATTTTTTAGCAAAGATGATGATGTTGATTGATTGCTCTTTACTATTACAAGGAGGGATTAAGTTAATCAAGAGTAATCTTAAGAGAGCTACTCTTTCCCCATCATTTATTTACTTTCAATCTAATGGTTAAATGTGAATTATCCATTAAATATTAGATTAAAAAGAAAAATTAAAAGTATGGATGATAAATAATTCTCTAAATTATTTTTAATGGACTGACTTTAATTTCTCACATTCTATTATAGCTTAACATCTTGTTTTGCTAAAATTTTATAGTATTTGACGATAACAAAAAAAAATAAATGACATTTGTTAACATTTATCCTTATTGCATTAAAAGTGTTAGAACCTATCATTTAAAAGATTGTCTCTAAATATATATTATAACTAATAATTATAACATTCATTTTAAATTTCATAAATACTAAATATTCCTTATCTAAATTTATTACCCAAATTTCTTTAAATAAAATATTCTTTTATATTTTAAATATAATAAATAAATATTTTAATGAATTTCAATTTAATATAAACATTAATTTGACTTATTCATCTGTAAAATGTCACGGCCTAGTCCTAGATCAAAAGGACTTTGAGTTTTGGTCTATGAGCTTTTTTTAAATGTGGACTTTTTGGTCCTCGACTATTTTTATTTTGACCCTACATCAGTTAGGACTGGAGTGGGTTTGGGAGGATTTGATAGTTCTATTCTACCATAACAGTTCAACTATTAAATGTATAAAAAATCATGCACGGCAGGAGCAGGCACAATTGACGTGCGTTTTCATTTTCGACTAAATTGGCTAAAGGAGGAAATGCTGGCTGAAACATTGTAGAACACAGGAAACAAGTGACTTGCGTGTTACTAAACCACCTAAGCCGCAGTCATTTCAGGGCGGTGAGTTTAGTTAGGGGAGTTTGTCAAGCACGTATTTTAGGAAAATCTAAGGGAATGTTATAATTTATACATACCTTAGGATTGTTTATGTATTTATTTTATTTACCATGTTTTTTAGCTAACAGGCGTTGGTTGTACAATTTTGTGTAAATCGGGCTGTAGTCAGTGGTTAGTTGTTACTGTTTTTGTTTATCCTGTAAAGGCTATTTTATAGCAACTTTTATCTACAAATGAAATGAAGTCATTCACCCACTTTGTTTTTAGTTCTCTGTTATTGTAAATGTATAACAGGAGTTGGAACTTCCATTCTCATGAAATATATCTTGTAGTATGTATTCATTAATGTTTAATGACTTGAACGTTCTTTTTACAAGCGATCTTGTTTATTGCCAAAGTTTATATCCATACCGTGATTCCTTCACCTGTTCTTCCCTGAAGATTCGCTCTCAAAGAATTAAATATTTTTTGCAACAGTATCATATATAAATAGCTAGCTATTCATAGAACCAATATGGTATTTACTCCAAATTTCAACTCCTATTTCAAATATATTCTCCTACTGAAGTTTCGTATGACGGTGAATGCTAATAACTAATAGATAATCAGACATGTAGATACAGTCGCTAATATACTTCAAGAACTATATGCCTAACTTTTCCATACCGCCATGACATCGGGTGTTTTGTTTTTCTTAGTCTTTGGTCTCAAAATAGATTTTGTGAAATAAAGTTTTACTTGAATAAACGATTTAATTAAAAATTAAGATTGAAACTTTGATATATTATTGTTAGATTTGTTCTTAATCGTGTTTTTGTCATTTTCCAAAAATATAATATCTAATCTATCCCTAAATAGGATAGAGGTATTAAAAGGTCAATAAAAAGAAATTAAGTAAAACAAACTATATAGTACAAAAATTAAAATTATTGATATTGAAGAAGACAACAAGAGACAATAAAAAAATAAATAAAGTTTGACTTTGAGAATTAGAGTGGATGAGAACCGTTGGATGACAATGTTTCTCGGGAAGCAATTTTGCTCTCTAACAAAGGTGAACTCAAGTTGGGCAAATACAGGTGGTGGAGAATTGCAGCAGTGGATCAATCTGTTTTATAATTTGTTGGAAAAAATGTAACCATTGAGACACTGGGCAAGGGACAGAGGCATAAAATTCCATCTACTACTAGACTGGTGAGACTTTATCACTCACACCATTGAAAAAGTGAGCCCATCCTGCCATTCACCTGGAAAGACTTGTTTTTTACACTTGTTCTTGTTCTTGATCATGACATAGAACCAATACCATTCATATAAGGCAATGAAAGATCTTAGATGGAAAGGGGCCATGCAAAAGGGATTCAAGTGTTGAAAAAGAAGAATGAACATGGATTTACTTATTTAATTCCAAGAAAGAAGGCATTGGAATGCAAATGGGTCTACAAAGTTAAACACAAATTTGACGAGATAGTAAAAAGGTTAAATCACTCTTAGTTATTCTTGCAATCACTGAGTTGAAGGATAGAACTACAATGGAATATTTGCTCTTGTTAGTTAGTTGGGATTAGCAAACTGTGTTGGCAATAGTAGCAACATAGAATTGGGGAGCACATTAGATGGATGTATAATATGTTCTTTTATGGGGATCTTCAAAGAAAATCTTTAACTACCACCTTTCTCATGCCTAGAAGCCTAGAATGGTGTGTAGACTTCATAAATCTATATAGATTTGGGTAATTCTCATGGTGTTGGTTTGTCAAGTTATCCAATTACCCTCCTGGATTCTTTGATTACAAAGTCATAGAGTCTACATAGTATAAGTTCTTGATTCCTTATCTCAACCCTCCTTCCTCTTTATAAGGGCCAACAATAGCACAGTCTGTTGGTGAGATTACTTTAAAAGCCTAATGGGAGATATCTGATCTCATCTTCTATATAGTGCTGCATTGTAGCGTGCAGGTATCTCTTTGACCACATGTGATAGTCGATCTCCCATAAGCATTAAAGAGTTATGTCTACTATCTACAACTTCACTAGAATAGCCAAGGGCACGATAGGCTTGGATGATCGAAGGACCTTAGACCAGCAGCAGTACCGCAGCACCGGCGCTGACTGGAGCGCGGCCGACCAAAAGCCTTCATAGCAGCAGGTTGTCCTTCCTGACATGATACATAGTGTCGGCCTGATCCATTTGCCCGACCCGCCTGTCAGCTGAAAGCAATCGCGATTGACTCACCTCTTTACGAATGTTGGCGCAGGCAATCATCGCCAACTCACCTTATGGTTGTTCCTTTAACGGGACCTGACGATGCTTCATTGGTTGGGCAGCTATCCATACTGGTACTAGGCGATCGACTTATGTATTGAGAACCAACTGACTCACGATCAGCCTCACCAGTTCTGCACAAGAAACCGCAGAGAAACGGGCGCACTAGCAGTCATGGTTGGCTGAGATACGGCTAGTAGCATTCCTCTGGGGATTCAAGTTTTGAGGTGTGGTGACCAAGCTTTCGACATGTCAATCAATACAGGAAGTGTTTATAGTCGAGTGCTCATGACTCGGGAGGTTGACTGGGTGCTTTTAAGTTAGTCGCTTTGATACAGATTTCCACAAGTCTTTAGGTTTGTTCAGTGTTTGTGGTCGCCCACTTAAGATCTTCATTTGACTGAGGTTTCACTGCCTCTCTCTCAGCTCTTTAGTTTGCTTTCTCCTGTAGTCTTTAATGCTCTCTCTCAAGTCTTTTAATTTGCCCGACGACAATCGTCATACCGTCTCGACGGTCGCTTTAGTTTTCCTGAGGACCACTGGTTGACACGCCTCTTTCACAAGTCTCTGATTTTGGCACAAGGCCCATGCACGTACCTCTCACGTACCTTTGATTTTCTGTCGGGCGTCTGCAAGTACCTGCAGCTCAGGCCCTTCTTTAATTTGCTCGCAGGGAGGCCAATTGACTCCACCACCTCTCGCTGAGTCTTTTAGTTCGATCAGAGACCACTAAATGGGCCATCTCGCGTATTGTCTTTGATTTTCTTGACAGCCTACATGATCGCACTACATAGTCTTTAATTTGGCTAGAGAGACCACAATTGGCTTTCGCCTCGTCACAAGTCTTTAGTTTGCTGAGGGACATTACCAGTACGGTGCCTCATCGCGACTTTTGATTTTTGGTTGAGGGTTCAAGTGACTGCTGCTCACTCGTGTCCTTAATTTGCATGAGGACCACCGTCGCTATCACCTCTCACAAGCTCCTTTAGTTTCTGCTCAAGCCTAGCGCTTTACTGTGTCTTTACCTTGTTCGTGGACCAATAGTCGATCACCTCTCGTAGGTCTCTTTAATTCATCCTGTGGGATCGCTCTTTGATAAGGCTCCCCCAATTCATCTAGAAAGTCTTTGACCACCTCTCTCCAAATCTTCAGATTTTTTTGTGCAGAAATAAATACTTTTATACTTTTTAAATCTGAACCATGATCCTAATATTAAAATATGAAGCAATGAGGCAATGAAAAAGTTTTAGAAAGGGGGAAGCGGGTCATTCACACCACGCCTCTCGATCTTTTAATGATGCAAAAACCCCATTCTTATTTATGTATTTGTAAGTCTTGATATCAAGCAACTTGATGAGTTTGAGTAATTTTCTTGAGGTCGTTGATCTATAATATATCTTTCATATCAAATGACCTGTCATTTAGTTTCGATTGACAATTGTACCTCACATTTTAAACTTTGTTGGAAAAAGCATTTGATTGGAGGCCTTCCCGAAAGTTTGCTCCATTTCTCACTTAGGTATTGAAGATAAGGGATGATAAATCTGCATAAGTCCATAATAATGTGAGAAGATATTTATTCGACTTATGTTGTCCACAGCAGTTGTCATCATCCAAGAATTTTAGATGGAAGAAAATTGGGCAATGTTGTCTTCTGCCTCCCAACAACCTATTGGAGAGAGAACAACATCAATTAAAAACCAGGCAAATCTCTTGTCACGGCCTTTCTTGGATCTCTACATATGCCCAAGAAACAATTTTTCATTTGTGAAATCTCTTCCCATTTCATCCCATGGAATCTAGGATGGAGGAATAAAAGAGTGATAGTCGCGTATAATTGCATAGATCTATAATTGTATTGCCTGCATTACATTTGGATCAACAGCCAGCTCGTAGTAACGCATGAGTCCCAACGATAGAGGCGTAATCATAAGTCATGAACCTGCTGTCATAAAAGTGACAAATGACATCAAGCTAATTTCTTTTGTTTTATCTTCTTGTCATTTTAATCGTGCACTAGGGTTTTGATTCATTAGAGGCCAAGGAGGACTCGCACTCCGCTTTGAGGCGAGCACCAACCTCGTGGCATTATAGTGAGAAACTTGGCACGTCGGGGCAAAGAAGGATGAGATACCAAATCCAACCTCGGCCACGTGGCAGCAACCTCTAACTCTTTATTCCCTGAAAGGGTGCAAAAGAATTGCAAATCTGCGAGAAGTATGTCGCCACCACGCTTGTTGAAATTCTCGAAAGCTAACAGGCCAATGACGAACGATGGGATAAAAGCAAGATGACTAGCAAGTGTGATTTTCTACAAACCACATGGCCACCAACTACTGAAATGCCGGACCTGCAGACTCCAGTGAAAGGGCTGATGTAGGTGGTTGTAGGACGTTGATACACACAAAGCGAGGAGAAAGGCCTCGCGATCGGGAGCTGTGAAAGGACAGGATGTATTTGACCCCTGTAAGGACAAGATTAATTATAATGCGTCGTTGATAGCAAGACACTATGTTTATGCATCAATCCAGCACTGTTGGCGCGAAGCTCTGCTCGTACTGCCCAAGGCACAAACTACATACCTGTTTGAGATGAGTTGGTCGAGTACTGCGCAGTAAATCTAAAGACCTCATCTCGAGGCGAAGCTGCTCGAGCTCGTCACATGCAAATAAAGACTTTCGTTTGAGATGAAGTCGCCGAGATCGTCGTGAAAACTCAAAGACTTGTTTGAGGCGAAGTTGAAATTCGAGGCAGACTGAGGGCAACTACAGACACATGTCTTAGATGAGCTCGCTGAGACCGTCAGGCGATCTAAGACTTGTCCGAGATAGTCATCAAGACTGTCGTGACAAAAAGCAAAGAACATTGCCTGAGACACAAGCTGGGTCGCAGAACTCACTCCGCAAACGACGAAAAGCAGGAACTTGTTAGAGAATGAGCGCTGGAGATCGCTCTCTGGGCAAAAACTTAAACATTGACAGCTAGTCAGAGACTGGGCCTGACACAGCAAGAATTGGAGAGGCTTGACGGTGGGCCTTTGGCAAGCAAAAGCAGAGACTTGAGAGAGGTGCAGCACTCGGCCAAAATTGTAAGAGCTTGAGGCGAGTGCCACCAGCAGACCTCTCGAGCAAAAAGGCAGAAGACCTAAGAGGTTAGTCTCTAGACACCTCAGCCGATCCATAGACCAAAATACCTTTCATAGAGACCCGTTGCTCAGATAAGCTTCGAGCCGACCAAAATGACCAATCTCCGAGAATTCCAGTGCTTATCGCTCCGACCTCGACACTTATGAGGTTGTGCAGATCAGCAGCTCAGCTCGTCCACGCAGTCAGTCCTACCGGCGAGTCCTAAAGACGTCCTAGCTTGGGACCTTCTGGGATTACAGTGCATCACTCAAGACTTTCAGCTGCTAAATGCCGGCCGACCCAAGAGCACCTAGAGCAGTCGAGGCCTTTCGTAGCTGGATCCCTCTCGAGCGTAGTCCACTCATACACATTGAAGAGTGCGACCCCTCCTGAGTCACAAAACCGACCCACCCTCGCCAACCATAATCTGCTTAGCGGATCGAGTTCACTCTGCACAGTGAAGAAAGCTGGATCCTCACGAGCCACCAACCGACTCCACTCCGCCCAATTGACTACACCTCGCCGGTGTGGTAGCTGGCATTGAAAGACGTGTTAGGGAGAGAAGTTCAAGCATGCTCGCTTTTGCACCTAACACGTCACTCTCGCACCTTTTATCATTTTTATATAATTAGCCTTTAATAAGCCTAAGCGAACAATCCTCAAGAGAGAGAGAAAATACGCTGAGTATATACGCACATAGCACCATGAGAGGAGAGACAGTTGTTGAGACCAGATGTTGCAAAGCTAGAATTGCATGACACTAGTCAAGGTTCAAGGAAAGGATTTTATACTTGAACCGGACTCTCATCGACCCTCACTTCATGTTATAACAATTAGAACTCGATCCGACTTCTATCAAAGTAGGTCCCGTCATCAGAATCGAAGTCGGAGCGAGTACGAGATGAATACTTCAGACACGTATTTGTTTTCAATGCTTATGTTTATTTTTTATTTGTATTGTAATTTTTATTTATAATTGTACCGTTAAATTCTTTAGATAAAGTTACCAAAACTACTCACCCCACTAACTTAGTACTAATACTGCATGAATCAGGCAAAGAAGTGAGACCAAAAAAACCCATTAAAAGAAAAAAAAGTTTCTGCAGGTGTTGGCTAAGATCAATCTTCAGACTTAAATTTAAATTTATTGACCTATTATTTTAATTAATCTAGCTTTGGTCCATTGAATAGACTAATTGACTTTTGTAATTCTTAGTCTACTTCATGAACAACTTAAAACACTTTATTAATTTAATAAATAATATAATTAAAAAATCATAGTTCTGAAAAAATTTATAAATATTTTCATAAACAAACAGAATTAATACAAAAGTTTCCTAAAATTTTTGCACTTTACATTATAGTTGTTTTTCTTTTTACATTGTGACAATAACAAGTTTTTACACTATCCATTAAGTTTTTACACTATCATTTTAGTTTTTTAAAAAAGTATTTTAATTAGTATAACTACGTAGAGTAATTATGTACAATATTTGAATAATTTTATTTACATGGCCTTTAAATTATTTAAAAGAAGAATTGTCAAAAATAATTAAATATTATATTTAAAGTTTATTTTTAAACAATTTTAAAATATTTTTATTTTTTAAAAAAATATCTATGGATACAGGCAAATATATCTATTAAGCAGAGCCTACATGGGATATGAGAAACAAAATTACGATAAATATTTATCATGCATGGTGCTCCTACCCATACTGCTACTCTACCCATTGACATCCCTACCATGAAACCACACGATTTGTTCTTAAGAGTCACTTTGATGTTTAAGGAAGAAACTATTAATAAATTATCTTTAACCATGAGTGCTAAACAATACAGAGACTTTTTTAGTATATTGGAACTATTAAAAAAAAATATCACATGATACAAAAAATATACGTAGCTCATTTATTATAGTATAAAATTATATTATTATTAATTTATTGATAAATTATGTTTAGCAAAGATGCAAGTAATCCTCTGCTCTTTCAATTTAAAGGCCCCAAATTAGATATGATCAAAATAAGTTGACTGTGTTTATCTTTATTTTTACCATTCGAAATTTTGATCAAACTATTTTACTAAAAAATCTGAATTAACTCGATCAATTTCTGAAAGATATGAAAAATATGAACTCAACCTAACTTCTTAACATTGAATAAAAATAAATATAAATAAAACTTAAAGTCAAGTATATCTTATAATATATTTTAAAAACAATAGTATTATTATAATTATATTATGTATAAAAATAATATTATTATTAATATACAATTGTTAAAAATTATATTTTTTGAAGAGTATTGGATAACAAATTAAAATTAGGATAACCCAAAATATAACTCAATCTCCATTTACAAAATATATTAAATCTAATTTTAAAACTTAAAAGTCTATGTATTAATTTTGAATCGGTTCCAAGCTCGAAACTTTGTTCCCAACTTTTTTCTTTTTATTTTGTTATTCTGTGTTGGGCTTTAAAGCCTCATCGTGAGGGTAAGAAAATGTGAGTTATTTTTTGTAGATTTATTTGGCAAGGTGGCTCTCGCCGTGAAATCTTTGATGTTTTACCAATTAGGGTAACTTCAGGATGTCCTGGGAAAAAATATCAAAGTTTCAAACATCTTTTTAAAGTCTGCTAGGTAAGTTGAACAGTAAACAAATGAAAACACACATGATAGTTGGTAACAGATATATAGTTTCTTTTAAGCCAATAACATCTTCTCACCACCCTTCTACTAGCTATCAATACTTCCTTACCCTTCACTTTATTTTTTATCATTTTTTTTTTTGACGCCAAAGATCCTTTGATGCATAGTCCCTTTGAATGCCATGCTCCTTTCTTTTTTCTCCTACGTTTTCTTTCTTTCTTCTCCTTTTCATTCTTTTCTTTTTCTCTCCTCAACTTCATTTTTTATCTGGTCTTCATTCACCCTTTGGTGATATGTAGGCTTGAGGGCAATCTTCTATTCATTATCCATGAACTAAAACCTATTCATAGGTCACTTAATAGTCATAGTGTCAAAAGTCATCCAAGCGAGGATGTGTAGCTTCAATGGGTACTACGCTGCATAGCTCTCATCACTATCTTCAAGCGTGAAGGCCGGGACATCTGTTTATTGCTTCACCATCTCTCCACTATTCAACCATTGTAACTTATATTATGGCTTAGGATGCACTTGCGCCAGGGAGTTTCAGTTTCTCTACTAGCCTCATGCTAGCTTACATTAACACTACTACGTCATACGTATGATGGAACATATTTTCTTTTGAAATATGGAAATGAGAGTGGAAAGATATTACCCTATGAATCATCATCTCTCCAATCTGGATGCTCATCGATGCCTACTTTATGAGCAAATCTTTGTCATCATAAATGCTCACTAGACAAATTTGTCTCATTATGGACGGATGATTCATGTCTTGAGCTTTCATTTCCAAGGGCTCGCCCTCCCTACAAGGTGATGCTCCTCTTATGGGCATTGAAGAGTAATGCCTTACCCAAGCACTTGTTCTGCTGCTTTTTGGACACCCAAGACGACCCTAAGAACTCGTTCTTCTCTCCACCTCGTGTTGAGAACTCCCCTTTGGACTCTTGTCCTTTCTCGGACCATTCTTCCCTTCACCTCACCTTCCAATTGTTGGGCCACAAGTAGGTCTTCTTTAGCTTAGCACCTGCTTCTACTAAGCCTCTATTCCGTTGCCTAATTGGACTGACATGCCCATATTGTAAAGCTCCTCCCACATATGAAGGTCTTTATTTAGCTTATTTGAAAACTTGAGCAGTTACTATTGGACTCTAGTATATTAATACTAAACAAAAGACACCTTTTCTCCTCTCTCTTGATTCTCCATTAACACTTTTATTTCTCACCCAAATATTTTCTATTCTCTTTCTTTATACATTCTCTTCTACCCCCAATTAAATAAAAAATCAATTCTTGTTATTGTTTCATCCATAATCAGATACACGCATTACTTAAGCTTAAAAAACATATCCTCAAAGTGAAAAACATCATTGCAACAACAATAAGGATAACAAATGTAAGAATCACTTCAAACAAAAATCATGTTGCAATATGGTTAGTCCTGGTGGGCCACATTTGCTACTATAAAGGCGACAACAACCAATAAAAAACAATGCCAATGCCAATAATAGCAATGATGCCACTTCCTCTAACGGTATGTGGCACTACCTCCTCCATTATACCTTCCTATGGGTTTAACTTGAACCTATCGAAGTCGATAACGTTGTTTATACTAGTAGATTCAACTTGAAGAAAAGCAGTAGAGGTGGTGAATAAAGAAGACCATTTCTGTGCTGCCAGAAGTTTCATTTTTTTCAAGGTGGGGAAAGATGATAATTGAAATATAGTAGCTTTACTACTTTAATATTTATTTTAATTTAGTTGAATTTAGTGTCATGAATATAGGTACCATTTGGCTAGAATAAAGCGTAAATGAAGAGAACTAGTATTTTTTGTAAAGACATGAAAGTATGTTGAAATGAAGAATCAGAAAACTTTGAATAGAAATAATGTTCATTTTCAAAAAAATGCTAAATACTATTATATCAAAGTAAATAATGAGTGAAGACAAAAAGAAATTATGTTTCAAAATTGCTAATACTTCAACTAAAAAAGGTAGGAGTATATTAGCAAACCTCTCTTTCTCTCCTCTCTCTTTATATATATATATATATATATATATATATATATATATATATATATATATATATTCTTAAAACATTTTTCATCTAACTATCGAGAGTAGTGGCCAATCTAATCTAAAATAAAATAAAAAAGCCAAACTTTTGAGGATTTTTAACATTTTTTATCAATTGATTAGTTGGATCAATTTTCAAATAGGATTTTTCAGATAGAACAAATTAAAACCAATCGATGTTTTTTTAGGAACATAGTTTTTATGTGTTTCAATGTTTTTATATATTTTGTGTGGTATTTCATTGATATTCATATAATATATTTTTTATGTACTCAATCAACACAGTAGAATTACATATATTTGTTCTCCTATATATTTTTATTTTGAATATATATTCATTTCTTAAAAAAACATGTTATAGCATAATTAATTGATTGATTGACATTTTTATAATCTTTTATATTCTTTATTTCTAATAGGCTATTAATGTAATTAGACCTGAATAATTCATTTATTTTAAAATATTCAATATTTGAGTTGAACATCTAGTACTATTAGAATTAAAATATTGATAAGGATGTGTTGATGGAAGTGAATCATCAATATGTCAAACTATATTTGTGGATTGAATGCTCATATTTGAAAACAATCTAAACCTCAGAGTTATTTTAATCTTTAAGATCAAATGATTTTTTGACTTAAATTGATCCAAATTAGTATTTTCTTAGGACCAACAAATTAATGTTCAGTGAACTAACTTCATCTAATTAGTTTTCAAGTAAATCATTCATTGAAAAATACAATTTATTAAAGGATATGGAATCTTCATAATAATTGATTTCGTAATGTTAGGAAGTGTTATACAGGATGATTAAATCTTATGCCTATGTGACCATATATTCTGTCATATTCGATCTAATGGTTTTTAGCAACACAACAATCCAAATCTTATTCGTGGCAAAATCTATTTGCTCAAGTGATCTACAGGTCATAAACTGGAAAAAAGTACACAACTCACTTGTTATCTGTCATTTTATGTAATTTAATATTAGATAGTATTATTTAAAATTAAAAAAGAATTGAAATAATATGAAAAAAGAAAAAAACTTATCTTGAAGATGATAATGAAGAAGATGTAGAGTAGAATAACGATGATGAGGGAACATTTCAAATATACTGAAAATGGTGCTAGAGAAGGTCCCAGCAGAAGAATGAAATAAAAAGAAAGAAAGGAAGAAAGACGAAAAATGAACATAATAAGACATGTTTTAAGTTCTTATATATCTTTTTATATCGATTATATTTTAATCTGATGTAAAAAATATTTTACTATATTGATTAGAATTTAACTTTATTTGTAAAAAATATAAAAAATAATTTTATATTAATTAAAATATAATCATTATAAATATTTTAATTTATTTATAAAAATATCATTGTATTTTTAAATTAGTCCTTCATGAACCAATGTAAATGGTTCGATGTTAAAACATTTTTACTGGATAACTTTATTCTTAATATTAGCCTCAATCTAAATTTTTAACTGACTTTTAAATAAGATAATTTATATCATATTGACATTTATTATTTATTTTTAAAAGTGAAATTATTTAATATAATATTAAATAAATTATGAAATACTTTAAAAAAGAAATGTTTCTACCTCTTCTCTTTCTGTAAATTCATTAGGTGAACAGATTCACACCACCCTCTCATACAACAAACCCAACAAGTTCAAGAAAACAAAAATCATTATGGTCGTAGGACTTGCATGGATCATGCCATCGATATTGCTTTCTGATGTTGATGAAAATAATTTGAAGTTGAGAGATGAGATTGTAGTGGCTTTCGTGTTTTCTGAATTTCATGTTTTAGAAGAGAGAAGACGTGTGTTTCTTTAATGTATTTCATAAATTGTCAAATATTAGAATTCTTTAATATTACATATTAAATAATTTTTAACCTTACAAAATTAAATAATTAACTTTATATCAAATATTTATTTCACATAATATTCAGCTTAGACAGAAATTAATTAATTCGATTTATCATTTTATTATATCATAAAACTAATTAATAAGTCAACAATGACGTAAATTATTTGTTCTTCATAGTGAAATTAAAATTGAATAATTAAAATACAAAATAAATTGACCACACATTAAATTAAAAATAAAATACAATTAAATATAATTATTTTAAAAAGTATATTTACGAAAATTTCTAATTAATTGACCAATCATATATCAAAAATTAAACTTAAAAATCCTTTTCAACGTCTATTGTTCATGAGAATTTTTTAATGTTAATTTTATTAATAATACTATTAAAAAGTTATAAGATAATTAATAAAAATATTAATAATATAATTTTAAATAATTATCATAAAAATTAATAAATTTATTATATATAACAATTATATTTATGCATTATTTATTCTTTTCTAATTTATGAGGTACTCCAAAACTGAAAGTACACCAGGGTGGCCACTGCGTCACGTCATGACTCGTGCCAATGGAAAGAACAGTTTCACATTTTGTATCTACAATCCTTTGACTAACTTCCTTTTGAAATTAAGGCTAAAGAACAATCTCCGGGCTGTTTTTAGAGTTCTGAGATGCTCATCTATTTCCATGGGCTATGACTAGCAAGTAGAAACCTAACAACATATAAAAAAAACCATCATGCTTCTGGTGCCTGCAAGGGAGCCAAGATAAAATAGAATCACTCTCTAAACTTCATAATCTCTAATTTTAATACAAAGAAAAGCACACTCTTATGCTTCTTTATTGGCTCTTTCACATGACTCTTCATGATTATCTTTTGCTACTATTATTCTCTGTCATCTTGCCTCACTAGAACTTGAATTCTCTCTCCTCCATCTTATTCCAATATAAGTTTTCCTTATACTCAATTTTTGTATTATGGACGAAATCAACATGCCTACTTTGCTCAATTACCATAACTTTAAGAATCTTTGCATTTAACATCTAAATTTGAAATAGTATTTGACATCACTCTTATATGTAGTGTTTAATCAATATATATTCCTTGATCAGAACTTCTCTAAAATAATTCTTTGACTGTTTTTAATTTCTAGTATATGCTTCTTTACATATATTCATATTAGTCTGTGCATCTTTATTTGACATGGGCAGAGATTTTATATTTCTATTCCATTTCATGTCGCAGTGATTGTTATTTTTCAAATGGGTGTGCAGATACAACATGTTGAAGGAATTGCAGCTAATTAGCTAACTTTTCATTGGGGAATTATGAAGAAACATGGATGATGGAAATGGAAGCTTTCTGATAAGCTTTCGGATAATTTTCTGTTTTGAATCCCGAGTCATGGCAGTTTGCAGGCATCAAATCCGTGAACACAGTTGCTGAATTGTGTGGGTACCAGCAGAACATGCACACACCCACACACTTATAACCCACCTGGCCTGGTGCTCACACATGCTATCTTTTCCAAGTTTTTTGAATGATGACAAGAAGGCAACTCCAAGCCAAGACGTACAACAGCCTGGAAGCAGTTAGAAATTGCCGGAGAAAGAAGAGGCACAGCTTATGGAGGAGGAGATTAAAGTGCGCCTGTAAATCCAACTGTTGGGACTAAAGGCAGGCAGTTCTTGAAATAAGTGGCAAGATTGAGGAAGCATTTTTGCATCTTAGAGGAAAATAGACAGTGGGTGTGCTTTCCCTTATCAAAAGAATTAATATACTGTTTTCAAAAGAAGGGATGCTGGTTTCTGTCCACTGCTGGGACAATTGGCCTTCAGTGTCAGAACAATTTGCCATGACTTCCATCCACATGCAGGATCATCATCCCAGGTCAGCATTGTGCATATGGAAAAGTCCATGATTCCATGGGAAAGAAACTTGTCAACCTACAATTGTAGACTGCAAGTATATGCCAAATAACATGACCAGTGCTGAGACAGGACTGATGCAAACAGTGGATAACTTCATGTCATCTGCATCTCAGAAGGATAGAGTGTAGCAGAGACTAATGTCTTTCTTGTATGAGTTTCTTTCAGCTGCAGTCGTGGATGGTTGTTTGTTTAACATTTGTAGGTCGTTGGGTGAGATGAGGTACATATGATGTTGTTACGTAAAGTATGTATGCTAGATAACTCATAGCTTGACTCATGAAGTTTGCATTCTGCAATCTATGGGATATATATATACTCACAGGCAAAAGTATTTTAGAAAATGTGCAATGTAATATGCCAACATGTTAAAGTGTGTGCTTCAGTTGAGATCAACAAAATTCACTGTGTATCTGTGTTTGTCATATACAGGAAACCAATACTTCTAACCAGCTGGAGGTATTGATTAATTTTCCTCACAACATCTAGATCGGAACATTTGTGCTTGTCCTCACATCAAACCTGTTGTGATGTAGGACGAGTTGACATGAAAGAGATGTATGTTGAAGATATATCGCATCACAGTACTGTGACAGTTTGACTATGTAAGAAAGATTCCGAAACAAGAGGGATGATTCTTACTAGTTTTCACTTTACAAGAGTAGCAATTTCTTAACCTCTCTTGATTCCAAGATATGAGGCTCGGAACAATAGATGTATACTTAGTTCTAAAGAATACGATATTTATGCATGACTATTGATATCTCGTTATAGAGATTAAGTTTCTGGATTTGCCTCGATACCCATTGTGATCTTGGATATCCACATACTGCCGCTAACATAAACCTGTGTGCGAGAGATTGACCCAAAGGAAAACAACTAAACTCAAGTTCTGCTATTAGTTTTATTAAGTAAATGCAGCCATGCGCATATGTGGGCAAAGAAAGGCTCATGTAGCTCTTTTCAAAATAAAAAGTTCTCTCTCAAAGAATTTGTTTCAGGCTTCCACACTATTGGGGCCTGCCTGGTGCAGTAGATAAATACATGATGTACTTCCAATAAATGAGGTATAAAGTGACTCAATTTTCAATTCTGGCTGTTTTGATTATTTGTTACTCCTTATAGTTAGATCGGTCCTAGCTTATAGTTAAACTGCTTTTTATCGAGTGGTGATATTAACATTTTTCCTTGGCTGCTTGGATTGGTGCATTTGTGTAAATATGTTGTGTAAATAATTCATCCTACATATAAAATAAAATAAGAACTTAAGCTTTGCTCCTATTGCCATATCACTGCCTGTTGAGCCAATTCATTTCTAACACTAAAAGTCAGGAGATTGGCTAGCAGAGAAGCTCTTCTCCTTAGTTTTCTTTGCATTTTCTTTAAGCACCAAATGAGATAACTTTGATTTGCTTGTCTCTACTGATTACACAAAGTCTGTATGTAGTGCTTCTGGTATTGTGTCAGTAGTTTTACAACAACAAGCAGGTATAAGCTGTGACCTTAGAACATCAGAGAAAAAACAAAACAAAAGTGGAAGGAAAAGCTATGATCTGAAAACTGAATAGCTGAATCAGTGAGGACCATGTTCTTTATTAAAAACCTCATGAGGCAGAAGTAGCATCTTACTTGCGTGAACCATAATCACCATCTTGAATAATATTTGTGTATGTTCTGCTAGATTCAGTTCTTTTTGCTCTTACCTGTTTCTTCATCTGTTTTCTTAAAAGGACATGGAATGCTCTCCTGTGTTCTCACAACTTCTATGATACTACTACTAGTTCAATTGTGACTTTAGTCAACTATTATTTGATAAAACCTTATGATGCTATTTAGATTTAGATTATTTTCAACTAGGTGGACATTTAAATGTAGAAGGACATTTAAATGTAAGAAAGAAAAACTTCTTAAGAGCAGTTGGATGGGAACTTTTTGATGTTGTTATTTAATCAGAATTGAAGTTTCATTTGTTTATTTTTAAGGCAGATGAGGTAAGCTTGTGACCTTATATGTAATCCACCAAGTTGTGATGGATTTGAGTCAGGTTGTGTTTTTAGCTCACTGGAAAAATAAATTGAGTTGTGTTGGCTCAATTTTTGGTAACATGAATGAGATTAACTCATGACACTACTATCATACCTGGAACAAACATTCTTTCATTAGGAGTTGCAAAGTAGGTTGGATTTGGTCGGATTTGAGTCTAAATAAGATCCAAATCGATGAAATATAAGATTGAGTTGGGTTGGACAAGTTATGTAAGAAATTCAAATCAGAACACAATTTTAATCGGGTTAGATAGTTAGATCAGTTGATTAAAATATTATTAAATTTTTCAAATTTATTAAATTATGATTGTTGTGTAACCTCATAACATTTTAAGTCAATAGGTACATGATCATAATTACTGATTACAAATGATGTACCTATTTGGTATTAAATTTTAATGATTATTAATTTATTATTAATATTATGTAACTAAACAGGTTAGTCGGATTAATTGGTTTGAAACTCATTAACTAATTACCAACCCAACTAAAATTGAGTTATGAAATGAACCCAAATCGACAGTTTTTTATTGTATATATCTAGAATAACATTAGTTTTTCTTCTTGTTTCAAACAACATATATCACAATAGAAACATTCCTGCTCAAATGAGACGACTATGGTGATAAAAGCTCTTCCTAAAATGCTTAATGCAAGTACAACCTAGAATATAAACTTTTATCATTAGTTAAATTGGAAACAATTTCATACTAGTTGATTCCCATATTTATATATTTTCTTTAAACAATGATAGTTAAGAAATTCAAATATTTATGAATATAGTTCAATCAATTTTAGTATTCAAATTTCAATATTTTTTTTTTATTAACAAAATATTTCATTTGGTATATAATAATTCAACATATTAAATAATTAAAATCTAAAAAAGTTACCTTAATATATATATATATATATATATATATATATATATATACTATATATATATATTATAAAGTTTACAATACAATATCTTATATATGTTATAAAACCTTTCACATATAAAATGTATTAATTTCAAATTTGAAAAATTAAAATTCAATGCTGTGGAGGCCATCCATCGGTCCCACATTAGGACCTACAGGCTTGGATATGATGATGGTAGCATAATGCAGTGATACCCTGTAAATGATTAGTCAATCTCCTTCATTCTGAACCATATTCATGTAGTCCCAAATCAGTAATTGGCTCCCATTTATCTTGGAGAATCTTATCATTCCTTTCTTGCCATAGAAATTAATGAAGGTGCAACCAAAGATTATGTAACAACTTTCTCACTGACCATTAGATTAGTTACAATTTGAATAATTTTTCATAAATATACTTTTAAAGACAAGAAAATAAAAATTAATAAATAATTTTTTTATAAATAAAAGAAACTTATGTATAAGTTAATTTTATATTATTACTATTCAAAATTACTTTTTTAGTTTATATGATTTTTATTGATCTTGATTTCAAAATCTTGATAACGTAAAATGTAAGATTAATTGCAATTCTGATTGACTTTTCATGTAAATAACGATAAAATTGAAGGTTATCATTATCGATAAATATACTGTTGACTTAGATATGATAAAAATCCGAAAGATTCATCGTTATCAACAAGCAACATGATTGACTTTTCATGCTGATAGATGATAAAATCATAGAAGATTATATGTTATCGTAGTTACAACGGAAATAAAATCTCATGGAGATGGGATAGAATACAATCGTCAACCACAGCATATAAGGCCTTTGCGCGAGTAAGCAGGTCAAAACAATTTTTCTTAAAAACCTGAAATTGGGCCTACTGACATCGAAACAAGTTAGATGAAAACGACACGGCAGAAATAGTTGATCTGATGAGTGAATGCTAGCAACAGTAATGGCATGAAGTACGAATATTCATATGGAGAGCAAGGTGGGATTAGTGCGACGGGACAGAGTGCCAGCCAGTTAAGCGTCTCGCTCGTGTCTTCACCAATTCATGATTTCATTGGCATTTGAAGGATGTTTCACCTTACTTGTCTGAGGAGACTAATACGCAGGCAATTACTTGAATTCTTAGCGAGTATTCAAAAGTTTTCATGGGCATTCACTAGCAGTTAACTATTGGAAGCCTCTTGATCTTGGAGGTTCATTGAGAGAGGATTGCCCCTGACCCCAGAGTGATTTTTTCAACAGAAGCTTTATTTGCTGAATGAATATGGGAATCAATTTCTGATATGAAATTTGTCAACCAGGTTTGAACGTGGGCACTTTTCTGGCGTAGAAGTGACCGCACAAAGAAGAATAGTCAGAACAAACCCAAACCAGATAGAGAAGAGATCCGGCATTCCTCCAACCTCTGCGTCTGCGGCGGAATCCAGGTTAATGGTACTCTCCCTCTATCATAAACGCCTGATGTCAGTTTAGAATCTAGGCAAACTTCACAACACTTAACCTTACACTTCCTTAGAATAAGTAAGTCCTAGTCTAAGTTTATGGTTTTTGTGTTATTTGTTTTATTCATTCACGCACTGGTTGTTATGTGGTTTTATGTTTTATGCCTGTTCATGCATTCTTATGAGTGTTTATTAGGATATTCTCCATGCCTGCCTCATGCATTTTACTCCACGTTCCTTCACTTATGCATGTATCGCTTTTAGCCTAAGTTGTATATGGCCAAAAGACTTCCTCTTAGCGTTTAACCTAGGACGATTACCTCAAATCACATGATCCCAGCTGAGTAGTTTTTCCCTAATTTATGCAAACCTTCATAGAATTTAATAATAAAGGGTAGTCAGTTGGTGTTCTAGATTAACATCTTTTATTTTTATGGGGTCTGTTCAGGGTGTAGAGTTAAGAGTGTGGAGTGTAGTGGAACCATGCTGGAGGTTTTCCTTTGTCTTTGGTGACGATAGTTCCAGCTGGCGACCTGAGAGCGATCATATTCAGGATACTCTGCTTGTCTGGTTGCGTTCTGTAGGAGTCTATGCCCAGGGACCTGGTGAGTTCTTTTAGCGGCTCAGTTGTGAGACCTGGCGAAAACCTTTCATCGAGTTAGTATTTTTAGTAAACACGAATATCGAACTCAGAGATGGAGTCGACATGCCTTGAGAAACTTCATCTTTTACGTTAAAAATATCGCACGCGCCATCAGGAGAGTATGCCGAACAACAGAAAGCCATTGTGTATCACTAGGTTAGAAAGCCTACCCAACATCGAACACATGCATTTCAGAGATGGGCAGTCCAGGCTCTATGATCAGCCTCTCCACTGGAGCTAGAAGATGGCGCAATGCCACTCCAGGTCGGTCAATCATCTAAACCAAATCAGATTGAACCTGGAAACCATCCCCAGTAACCTCACCCTTCTTTCACCATATCAACCTACATACGCACTCGATCCTGCCATTGTCTTTTTAGGTTCCAATCTCACCCTGAGTCCGTTTTCTTAGTTATAGTGTCATTTCAAACCCAACCCTCATGCAACCTAACTGAAGTCACCAATCTGGTGTCTAGGCATGGTGTCATTTCCAAACTAAAACCCTTGGCCGATTCTAAGACATGTTTTGGCTTGCGTCTCCTTTATTCAACCCTGTCTGGCCTTTGGCCGATTCCATTCGTGCCATCTCGAATCCGACTCCATGTGGTCCTTATTTAAGTTGACTCCACCATCTCCCCGACTTTGTTTACCCCTCGCGTCACTTCCTAAGTTGAATGCTATTTTTCAATTCTAAGATTGACCTTGTCCAGTTAAGAAAGTGCGAGTTGACTAAAAAATATGTATAAAAAATAAAATAAAATAAAAATGAAAACAACATAAAAAACAACATGCATCATATGTTGTATTCATCTCCATCAGGCATTTAAATTGATGTGCATTCCAACACATTAAGATACCGTTCTTCACCCCGACTAACCAAGACCAATACCGGGTAAAGATCAAGTTTTGAAAGACCTTTACAAGTGCGCTTCCAAGACAAAACGGATGGGGACCAGTATAAAGATTTAAGAGAATAACAAGAAGCAAGAATGATGTTAGTCAAGAAAAGCGCAAATAGGTCAAATCGAAATGTTGAAGCTGATGCAAAACCAAGGGCATCTCTGACATTCGCCACACCATAACAAATTCAATAAATCCCTCAGAAGTACTAAAGCCCCCCACCAAGCCCAACACTAAACATCGCACCCTCGCCTCTGGCCATCCCATTCCCACCATGCAGCATGGACATTTTTGAAAGAAAGAACCTAGAGTTCCTAAAAAAATCTCTATCAATGTCGATGTTGAACTTTTGCCACACCTGCTTCAGCATGCCCTTGTGACCACAGTCATTTGAAGTTTATTCAATCCTATCACAAAAAGCTATGATCCAAGGCCAAATGTGAATACCACAGTGGAGCCTTGGGACATGCCACTGAAAAATGTCATTGAAACACAAGGTACAAGACTTAATTGACGGGATTACTGGTTCTTCTAAGAGAACAGTCTGAAATCTATACTAGCAAGCCCTCCAATAAAGAAGATAAAAACGAGCCTGACCAAGTAATTTCAAATACCCAACTGCCAACCACATGAACTGGCCTGGACTCGACAAAAAAAAACAAAACAAACAAACAAAAAAAAAACTGTAAAGCTGAGTCCTGACCATCCTAAGAAGAGCCTCTTGTTTTTAGAGCCTTTAATCTTTATCAAATTGACTGTAATGCTATTTCTTCAATAATTAATGAAATATACTCTAACTCCCAATATTCCTTTTCTTTCTCACGCTTCCAAGTCAAAAATACCAATAAAAAAATCATCCATAATGGTAATATCTCATGTTCTAATTTTTTGACTATTCCATCAATCAAACCCAAGGATAATAAGGGTAATATGTAAACCTCAAGCATCTAGTCTCATTAATTGGCCCTGAACCAAGAAGGAAAGAGGGTTTACCACATCAAACTTTACTATGCTTAAAACCCTCATTGGCTTAGTGCCCCAAGAAAAAAGGGAATAAAAAAAGAAAAAAATGAATATGAATCACTAGACCGAAAATTCAAAAGAAACAGTCTAGGCAAAAGTCAGAGTCATGAAAAGGAAAAGAAGCGGCCTCGCTAGGTTGAAACCTTAAAATAACAACCTAGGCAAAAGTTAGAGTAAAAAAAAAAAAAAGTTCATTAAGACCTAAAACTCAAAAAAGCAGTTACAAAAATGCAATCTTTGAAGCCACTAACATAGAGGCAATGAATGACCCATGAAAAGCCAGCTAGAAGAACAAATCATTCATAGAGATATCAAATTATCCTTAAAGGCGCTGGATGTTGGACTCTTCAAAATTGTCAGGCATGAGGATAGCATTGACCTCATAAACCCCTTCTTCGAAAATAAATATAAACACCATCCTCTCCGCTCCTCCATAAGCCAAAAACAAAATAAACAAAAAGGAGCGTTGCCATCAAGATGAAAAAGTTAACATCACCCAAGCAGCAGCCTCTGATTAGTCTCAACTCATGAGTAATAATGAGGTAACAACATCCCGGGATGTCTCCAACACTAAAGCTGGAATAAAGAAGCTCAATCGCCTACACTTGAGTCTTGGGATAGCAAAAGAAAGACGCCTCACTAAATGCACACCCCTATACCCCATCCAACTCCACATCTTGTTGCCTCCATACAATCCATACCTTCACATACACCTGGCAATCCACGCCAACCCATGTCAACACAAACCAACCCAATAAACCTCCATGCATCCAGCCATCCACGACAAATCTACATACATCCATACGACCATGCATCCATACATCCGCATCCAGCCATCCACAACAAACTCACATACATCCATACTGGTCCATCCAATAATCCACATCAAACGCCCATGTAACCCACATGCATTCCACATTCACGCATCCAGCAATCCACGCGTATGACATGCATTCCAAAATGTCCATCCTCCCATAAAATAAAAATCTCGATCAATTTTGCATACATGCATAAATACATACATACAACATGCATGCACGCTATCCCATGGTTTATTTCCTTAAGACTACTATCGATTCTCGCATTCCAACACTACGTCAAGGTCTATGCTCGCCTCTATGTTAAGTCCTTTTACTATACTTGCTTGGGCCGACCCTATGTCAAGTCTCTCCATCGACTTCGTGTCAAGTTGACATGCGACTTTGTGTCAAGTCTCTACCAGCACCATGTTGTGAGATCCTGTGACTAGCTATAACTTAGGTCCTCCATACCAACATGCTTATATTGACCTCCCGAGCCTGGTTTGTCCTTAGGTTAGTCATTTAGGTCCTAACTTAGGCATTTGTGGCGTAGAGCCAACTTTTCTAATTTGTCTCGGTCATTTTGGCCTCGCGCCAACTTAGTCATTTTTTAACCCCCGAGTTGGTTATTCTTCGAGGTAGTCAATTGGTTTCATGCCACATTCTTCATTTCAATCCTAGGTCAAGAAGGGACGCACCTATGACTTCTGTTGTCACAGACTAAAGGCTGAGGCCAAAGTCAGGGGCTAGCAAATATAAATTATAGGATCATCTAAACCAGATCTAGACCTTTCAATCGACTCTAGGCCGAGACCCTTCAAATCGGCTAAATGATAGGACCAAGAATCCAAAGAGTCTTGGGTCGAGACCCTTCAACTAGCATTACACCAAAACCCCCAATTTGACCCTACACCAAGAACCATTCGACTCTATGACAGACCTTCCTATCGCCTCCATGCCGAGGGACGCTTAACATGCTCTATGCAAAACCTCCACGCCAAGTCCAAGCTCCATGTTAACATAAGATTTGGCTCGTGCTGTCTCCCAATGTCACGTCAACTTCTTGTCGCTTTTTAGTATTAACATTTGAATCCAACTCCATGCAATCCTCCATCACAACACCATCCACACCTTGACCTCTTCCCATGTGATCCAATGTTATCCAAACAAGGTCCACGCCGCAATCCAATCTAAACACTAAAATCAACCTAATCTAGTCTATTTATCCACCCACTTTAAAGATTTTTAGATGCTTAAAGGATAGTCCAATAATCCTATCCGACTTTTGGGCGCCAAAAGGATAGTTTGCTCCATCTAAATATCCTCGTCCCCCAAGAGACACCCTACCACATCTAAAGGATCTCCGGACACTTAAAAAGAAAGTTAATTGATCCTAAATTCACCCATTCTGACCCCGTGTTTGGATGAATGACCTTTTCCCGACTCCGTGTCGAATCATCCTTTTTTTTTTCGACTTAGTGGTCGAATAATCCTTTTCCGACTCTGTGTCAAATCCCTTTCTCCCACTCCGTGTCAAATCATCCTTTTCCCGACTCGTGTCGAATCATCCTTTGTCGACCCCCCTGTGTCTAACTTTACCACTCTTTCGACTCCATTTCGAACCTCCTCAGGCCGACATCGTTTCAAGTCTCCCACCGACCTTATGCCCATATCACTATCCGATTCCACCCCAAAAATAACCCATCAAATCTTTCAATCTCGATGTCAATGGATAGTCCAGTTGATTCCTTCAACTCATGGGCACTACGGATAGCCCACGAGTCCTTTCAACAACCAGTCAACCTTGGACACCTATTGATAGTCCAATGATCAACCAACCCATTAACCCAACTTCGGCCTCCAATGGCTCCAGTTCAAAACGAAAACGAAGAGGTGTGTTTGAACGCATTCGAAACAAGGGGGCATGTTCGAAGAAAGACCTAGGGCATCCCTTCAAGCGCAACCCTCGTGGCCCCTAGGACGCCTTGGCCAACATCAACCTACCAGGGCCAACACCGAAATCATCTCGGCCATGGTCAAACCCGCCAAGGCCGAAATCGAAGTTGTCCCAACTTTGGTCAAACCCACCAAGGTCGACATCGAAGTCATCGCGACCTCAATGAAGCTTGTCATGGTCGATATCGACTCGTCTCGGCCTTGGCCAAACCCTTCACCCGAAAAAGTTGCGTTTGTCAAAAATTCATACCAATCGGTTAACATCAACCCTTCCCAGCCAATGCTAAACCATGAAGGCCCTACACAATGAGGGCGCCTCGCCCTTGAGCAACCCGGTCTAAGCGTCCTGAAGTCCTCCCGGCACTACAAACCAATGTACTCAACTTCAGTAGGAGACAAAACCCAATCCATAAGAACTCCTAAAATTTATCAACTTTGGGCACCTATTGGAAAGTCCACTATAGCTAATCCAAACCTAGGCCCTAGTGGAAGGCCCAGAGTCTCCCTATCAACCCTGCATACCAATTGGATAGTCTAGTGACTAGTGCACCCAACTTGGACAACACGTCCGAGGTCCTTTACGCAACAGATAGAAAAGCTTTCAGCTTACCTACTTCAGCCTCTAATGCCTAACCCCTAGCCTTCATAGAAGTTGCCTCAGACTTTGCAGCAGCAAGCTCAGCCTTCAACCTCTCCACTTCAACCTCCGCCTTCTGGCTCCTAGTCTTCAAATCTAAACTCTCAACCTTCAGCACTTGAGTCTTTGTTTTCAAGACTTGATTCTCTGCCTTCAAATCAGCATGGGCCTTCTATAGCTTCTTGTTAAGGGCCTCGTTTAGAAGAATTTTCTCAACCTTCTTAGCCCAACCTCTCAAGATTTCTAAGGTGGCTATAGAGCGAGCATGATAAGCGGCCATTATGTCGAAGGAACGGTCAGCACCTGCAAACTCCACCAAACCTTTGTCATCCTGAGGAATGAAGTTGGCAGGAAGTAGACCTTACACCTTCAAGCCTGGCCCCCACACAGTGATTGGATGTCAGAGGGAGCAGCGTAGCAAGTCAAGCCCCTAGGGGGCAATTCATGCCCAAGAAGTCACCACTACCTTTCCCTTCGGCTGACTAGTAGCCAAAGGGGGATGCATAGCAGCCTTCCCTTTCTTCCTAGAGGCGTCCTCAGTGGCTTGGGTCTCAGCTTTCCTGTTGGCCTCAATCACATCGGCTTGGATTGTCTTTTTGACCTCTACCGAAACCACCCTCTTCCCAACCTCAGTCAAGACCGCCCTCTTCTCAGTTCCAATTGAGATCATCTTCTTCTCGACTTCAAAAGTCCCTTAAGAAGTAGCAGGAGTTCCCCCGCCATGGGAAATGAGCTTAGCCTTTCAGATTAGTTCCTCCATGTTGATTCCTTCATCCTCAATCATATCTGAAAAAACAATCATAAAAAATTCAAAGTCAGAGCAAAGCAATCACACTTCAGAAGAAGAGGGCCTTGCCCCCTCACCATCAAGGACACAATTTCCTTACAGTTCATCCGCATGGGCAGTTCGAGGTCAACCTTTCCTTCTAAACAAAGCCGAATCTTGTGGGTTGATGAGCCAAAAATGTACATCTTAAGTGGACCTAAGAAGGGTACCATTGAACAACTAACGAGCTTAAAAGATGACCGTTAGCTAAGATCCAGATTATGGCCTAAACTTGAGTAAAAACACAATGTGCTTAATCAAGGTTTTTAGCTAACTATCTCTTCATTGCAGGTCCAGCTAAGCTCAGCCACCATCGAAGCCCAGACCGAGAGCCTCTGGGCCAGGCCGAGACTCCTCCCCATGCAGGGAGGCCGCTTAGGAAGATCCAGTGGAACGCCTCAAGAATCGTGAGCCACCTTGGGTCCAACTCAACTCCACGTCACTACCTCCGAGTAGCTTGCAACGCAAATCACAGCAAGGGCAGAATAGGAATTGTACATGTAATTCTGTTAGCATCATTAGCTATGTCCACTCTTGTATAAATAGATAGAACTCTGAATGAATACGGGCTTTTTGGCATTCAAACTTTCCCGCGTCCCTAATTTCCAAATTCTCTCTCGTTTTCTTCTCCTCCGCCCACGGTGGTACACGGCGCTGTTAATCGCGTTTCTCTCGATTGAGGAAATGCAGGCTAGGAACTGAGAAGCCAAAGGTTATCAGAGGAGACCGATTGGAGCACCAACGCACTCTGGTGGATCTGAACCTCAGCATTCTAGCTAACAGAGGTGAATCATCACCGTCGTCCATGGCGATTGTCGTGGAGGATGGAATCATCGAATCCAGGCCCTGTGTTTGTATTTTGCTCTCAATGATATAAGTGTTTTCTGAATTCTGAACCCCATTGCATTCCTGAAGTTAAGTTCCATTACTGCGTTGCGATTGCACCTGGTAACGGAACAATGTTAAACTAAGCCGATTGGAACTGGTTTATCTAATTCAGTAGGAAATCACTTAACGATTGTTAATTGAGAATCTAAAATCAGCTTGAATTTAATCTCTGCCAACTGATGAGGTGGCGATTGTGTAAATCCTCGGTATGGTAAGGGACGAATCTTTGGCGATTGCCATAAGAACACTAGAGGCTGACACGGACTGTAATTGGAATGATTGAATCAGAAAGAACTTGATTATTGGAACCAAACATGAACGCAGTAATAGCAATAGCATTAGGAGTAGCGTAGTTGCATTTGCATTATAGTTAATTTCAGTTTTGATTGTAGTTAACCTCTATTTTGATTCCAACCCCCTTGTTTACTGCCTTTAAGTTTGAGACAGAGGTAGTCCACCTCTGTAGCGTCTGTCTGCGCTTAACTGAGACCAAGCCGGATCATCTCTGTTGAGGTCGACTCAGCTCAGTCTCTGTTGAGGGCAACTCGGCCAATGCCGAGATGAGTCGGTATTTTACACTCAGATTCTACTTCTGTTTACTCTACATCGAAGTACACTTAGAACGCACTGTGTCCTTGAGAAGAATGACCTAGGGTTGGCTATACTATAGTTAGCTTTAGTTATTTGATAAGCGTTCAAAACGACTAGAAAAACGCCCATCATCAAATTGGCGCCGTTGCCGGGGACACAAGTTCTTTTGTGTTTCGATGTGCCAATTAAACCGAGTCGAATCCGAGTTGTAAGAAGTTTTGTTTAGAGTTGTTGAGTTTGAATTTGTCAATAAATCTCTACGTGAATTCACTGATAAAACAAAAAAACAAATATATACATATAGATATAGAATAAATTCTTAATTCTGCATTGCATACATTAAAATTTTCTAACTCTGCATTGCACTTAATTCAGTATTACATATTGACCACATTCTGTTTCAGTAGAATTAACTGTTGTTTTAGTTACTTTAAACCCCGCATGATGCATGACTAGGAGTAGCACTGACCCACTGTATACTTTTGATCCAAAAATAGAACTAACTTTACGCAGATTGCGAAAAATTAGAAATACCACAGTAAATATCAATAGTGGTGTGAATTCTACCGTTAACTCGTACCAGTTTTGTACTGACTATTTTGTTACTAGTACTAACAATTTCACAGAGCCAGGGCAGATGGAACACCAAGACAGGATGTTGAAAGAGCTAGCCACTCCAGATATGGCGTACCAACCATGGTGTATCCAGTATCCACAACTGGAGCTGGTTCAGACATATGAATTGAAGTCTGGTTTGATACACTTGTTGCCTAAATTTCATGGTCTTGCAGGAGAAGACCCCCACAAGCATCTCAAAGAATTTCACGTGGTTTGTTCCACGATGAGGCCAGTAGGGAATCCCAGAAGATTACATCAAGATGAAGGCGTTTCCATTCTCTAGACGGAGCTTAAAAGGACTGGCTATATCTGCAGCCAAAGACTCTTCAACACCGGGGAGACATGAAACGAACCTTCCTAGAAAAATTCTTTCCAGCTTCTAGGACTACGACCATCAGGAAGGAAATCTGTGAATAAGGCAGCATACGGGAGAGACTCGCACCTAATATTGGGAGGCGCTTCAACAAGCTATGTGCCACCTGTCCCCATCATCGATCAACGAACAACCGCTGATCCAAGATTTTTTTTACGAAGGACTATCAATGATGGACAGGAGCATGATTGATGCCGCCAAATGAGGAGCGTTAATGGACAAAACACCGCAGTAGCAGCAAGGCATCCGATCTCGAACATGGCGAGCAACACTCAACAATTTGGGATCGAGGCCGAATCCATCTCGCTAGTGAACGAAATCGGTGCAGCCTCCAACCAAAGGCTGGAGAACCAGCAACCGAAGTTGACATCCTTGATGAGACAACTGGCTGTTAGTCAACATCACCCAACCATGGCAGCAAAAGTCTGTGGCATATGTACTTCAATGGAGCATCCAACTAATCTGTGCCCCACTCTCCAAGAGACCGAGTCTGGCCAAACAGAAAGTGTTGGAGTCGTGGAGGTTCCAAAGATGGGAAGTAGCTATATCAGAACCGGCAGTTTGATAATCAACCATATGGGAAACAACCGTTTCGGAAAAACCCACAACCAGGACCATACGCAGCTCAAAGAGTCGGATCCATGCCGAATGCACCCTATGGAGTATCTGGTTACCAGCAGCCGAGTCCGCAATACCCAGCACCAACCTTCCCGCCACAGCAACAGAGAACTCCTACTCAAGGCAATTCTCCATCACTAGAAGATTTAATGAAGCAGCTGGGCAACAAGCAACCTAGAATTTCAACAATCAGTAAGTTCCAAAGAACTTACAATTCCAATGAATATGACCGCTACCATCCAGGATCTCAAGATGCAAATAGGACAGTTAGCAAATACTGTGAGTGAACTACAAACAGCCGGCTCAAGCAGCCTCCCCTCTCAACCCATTCCGAATCCGAGAGGGGATGCTCATGCAGTGACACTGAGAAGCGGTAAGGAATTACCCCAGCCTAAACAGCATCAGAAGCCGCAGCTAGCTGAGGCCGACTCTGAAACAATAGCCGACTCACAGTCCCCCTCACAGACCGCTGTCCCATTGCCGTTTCCATCCCGGACCGTCTCGGCACGGAAACCAGATTCTGATGACGAGCTGCTGAAGATGTTCCGAAAGGTGGAAATCAACATTCCACTTCTCGACGCGATCAAGCAAATTCCGAAGTACGCACAATTCCTCAAGGAATTGTGCGTACACAAAAGAAGAAAGATGAAGGGGAATCGAGAACTTGGAGGTGTGATCTCAAGCTTAACTAGGAATAACCCCATTGCAGGGATTTCACAGGTTCTGCCAAGGAAGTGCTGAGACCCCGGCATCTTCTCGGTCCCATGCACTATTGGTGATTGCACATTTGCTGATGCTATCCTGGACCTAGGAGCGTCAATTAACGTCATGCCAGCATCAACCTACAGGTCCCTCAATTTTGGAGATCTGGAACCCACAGGGATGACCATTTAGCTTGCTAACAGAAGCATCGTGCAGCCCCTGGGAGTTCTCGAAGATGTCCTCGTCCAAGTAAATGAGTTAATCTTTCCAGCTGATTTCTATGTGCTTGACATGGAGGACGAGGCATCAAGAAAAGGATCAACCTTGATACTGGGAAGACCATTTCTGATGACAGCAAGGACAAAGATTGACGTGCATGCCGGTACGCTCTCTATGGAATTCGGTGACACATTGGTGCAATTCAATATTTTTTAAGCCATGAAGCACCCCATCGAAGACCACTCCCTCTTTGGTATAGACATAATGGAAGAGCTAGTGGAGGAATACTTCCAAGTAAACAGTTGCACTGAGGGAATGGAAGACCTTGCTGAAACTGTTGGAATGAGTAGCTGTTCAAAAGCTGACCACACGAAAGTACTGGAGACCCCAGACTTGGAGAATGATCATAGTGACATCAGCAACTTGGCATTTGAAAAAGAATTAACCGAGTTAATAAACCAAGTTTGCTACCCCAAGCCCTCAGAGAGTGAGAATAGTGCAGAGGTAAAAGTTGCCGAGACTACGAAGCTTCTACCTGCACAATTGGCAACCATATTCACGGCCGAAGTGAAGTCGGCCAAAGAAGGCCGAGTCAATGCAAGGTCAAAAGTCAACTCGGCCGACGAGCCAAACACACAAGCCGACACACTAGCCGAAACCATCTCGGCCAGAAGAGACCAGACTCGAACTAAGAAGCTAATTGCCCCACCCAGATCCAATACCGACGCTGTAACGAAAATCGAGGCCGACCTTAGTCTGACGAGAGCTGAAACTAACCATCTGAGTCGACCGAAGCAATGCAAGGCCGAGACCGTGTCGGCAGTCCTAATGCCGAGTCTAGAACAAGCCGGCCAAACGGATCCGAGAGCTGTAACTCAGGAATCTCCATCTCCACCACCCATGGAGCTGAAACCATTGCCTAGCCACTTAAAATACGCCTTTCTGGACAGTGAACAACAGCTCCCGGTCATCATTGCAAGCAACCTCCTCCCGGAGCAAGAAGACAAGTTGTTGGAAGTCCTTAGGCAACACAAACAGGCAATTGGGTGGAAACTTTCTGACCTTCCAGGTATCAACCCCTCCATATGCATGCACAGAATACTAATGGAGGAGGACATTAAGCCTATAAGGCAACAGCAACGAAGGCTGAATCCTACCATTCTAGACGTAGTCAAGAAAGAAGTCACGAAGCTACTTGTTGTCAAGGCATCATCTACCCTATTTCGGACAGCCAATGGGTGAGTCCTGTGCAGGTAGTACCAAAGAAATCTGAATGACCACATGAAAAACCAACAAGATGAGTTGGTATCTACAAGGATTCAGAACAGTTTGGGGTGTGTATAGATTACAGAAGACTGAATCAGGCAACCCGCAAGGATCACTTCCTTTGCCTTTTATTGACCAAATGTTAGAGAAAATAGCAGGGAAATCCCATTACTGCTTTCTGGATGGTTTCTCAAGATACATGCAAATACACATAGCACCGGAGGATCAACATAAGACCACTTTCACATGCCCATTTGGTACTTTTGCGTACACCCGCATGCCATTCGGGCTGTGCAACGCCCCCGAAAGCACATTTCAACGTTGCATGATGAGCATCTTCTCGGACTTGTTACAGGACTGCATGGAGGTTTTTATGGATGACTTCACGGTGTATGCAGAATCATTTGACGCATGCCTGAACAACCTGTCCAAGGTGTTGAAGAGATATACTAACACGAACCTAGTTCTCAACTTCGAAAAATGCCATTTCATGGTGACCGAAGGAATAGTGTTGGGACACTTGGTCTCCAACAGAGGCATCGAAGTGGATAAGGCGAAAATGGACATAATCACTTCCCTTCCAAACCCCGCCTCTATGCGGGAAGTTCACTCATTTTTGGGACATGCAGGCTTTTATAGAAGGTTCGTCAAGGACTTCAGCAAAATAGCTCTGCCTCTGTCCAAACTCCTACAGAAGGATGTGGATTTCAACTTTGACTAGCCCTGCATTGAGGCATTTCAGGAGCTAAAGAACAAACTCACATCTGCACCTATCCTGCAAGCACCAGACTGGAACCTGCCATTCGAGTTAATGTGCGACGCATCCAACTCGGCATTAGGAGTGTTCTCGCCGAGAGCTGAGTCGGCCAACCAGTCCATGCCATTGCGTATGCGTCTAGAACCATGGACTCGGCCCAGCAAAATTACACGACAACTGAGAAGGAGCTTTTGGAAATAGTGTTTGCCTTAGATAAATTTCGCTCTTACCTTGGAAATAGTCGTGTTTTCTGATCACGCCAAATCAAATATCTGTTGAGGAAGCCGGATGCTAAGCCGAGACTGATCAGGTGGATACTTCTCTCCAAGAATTCGACTTGAGATCGAGATAAGAAGGGTGCTGAAAATTCTGAGTCGATCATTTGAGCAGGATTGAAAAGGGAAGCGAACCAATGCCAATCCGAGATGAATTCCCAGATGAACACCTCTTGCATATCAAGACGACCACACCATGGTTTGCTCGACATCTACAACTTCGTGGCAACATCTCAATACCCACAGGACGATCTCTGGTCATACAAGGAAAACTCAGAAGTGATGCTAAACATTATGTATGGGACGACCCTTACCTTTGGAGATTATGCACCGATAAGATTATCTGCAGGTGTATCCCCGGCACCGAGATCAATTCAGTTCTCCTGTTCTGCCATTCGCCCTCGGAGGAGGCCACTACTGGCCATCACGGACTGCCAGAATGTGCTTGATTGTGGCCTTTATTGGCCTTCTATTTTCAGAGATGCCCATCAATTGTCTCCACTGCGATGATGTCAAAAAAGGGGATGGCCCTGAACCAAAGACATGAAATGCCTCAGCAGCCCATCCTATTCTGCGAAGTCTTTGACGTTTGGGGCATAGATTTTATGGGGCTATTCCCAATCTCCAATGGCTATTCATACATCCTGCTTGCCGTCGATTATGTATCAAGATGGGTAGAAGCCATTCCCACTAGAACCAATGATGCCAAGGTAGTAGTGGACTTTCTTAAGTCCAATATTTTCTGCAGGTTCGGTGTCCCAAAAGCGCTCATCAGTGACCAGGGGAGTCACTTCTACAATAGAGCCATGGCCACCCTTCTTCAAAAACATGGGGTGGCACACAGGATAGCTACAGCATACCACCCCCAGACTAATGGGCAAGCTAAGGTGTTTAACAGGGAAATCAAGCATACATTGCAAAAGATGACAAATCCCAGCAGGAAGGACTGGAGTAGACTCCTTGAGGATGCTCTATGGGCACATAGGACCGCATACCGAACACCTCTAGGGATGTCTCCCTACCGGGTTGTTTTCGGGAAAGCCTGTCACCTCCCTGTGGAGCTCGAGCACAAAGCTTACTGGGCAGTTAAGCAATGCCATATGGCTTATGACCAAGCAAGAGAGCATAGGAAGTTCCAACTTCAAGAATTAGATGAACTTCGCATGGAAGCCTATGAAAACGCCAGGATCTACAAGCAAAAAGTGAAAAAGTTTCACGACCAAAATATCCTGAGGAAAGCTCTCCATATTGGCCAAAAAGTGTTGCTATTCAATTCCAGATTAAAGCTCATAGCAGGTAAGCTTCGCTCCAGATGGGATGGACCTTTTGTTATTACTGACATATTTCCCCATGGTGCAGTACAACTAAGGGAAGAACAGACCAACCGCACCTTTCAGGTCAATGGGCACCAAGTCAAACCTTTCCTCGAAGGCCCAGTACCAATTGGAGAGAACACAGAGAACATTTCATTGATGGAGCCGACTCCACCAGATGGCATTGCCTAGGCCGACTTGGCCAACCCCTCCTATCTGAGCATTGAGGACAATGTCGAAACTAAGTGTGTGTGTGTGTGTGGGGGGGGTTTCTGTCCATCTGGGACTGATCATCCACGTCATATCTGCCCTTCTCTTCTCTAACTTTTTCATTCCCTCTAACTTTTTCATTTCGTTTTTTTTTACATATCTGATATACTATTTTAAGCCTCATTAGTATTTTTGCTGCTTAAGTTTGTGTTTAATAAAAGAGTCTGCCACAACCGGAATGGCCTCATCTTAGCAGAATTACGTGTCCAAAAAGAAGAGAGGAAATTCCTTGTGAGTCCGAGAGTTTGACGAGCCAACAGAAGGAATCTCTTCATTCCCAAGCAGAAGCTGCCTCTGCCTGAAGGGAACCAAACCTCTAGGCCCTAAGCGGTAAGTGGCGAAAATGGGAAGAGGGAACCTTTAGAGTGAAGAAACAAAATCAGCCAGTGTGAGAATTTGAGCCTTGCAACAGAGATGGCTTACACTCTGCCATCTCCCTTCTTTCTGAGTGATTTTTGCAAGCATGTTAATTGTGTGTGCTGAAATTTGCCTTAACTCTCTGGATACAACTGTTTTACACATGTAGGAATGAAATGATCTAGGCCATATTTCTTATGAGCATAGAGCCAAATAAGCTGTCCAAAAACAAGCTGACCCTTGTCACCCCCCTTTTTGAGCCTAAATTAACGACCTTTTCTTGCAGCTCACTACAAGCCGAGGCCAGAAAAACCATTCTTACCTCACCCTCGAGAAGCCGAGGAGCCGTGGAATCGTCTTGGGAGTGAGTTAGAATCAAGTGTGGGAGAAGTCTAGGGAGCAGAAATCGGTCAAAAAGCAGCTGAAGGTTCAGAAGAAGAGAAGAAGGAGAGAAAATGGAATGAAAGAAAAGAAGAGAAAGTACATAAAAACAGAAAACAGGCAGCTGAAATAAATAAGCTGAAATAAACAAAATCAGCAAGCTGCATGAGTAGAAGAAGAAAGAATGTAAAACGACAGTAAAATAAAGATCAAAGAAGACCACAAAGAACCGGACTGCTCTCATACTGGTTACACTCACTCCCCATTGCTCCTCTCCTCCCTCCCCGTGGGTCTTGAAGCTAGTTTTCTTACATCTATTCGACCCATAACCTCAACCTCGCTTCAAGCCAGAAAAGTCCTAGTGATCATAACTGTTGTGGCTTTGCAGGAGTAAGAGGAGAGCTCTGTCAAGATATGGTAATACCAATTCCATGCAATGCTGAGTGTAAACACACGGCATTACACTTGAGAGAAGCGAGAAAATTGAGCACATGAGTAAAAGTTCTATCACTCAGGGCACCCTTCCCAAATGGAAACCATGAAGGCCCCCGAGAACCAAAGGAAGTAGCTCCCTGATTGCATGAGCGCTTTGAACCGGGATGAAGAGAGGCCGACTCCCGTAGAGTCAGCTTAAGGAAATCAAACAAAGAATCTCTCACTAAAGTCACCCTTAATTGAAGTCATATGTTTTGCCCGTGAGTGCAAAAGGCTAAGTGGGGGGTTTGATGAGCCATAAAATGTACATCTTAAGTGGACCTAAGAAGGGTACCATTGAACAACTAACGAGCTTAAAAGATGACTGTTAGCTAAGATCCAGATTAATGGCCTAAACTTGAGTAAAACACAATTTGTGCTTAATCAAGGTTTTTAGCTAACTATCTCTTCATTGCAGGTCCAGCCAAGCTCAGCCCGCCATCAGAAGCCCAGGTCAAGAGCCTCTCGGCCAGGCCGAGACTCGGCCCATGCAGGGAGGCCAGTTAGGAAGATCCAGGTGGAACGCCTCGTCAGCAATCAGAGCCACCTTGGGTCCAGCTCAACTCCACGTCACTACTTGGAGTAGCTTGCAACGCAAATCACAGCAAGGGCAGAATAGGAATTGTACATGTAATTGTGTTAGCATCATTAGCTGTGTCCACTCTTGTATAAATAGATAGAACTCTGAACGAATACGGGCTTTTTGGCATGCAAACTTTCCCGTCCCCTAATTTCCAAATTCTCTCTCGTTTTCTTCTCCTCCGCCCACGGTGGTACACAGCGCAGTTAATGGCGTTTCTCTCGATTGAGGAAATGCAGGCTAGGAACTGAGAAGCCAAAGGTTATCAGAGGAGACCGATTGGAGCACCAACGCACTCTGGTGGATCTGAACCTCAGCATTCTAGCTAACAGAGGTGAATCATCACCGTCGTCCATGGCGATTGTCGTGGAGGATGGAATCATCGAATCCAGGCCCTGTGTTTGTATTTTGCTCTCAATGATATAAGTGTTTTCTGAATTCTGAACCCCATTGCATTCCTGAAGATAAGTTCCATTACTACGTTGCGATTGCACCTGGTAACGGAACAATGTTAAACTAAGCCGATTGGAACTGGTTTATCTAATTCAGTAGGAAATCACTTAACGATTGTTAATTGAGAATCTAAAATCAGCTTGAATTTAATCTCTGCCAACTGATGAGGTGGCGATTGTGTAAAATCCTCGGTATGGTAAGGGACTAATCTTTGGCGATTTCCATAAGAACACTAGAGGCTGACGCGACTGTAATTGGAGTGATTGAATCGGAAAGAACTTGATTATTGAACCAAACATGAACGCAGTAATAGCAATAGCATTAGGAGTAGCGTAGTTGCATTTGCATTATAGTTAATTTCAATTTTGATTGTAGTTAACCTCTGTTTTGATTTCAACCCCCTTGTTTACTGCCTTTAAGTTTGAGACAGAGGTAGTCCACCTCTGTAGCGTCTGTCTGCGCTTAACTGAGACCAAGCCGGATCATCTCTGTTGAGGTCGACTCGGCTCAGTCTCTGTTGAGGGCAACTCGGCCAATGCCGAGACGAGTCGGTATTTTACACTCAGATTCTACTTCTGTTTACTCTACATCGAAGTACACTTAGAACGCACTGTGTCCTTGAGAAGAATGACCTAGGGTTGGTTATACTATAGTTAGCTTTAGTTATTTGATAAGCGTTCAAAACGACTAGAAAAACGCCCATCATCATGGGTCCCCGAAGCCTTCAAGGGAAACCTCCAGTACAAAGGCATAGGCTCTTCATCAGAGCAAATGGAAGCCCCTCCTACAACATGAATCTTCACGAATCTATCCCTAAAGCCTTTGTAGGAAGCGGTGTACGCTGTGAAGAAGACGGGTGTTTGGCAGAGGCGCTAGAGATACCCAGCCAACCTTCTTTACCATTCTGACTGTGTAGTGACTCGGGAAGACTAGAATAGAGGGGATCATGGTAAGAGCAAAGCACACCGCAGCTCCCCAAGAAACAAAGAGGAATGTCCTAAAGACATTTAAGGCAGCGCCAGAAACGGAGACACGACAAAGCATTAATATAGGAGTGAGAAACTAGGGGGCATGTCTCACGTGCCCCCAAACAAAACCCTTGGCATTCCAGGATTTAAAATTCAAAATCCTCCACAAGGCAAAAAGCAAACATCACTTCAGCCAGCACAAATGTCATCTCATCCAACATCAAGTCGTCTCAACTAGTTTCAAGTCGTCTTAGCTAGTTTATTCCATCTCAGCCAGTTCATCTCAACTAGTTCATTCCATCTCAGCCAGTTTCAATCCGTCTCGGTCAGTATCAAGTCGTCTCGGCCACCACCCGAGATGAACTCGTCTCAGCCGACATGCACGCAGGACTCCGAGACCAACTCGTCTCGGCCAAGAAGCTTACATCAATCTGAGATGAATTCGTCTCGGCCAAAACACCCATGACATCACTCCAAGACCAATTCGTCTCGGTCAACAGCTCAACCATGGTTCAACAAAGAAAAGAAGACTCAAACTAACAAGCCATCACAACTCAACATGAAGGCATTCATCAGCTATCAAGTTCAATACATCATTGGCCGCCCCAAGTAGAGTCAATGATTATATATCAATTCATCAGTCATCAATTATCAAGTTCAAGACATAATTGGCCGCCCAGAGTAGAGTCAATGATCAGATATTAATTCATCAATCATCAGTTATCAAGTTCAAGACATCATTGGCCACTCGAGTAAAGTCAATGATCAGATATCAATTCATCAGTCATTAGTTATCAAGTTCAAGAAATCATTGGCCGCCCCGAGTAGAGTCAATGATCAGATATCAATTCATCAATCATCAGTTATCAAGTTCATGACATCATTGGCTGCCCCAAGTAGAGTCAATGATCAGATATCAATTCATTAGTCATCAGTTATCAAGTTCAAGACATCATTGGTCGCCCCGAGTAGAGTCAATGATCAGATATCAATTCATCAGTCATTAGCTATCAAGATAAAGCATCAGCTATCAAATTCAAGTCATCAGTTATCAAGTTCAAGACATCATTGGCTGCCCCGAGTAGAGTCAATGATTAGATATCAATTCATCAGTCATTAGATTCAAGACATCGCTGGCTGCCCTGAGTAGAGCCAATGATCTCATCAGTTATCAAATTCAAGTTATCAGCTACCAAGTTCAAGATCTAGTTGGCCATATAGGGTCAGGAACCTTAGTTTAAGTTTAAAACATCAGGTCATTAAAACTCTAGGACAAAACCTCACCCAAGTCAGCCTAAGCATAGAAACGAGCCTAGAACCACACCTTTGATTCTTTATTTATGCTCATTAGGGGGCATCCCTGATGAACACAAATAAAGAGGGGGCAATTGTAGCATCCCAAAACTGTCTGGCCCAAACAACCACAGTTGACTTTCCCTTAACTGATAATGATAAAATCCTGAAGATTCTATTCAAACAACCACAATTGACTTTCCTTTAACCGATAATGATAAAATCCTGAAGATTCTATACGTTATCAACAAATAACCACAGTTGACTTTCCCTTAACCGATAACGATAAAATCTTGAAGATTCTATATGTTATCAACAAACAATCATAGTTGACTTTCCTTTAACTGATAACGATAAAATCCTGAAGATTCTATACGTTATCGATAACAACCGGAAATAATAAAATCTCCTAGAGATGGGATAAGATACACCCCCATCACAACCACAGCCTATATAAGGCTTGCCGCGAATAAGCGGGGGTCGAACAATTTTTCACCAAAAAAGCACGAGAAAATTGGAGCACAACGAAAACACTAGGAACATCAAAAGAGAACAAACTTAGACAGAGAAGAAAAGATGACACGGCAGGAAACAGGTTGATCCTGATGAAGTGAATGCTCTAGCTCAGCTAATGACATGGAAGACAGCCGTAGTAGACATTCCTTATGGAGGAGCAAAGGGTGGGTTTGGGTGCAACCTAAGGGACCTGAGTGTCAGCGAGTTAGAGCGTCTCACTCATGTCTTCATCCAAAAGATTCATGATCTCATTGGCATTTAGAGGGATGTTCCTGCCCCTGATATGGGGACTAATGCTCAGACAATGGCTTGGATTCTTGACGAGTATTCAATGTTTCATGCGCATTCACCAGCAGTTGTGACGGGAAGCCTCTTGATCTTGGAGGTTCATTGGGAAGAGAGGCTGCCACGGGACTAGGAGTGATATTTGCAATAGAAGCTTTATTTGCTGAATGAATATGGGAAATCAATTTCTGATATGAAAATTTTCATCCAGGGGTTTGGAAATGTGGGCACTTTTCTAGCGCCAGAAGTACCAGACAAAGAGAAGAAGGAATAGTCAGAACAAGCCATAGAACGAGAAGAGAAGAGACCGCATTCCTCCAACCTCTCTACGTCACGGTGGACTCCAGGTTAGTGGTACTCTCCCCTCTCTTATTATCAGCTATCAAATTCAAGTTATCAACTACCAAGTTCAAGATCTAGCTGGCCATATAGGGTCAGCAACCTTAGTTCAAGTTCAAAACATCAGGTCATTAAAACTCTAGGACAGAACCTTATCCAAATCAGCCTAAGCATAGAAACCATCCTAGAACCACACCTTTGATTCTTTATTTATCCTCATCAGGGGGCATCCCTGACGGACACAAATAAAGAGGGGGCAACTATAGCACCCTAAAACTGTCTGGCCCAAACAACCACAATTGACTTTCCCTTAACCGATAATGATAAAATCCTGAAGATTTTATACGTTATCAACAAATAACCACAGTTGGTTTTCCCTTAATCCATAACGATAAAATCCTGAAGATTCTATACGTTATCAACAAATAACCACAGTTGACTTTTCCTTAACCGATAGCGATAAAATCCTGAAGATTCTATCTGTTATCGGTAACAACTGGAAACAATAAAATCTCTTGGAGATGGGATAAGATACACTCTCATCTCAACTACAGCCTATATAAGGCCTTGCTGCGAATAAGCGGGGGTCGAACAATTTTTTACCAAAAGCATGTGTTGAAGCATATTTTCCTCCAATCTCTCAACCAGAGGGCCTTCCTTTACGAATTCAAGATGTGAAAGGAAAAGAATGGATGTTTCAATTTAGATTTTGGCCAAATAATAACAGCAGTATGTATGTTTTAGAAGGTGTAACCCCCTTTATTCAGTCTATGCAATTACAAGTTGGAGATATAGTAACCTTTAGCCGCATGGACCCAGAGGGAAAGCTTATAATAGGCTTTAGAAAGGCAACAAATTCTACTACAATACAGTCACAAAAGGGATGTTCAGAAACCCACCTCAATGCGCTGTCAAAAAAATGGAACTTAGCTGACATGAATTGGCATAACATTGACATTTCTGAAAGCAGAAAAAATTAGAGAGTGGAAGCTCTGGAAAATTGGAGAGTAAAAACTCCAGAAAATTGAGAGCAGAAACTCTAGAACGCTGAGAGAAGAAAAGCCAATGACAGCACGATGCAAGCCAGATGAAAACCAGGACGAGTCAGAAGTACCAAACAAAGGAAAGAAGGAATAGTTAGAACAAGCCATAGAACGAGAAGAGAAGAGACCACATTCCTCCAACCTCCCTACGTCACGACGGACTCCAGGTTAGTGGTACTCTCCCCTCTCTTATCATAAACGTTGTAGTCTAGTTTAGAATCTAGTTAACTTTACACACTTAGAACCTACACTTTCCTTAGAATAAGTAAGTAAGTCTGCTAGTCTAGATAGTATAATATTTGCCCAAGCCGAGTCTGCCTCGCCCTTTCTCATATTTTCTAAACTCAACCAGACCGAGCCTGTCTCGACCTTCCCCATGCGAGCCTTCCCTGACCCTTGGCTAAGCAAATCTCCCAACCCTAGAAACCATCCAGAACTACGTAGACTTTGAATCCTCGAGTTCGAGGTATGTAAGCAAAGGAGGCACACTCCTCTCAAGTCTATTCCCCCAAACCAAACCATCCCCCGTACATAGTATGACATTACCATCTCTACCCACACCGAAACCTTAGTAAATCCAAAAGCTAGTCTTAGGTAACTGTTAAGTAATAGGCATGCTGGGGGCACCCTGTGCCCCTGGTGTGTAACCAACTTCCGAACCCGCCTGGTTCTAGACCAACCTTATCCTCTCATCTTGGTTTTCCAGCATTCCTAATCAAAATGCTGGTGGCGACTCCTCCATAGGTCGAATTGATTTCGGCCTCGCCTTTTAATTTTCCCTTTTCGCTTCGTCACAAATCCGGTTGTGACACATGTGATTCACAAGGAAGCTAGGCGGTTATTTTTGTTAGGTAGTTAGTTAGGATAATCACCACGGGACAAATGTTTAACACGTGATTAATGTGGAACCTGTGAGTTGGTAGTTAGTTCATTACTTTCAGTTGAAACATTAAGAGGCTACTGATGAGTCATATTTTATACACCTCATAAGGGCTTAAGATGGGTATTTTTGAGACTATTTGGTAACTAAGAATCACATCTTAGCTAAAATTCAGATTATTGACCTACAAATAGGAAAAATATAAATCTGTGCTAATTTGAGGATTTTAGCTAATAAAAAATTGGATTCATTTTGTAGGCCAAAGCGAAGGATGTCTCAGCCCAATAAGAGCATCTCAGCCCAGAAGAAGCTATCCCAGCAAGACCAGCTCCCTTCCAGCCAAGCCCAACTCAGCGGGCCAAGTCATTGCAGGAGAAGCATGTAGTGCATGAAGGATCATTTAGGGGTAGAAAGGTCAATTAGGAATCTGTAAATCAGTTAGGAGTTTATTAGGTCTAGGCCTATGTCACAAGCTACCCAACTCGTATATATATAGGGTACGCTAGGCACGTTTTAGGGTTGTTGATTTCATACTTTTCTCCACTTTCCATTTACACTTCATCCTCTCCATCTCACCCTCATTTTCACGGTGGTGCACGGTACTTCAGTGGTGTCTCTCTCGATCGAGGGGGTGCAGGCTAGGAACTAGGAAGCCTAAGGTTATTAGAGGTGATCGGTTGATATAGCCGATCCACTTTGCTGGACTAGATCCTCAACGTCCTAGCCATCATTGATGAACCATCGCCATTCTTCCATGGTCATCGTTGTGGAAGGCAGAGTCCATGAATTCACTCCCTGTATCCATACTCTGTTTCGATAATACAATTGGTTTGCATTTCTCATCTTTTGATTGTGCATCATGGTTTTAATCTGCTTTATTGTGTTGCGATTGCGCATTGTGAAAGTGGACAAACGTTACACTAGGCCTATTGGAACTAATTTAACAACTTTATTAGGTAATTGATTAGAGAACCTTACATCAACCATGTACTTACTTCCTGTCAACTGATGAGGTAGTGATTGTGTAAATCCTCGGTATGGCAGCGGACAAATGCTTGGCGATTGTTGTAAGAACCTTAGGTTTTGATTGTAGAACCAAGAACCAATTGCTTATTGAACTCTATGTTGGTACAGTCGTAATTAGCATAGTTTTGCTTGCATTTACTTTTATACTTAGTTACTTTTTGTTCTTTTACATTTACGCAATCCAAACCCCCTTTTTACCTGCATTTTAGTCCAAGACCAAGTCTAGTCTGACTCTATCACATCCATTTGTGTCCGAGCCCGCGCCTAGCTGAGATAGTGTCGGATACAACTCAATCGAGTCTGTATTGGATCTGTCTTTTCCGAGAGCAAGTCAGCATTGTACACACTTAGCATTTTCTGCATAAAGTTCTAATTTCCACATTAAGCCATAATGAACACACTATGTCCTTGAGAGATTTAACCTAGGGTTACACTATGCTATAGTTAGCCTTAGTTTTTATTTTGGTAAACGGAACACAACTAAAAATAGAGTTATCAAATTGGCACTGTTTCCGGGGAGACAGGTTCCTTTGTGTCTTTGTGTTCAAAATCTGAGTTTTTCTCGAATTTAGAGTTTGTAGAATGTTAGGTCTGTTCATTTGATATATTTGGTCTGTTTTGTTTTTATCTGCTGAGTCGTTGAGTCTATGGTTGTTTTCTTTTTGGATTGAGTTTGCAAATAATATAGCATGCTGAGTATGTGTTAAATTTTTGTTGCGTATGTTTGTTTGTTTATGTTGCGTGAGTTTCACGGTTGAAAAAAGAGAGAAAAATAGTGCATAAAACTTTATTTTTCTTTTCTGCATAATCGATTTTATTTTCTAATATGCATCACTGACAATAACTCCTTGCATAATTGACTTTAACTGTCTTTGCACAATTGATTTTAACTGCCTCTGCATAACTGACTTGCATATCTTATTTTGCAATTTTCTGCATAATTTTTTTATGATGCATGATTACGAGTAGTTCTGACCCATTACATGCTTTAGATCTTGAGATAGAAATAACTTTACGTAGGATAAGGAAGGTTAAGAGTACTGTAATGAGTAATAGTGGTAGTTCTAATTCTGTTTCTAATTCTGATAACACTGTTCCTGTAACTAATGATTCTGATTTTTCTGAGTGCAGTGGCTCTAACATTAACTCTGATTGTAATTTTGGTTGAAGCAATTTTCAAGAGCCAGAACCAATGGAGAACAATGATCGAACTCTGAAGGAGTTGGCCACGCTGAATATGGTGTACCAGCCTTGGTGTATCCAGTATCCGTAACTGGAACCAGCTTAAACCTATGAATTAAAATCCGATTTGATATATTTGTTGCCCAAATTTCATGGTCATGCAGGTGAAGACCCCCATAAGAAATTAAAGGAATTTCACGTGGTTTGTTCCACGGTGAGGCTGTAGGAGATATCGGAAGACTACAAGATGATGACGTTCCCATTTTCCTTGGATGGAGCTGCTAAGGATTGGTTATATTTGCAGCCAGTTCTTTTCAACACCTGGGGAGATATGAAGTGCATGTTCTTGGAAAAGTTCTTCCTAGCATCAAGAACTATGACCATCAGAAAAGAGATTTGTGGGATATGGAAACATTCTGAAGAGACTTTGCATGAATACTAGGAAAGATTCAACAAGTTATGTGCCACATGTCCATATCATCATATCAGCGAGTAACTACTGATTTAGTATTTCTATGAAGGTCTGACGATGATGGATCGAAGCATGATTGACACTGCAAGTGGAGGAGCATTAATAGACAAGATGCCAATAGCAACAAGGTACTTGATCTCCAATATGGCAAGCAACACACATCAATTTGGGATCAAAGGAGCTAGCCCATCTCGGATGGTGAATGAAGTTGGTGTAATTGACAACATGAGATTGGAAAACCAATTGACCAAGCTGACATCACTAGTAAGGCAACTTGTTGTTAGACAACATCAACCAAATATGGTAGCGAGAATTTGTGGTACTTGTACTTTCGTGGAGCACCCCATTGATATGTGCCCCACATTGTAAGAAACCAAGTCATATGATCTTGAGAGTGTTGGATCAATAGGTGGATATCAATATGAAAAGCAACCGTATGAGAGTCAGCCATATGATAGTCAACAATTTGGAAGGCAATAGTTCCGGCCAAATCCGAGTCAAGGGCAATATCCATCTCAAAAATTTGTACCTAGCCAGAACATGCCTCAGAGTCAAGGCAACTATTACCCGAATCCGAGATACCAACCGCCATCGTTCCAATAGCAACAACAACAGAGAGTGCCACCATGATAAGCTCGTGTTTAGTCGTCTTTACACGCATCAAATAAACTGAAGCTAATTATAGCATAGTCAACCCTAGGTCGAATTCTCTCAAGGACACGGTATGCTCAATTGTGACTTAATGTGAAAACTAGAGTAACATAGAAACACTCAAGTATAGAATGCTGACTCGCTCTCAGCAAAGACTGATCCGATTCGATCTCGGCAGAGACGAATCCGACACGGTCTCGACTAAGTACAGAGTTGAACAAAATAGAGTCAGACTGACTCGGTTATAGACGTGACGGAGTCGGACTAGACTCGGTCTTTGCTAAAAAGTAGGAAATAAAGGGGGTTTGGTTGTAGATAAAGTAAGACAAAAATTAAACTAAGTAAGAATGTAAATGCAATCTAAACTAGGCTACCTCTAAAGCTACTACTGTACTCGTGCTAAGTCCCAATAAACAAGTCGGTTCCACTCCTTCCACTCAAGATTGTGCGTCCAAATCAATCTGAGGTTCTTCTTATGACAATCGCCAAACATTCGTCCATTGCCATACCGAGGATTTACACAATCACTACCTCATTAGTTGGTAGGGATTAGGCGCAGAGTTGATTTTAGGTTCTCTAAATGAAGTCGACTGGGAAAGCGATGCAGTGATTCTCCGCATCTGACACCAGGCTGTACCGGCTTCTTATCAAGTAGTAGAAGGGGAAGCTGATGGGAAACCTTGGTATCATGATATCAGGAATTATTTGAAGAATAAAGAGTACCCATCCGGCTCTACGAAAAATAACAAGAGAACATTAAGGAGGATGACTATGGGCTATTTGTTGAATGGAGATGTGCTTTACAAAAGGAGTCCGGACATGACCTTACTTCGTTGTGTGGACACCCAGGAGGCAAAGGAAATACTAGAGGAAATCCATGAAGTTGTCTTTGGGACCCATGCAAGCAGACTAAGTATGGCAAGGAAAATTTTGAGGTCAGGATACTACTGGGTAAGGATGGAGGCAAATTGTTGCGGACATGTGAGGAAGTGCCACAAATGTCAAATTTATGTCGACAACATCCAAGTACCTTGATGAGTCATAATTTATACATCTTTTAGACATCTAAGAAGGATGTTTGCAAGACTATTTTGTGCTGAAGAATGGATTGTTAACTAAGATTCATTTTATGGGCTTGAATATAGAGAAAATACAAATCTGTGTTAATTCAGATTTCTTAGCTAATAAAAGTATCACTCCTTCTTCTGCAGGTCAAGCTGAATCGACCAGGGTCAACAAAAGGAGTCTCAGTCGAGATAAAGTCATCCTGGCCAGTCCGACTCCATCTCGGCCGGACCAGAGTCGTCTCGGCAACCCATGCCTTGCAGCCCAATTGTATTGACCACATCAGCTATCCAACTCGGAGGCCATCGCAGCGTCAGCTCAGCTGCCATGTCACTCCTAGGAAATCTGCCATGTCACGTTAGAAGATCTACATAGGGGTAGAATAGGATCTTTATAGTGTAATTCTGTTAGGAATCGTTAGGATTAGCATATCACAGCTCGTGCATATATAGGAGGAGCTGTGCACTTTTTACACGTTCTGTCTTTGAATTCACTTTAATTCCATACTCACTATACCCATTTTTCTCGCTCTCGCTCTCTCCATTTTCACGGTGGTGCACGGTGCTCATTGGCATTTCTCTCGATTGAGGAAGTGCAGGTCTGAGACTGGGAAGCCATAGTCTACCAGGGGGGACCGATCAGACTACTGACGCACTCTGGTGGAGCTGATCCTCAACGTTCAAACTAACGGGGATGAACCACCACCATCAACCATGACGATCGTCGTGGAAGATGGATTCACCTGAATTCAGAACCACTGTATTTGTATTCTATTTCTGTTAATCAATTTCATTATGCAACTCTTATCTCCATTCTCTTCCTCTACTTTAATTCATGATTTAATCCGCGATTGCAATTAAATTGTGAACAATGTTAAGCTAAGCCGATTGGAACTGGTTTGACTAATGTAGTAGGTAATCATTTGGCGATTGTTAACTGAGAACCTAAAATCAGCTCTGAACTTAATCCCTGCCAACTGATGAGGTAGCGATTGCATAAATCCTCGGTATGGCAATGGACGAACCTTTGGCGATTGCCATAAGAACCATGGAGGCTGATATGGACTAAGAACTAAAGTGTGGAACCTGGACTGAACTTGGATTAATGGGATTGAATATGAACACAGTTATATAATAATAATAATAATAGATAACTAGTAACAGTAGTATATGTTTACTGCATTCTTAGTCTTAGTTTACTTTCTACTTTACTTGCACTCCAACCCCCCTATTTACTGCTTTCTAAGTCTGAGACAGAGATAGTCCATCTCTGTAGCGTCTATCTGCACTCAGCCGAGACCAAGCTGGATCGTCTCTACCGAGATCATCTCGGCTCTGTCTCTACCAAGCGCGACTCGGCCAACACCGAGAAGAGTCAGTTAAAACTTTACTGCTTATATTCGATAGCATTTCACTTCACACTAAATCACAACTGAGCACACTATGTCCTTGAGAAGAATGACCTATGGTTGGCTATGCTATAGTTACTTTTAGTTATTTGATAAGCGTTCAAAACGACTAGAAAAACACGTATCATCATACCTCCAACTCCTTCGAACATCTTATCCGCACCATGGCCTTTTGCTATGTGGGGAATAAATGTTATTAGCCCAATAGAGACGAAAGCGTCTAATGGACATCACTTCATTCTGGTGGCCATAGATTATTTCACCAAATGGGTAGAGGTTCTTATCCCAATGTAACAAGAAATGTTGTCGTGAAGTTCATAAAAAGGGATATCATTTGCCGGTATGGCATATCGAGTCATGTCATCACTAACAATGGGACTAATTTGAATAATAAAATGATGATCAAGTTGTGCGAGCAGTTCAAAATCCAGCATCATAATTCCATTCCCTATCGGCCAAAGGCGAATGGGGCAGTAGAAGCAACAAATAAGAACATCAAAAAGATAGTCCAAAAGATGGTGGTGACATATAAAGATTGACATCAAATGCTTCTTTTGCTCTCCATGGATATATTACAACAATTCGCACTTCTACAAGAGCAACACCATACTCTTTGGTGTATGACATGAAGGTAGTTCTACCTATTGAAGTAGAGATACCCTCATTTTAGATATTAATGGAGGCTGAGCTAGAAGAAGCCAAATGGATACGATCCCATTTCGACCAATTGAACCTCATAGAAGAAAAATGATTGGCCACACTTTGCCAAGGCCAGATGTGCCAATGTAGGATGAAAAGAGCCTTTGATAAGAAGATACGACCACGAGAATTTCAGGAAGGAGATTTGGTGCTAAAAAGATCCTACCTACCCAGAAATATTATAGAGGAAAATGGACCCTTAATTATGAAGGACCGTATGTGGTCAAAAGAGCTTTTTCAGGAGGAGCTATGATATTTACTAACATGGAAGGGAAAGAACTGCCACACCTCATGAATTCAGATGCGGTCAAGAAATTCTATCCTTAAAGCCACTAGTACTAGGTGGCAACATGGTCTTTTCTACCCAAAGTAAGATCAAGCTTATTATAGATTGATGATTAAAGACAATGATGCGTTAGTTAACTCAATCCTATCTTTCTTGTATATACCCAATAATAAAGTTTACACCTTTCTCTACCATTCTTCGTCCTTACCTTTGATTATTGCATGATCTAACCTTTCTTTGCCATTCTTAGTCCCTGCCTTTGAGCATTGCATTTATTACATGATCTAAGATAAGACAACATTCATAAAGAGGGGCATAACAATTACAAGGAGTTCTTGGACATCCTAGAATGGCAAAATCACTATTCATGGTTGGGTGGGGAGGGGGCTAGCATAGATAAGGAAAAGAAGAAGAGAGAAAGAACGTCCATCTCCATCACATGGATGTCAAATCCTTGGGGCCGTAGATGGGCCAAAATTCCTTAATGGCATACAAAAGAGTCTCACATTTGAAATCCAAAAATCTCATGGTAAGGTCCATACATATATTCATACATGCGTACATATTCGTGGTCAACTCTAGGTCCATATATTAGATTTCAGATCCAAGACGAATTGTCCTTGGTCAAAGCCTTTTGAGTTAATTTCTTAGTCTGTGCTAGTTGACCCTCTTTTCGACTCCAAGTCAGATCCTTAGTGTATATTGGTCCCACACCAATTCATTTCCATCATATTCCAGGATAGGCTTCTTGAACTTGATCAATTTCTGGCTTCGTGCCAATTTCTAGCTCTGTTCCAATTATCTTGTATCGACTCCGAGTCAGATTGATTTAACTTAGCACTTCTGGCTCCGTGTCAATTGTTTACACCGACTCCCGTCGGATTTATCTAACTAAGCATTTTGGTCCCAAGCCAACCATTCTCTTTTTGACTCTAAGTTAGATATTTTAACTTCAAGCAAATTGACTTTGTGTCAATAGTATCTTTCCAACTTCGAGTCGGATCATCTTAACCTCACACATCACGGCTCCATGCCAATTTCTGGCTCCGTGCCAATTGTTCTAAATTGATCTTGAGTCGGATTGATTCAACTTAGCGTTATTGGCTCCGTGCCATTTATTCTACATCGACTCCGTGTCGGATATATCAAACTGCACATTTTGGCCCTGAGCCAACCACTTTCTCACTGACTCTGAGTGAGACATATTAACTGCGAGTATATTGACTCCATGTCAATCACATCTTTCTGACTCCGAGTCAGATCATTTTGCCTTAGCATTTCTGGCTCCGTGCCAATTGTCTCATATCGATCCCGAGTCGGATTAATTGAACTTAGCATTTATGGCTCCGTACTGATTGTCTTATACTGACCCCAAGTCGAATTGATTTAACTTAGCATGTCTAGCTTCGTCCCAATCGATTCGCATAGACTCCATGTCGAATCTATCTAACTACGTTGTGGTTCCGAGCCTACATTGTTTTCCAACTTTGAGTCGGATATTCTAACTTCGAGTAGGTTCACTCTGTGTGAATAGTATCTTTCAGACCCTGAGTCGGATCATCTTAACTTTGCACATGATGATGGCTCTGAGCCAAATAGTTCCAACTGCTCTTAAGTTGGACTTGTTTTTCCTAAAGCTATCATAAACACAAGGAAAAAGGGGATATCACAGCATGCATAAAAAGGGGGCAATTGCATTAAACACTTCTGTATAGAGAAAGTCATTACAGTCATAGAGGAGTTACAAATTTCACCCCCTTCGACATCCTTGAGTATACTCATTTGAGGGGTGTCGAGGTCGGGAGCAAGGAGTTTAATCTAACGAAGAGCTTTGGCAAAGCCGTCTTCATGGGCTTTTGATATAAGCTCCTCGCCACGAACAACTTCAACTGCAAAAAATTCAGCTTTAGCTTGAGCTTCCGAATTGTCTAGCGTAACTTGAATAACTTTCCTTTTGGCAATCTTCCGCTCCTCCCATACCACGTCCAATGTGTCTGCTAGCCTCTTCGCACGTGCCTTTTCAGAGTCCAAAAGGCCCTCCTATTGGATGACTCGGACTCGGAGTGAATCCATATCCTCACGTATGACATCTGAATTTTGTTGTAGCTCGACATTCTTTGCTTTGAGCGAGGCAGCCTCGTATCTGGCTGACAATAATGCCGCCTTCAGTCGTGCGCATTCCTTCACTAGCTTGTCATGTTCCAACCTCATGGAGGCTTTCTGGTATTTAAGCTACTCAAGTTCCTCTATCTCACTTCGCCAAGCTTTGAGGGCGGTCAAAGATCGAGCGTGATACGCAGACATCATGTGAAGAGAGTTTTGGATTCCTATCGAGAGCAAGAGTTGTTGGTCATATGGTTTGACAAAATCAAGAGGAAGTACTCAGCACCTCTACCCTAGGACTCCATTGCAGGGGAAGCAGCAAAGAAAGTTAACGCATCGGGGGGCAGTTGCGGAACCGAAAAGTCGGTCTTCGGAAGAACTACTACTTCAAAGGACTGGGTCCCTTTCCTTCACAAAGGATCAACAATGATGGCTTCGTCAAAATTGACCACTTTGCCTCTCTTAGAAGGCATTGGTGGGATAGACGAGTCTGGAGTACCCCTCTTGTTGGCGTTAGAAGGTACTGGCGAGGTACTGGCGAGGAGCAGGTACAATGTCAGATGAAGGTGAACTTCCACTTATTATGGATTCCCAAAATGGCTCGAGAACGGGAGATTAAAGGATGGATGCCAAAGCCCTGCTCTTTAAGGAAACCTGCAACGATGAAATAACATGTTAGAACCGGCCCAGGGTCAAATCAAAATGGGCAAACAAGGAAACAAGCTTACATTGGAAATGGGAGATGGACTCGCGACTAAAAGTCATATTCATCAAAGCCTCCCAACTCAGTCCCCTTGGGAGTTCATCTAATAGAGAGAGATGGATCCGTTCCTCTAGGGAAAGATCTTTTTTGGTATATTCTTCAAAGGCTGAGGTTTGTCTCTAATACAAGGGAAATGGCCTGGTGTCTATGACAAAGGTGGCCCTACCTATGGCTTTTACTTTCACTAACCCATACTAGAAATACTCAGTTAACATAGGATAATTATCAAAAAGGTTGCCACTGGAACGAGGGGTGAGGGAAACCCAACTGATACTCTGACCAAGACGAATGGAATAATAACTCAGAAAACTTGCATGGCTACCCATCCGTTTGGATGGAGTTGAGTTGGGACCACTCCTAAGATTCGGAGTGCATAGCACACATACTCATATGGGGAGCAGTGCACCTAACTGATGAACATTGCCATGCATTCCTACTTATACATGCATCAACTAACTATTCTATAACCGTAATAACTACTTTAACAAAATTAACCACCTTTTCTAATAGAAATAATAGATTTAACTAAACTCTAACTACTTTCCTAACTCCTACGTGCTATATTACATTTGCACGTGCTTGAATATTTGCCAAAGTAGAGTCGGTCTTTTAATGTCGGGATGGATCCAGTTCTGGATGAGAGTTGGCATCTGTTTTGAGGTCGGCCTCTGGATAGACTCGGATGCAAAGTCGGTCCTATAGAGTCAATCCTGGTATGGAGTTGGCATCCGGTATGGAATTGGCTTCCGAACTCGAGTCGGCATCTTGACTGTTGATGATAGAGCAGGCATCACAAAGTCGGCTTCGTCCGGCCAGGACACATCCGGTTGAGCTAGAGTCGACAGGCTATAGTCGACATGCAGGGCCTCCATGCGGAGTCAGCCATGTAGAATCGAAGTCGGCTGGATATGGAGTCGCCCACTGGGACCAGAATCGGCCAGAGATCTTGTCTTGGCCAGGATAACTTCATATGGCCGGGATGTCCTCAGTGACAGGACGCCTTCGATCTCGGCCACAGTCTAGCCGAGATGCCTTCGGTTGGTTGAGATGCATTCAGTTGGCTGAGATGCATTCGGTCTCAATCGTATTGGCCTAGAAGACTCAATCTCGGTCTCGAGTGGGACTGCTTTGGGACTCAAATTTAACTTGTAAAACAATACTTGCTCTTTTGTTAGCTAAAATCAGTAACTTAGCCTAGATTTGTATTTTCCTTAGTTCAACCTCGGAACTCTAAATCTTAGCTAATACATGATTTTTAACTCCAACCTATAGTCTATTCTACCCATCTAAAGACCTTATAAGGGATATAAAATACGTACTATCAATGACCCACTTAAAACTATAAAGAAAATAAATGACAATGCTTATAAAGTTTATATGCCCCAAGAATTTGGGGGAAGCACTTCTTTTAATCTAACGAGGCAGTGATGAATTAGATATTACATCATTTTAATCTTAAAGTTTCGAGTTATAAGTAGCAACAACTTGATGTCTTTAATGTCTCCTTTAGCATAAGAAATCAAAATAACTCAAATAGGTTGGCTTAGGTGTACACTCATGTCAATTTAGGGGTGCATGAACTATGATAATTCAAAATTTTCAAGGTCTGCTAAAAGTCAAAATCAACAAAGAAATATTTTTTATCCTAAAGAACTATGTAACTTTGATTCTCCATTGCACCTAAGGATACTTTGGGGTATGGAACCACTCCTACCGAGCTAAAGACTAAAAATATAATAATTAACTCTCTATTTATATACAATGATGATACTAAAATTTCATCAATACTATATGAATCTATTTGGTGAGATATATTTTTTAATACTTAAATAATAATTTGCTTAATTAATTTGAGGTAATCATTTTTTAACGAACGTTGTAGAGTGTTAATACCTTTTCTATATGTAATTGACTCCCAAACTCATAATCTGGTTCGAAGACTATTTTTTCTTCTAAAGGATTTTTAGTGTTTTTACTTAATAAAATTGGTGGTGACTCCATCTCTTCCATTTTCTCTTTTAAATATTTTTTGTCGTCTCGTCGTTACCTTGGTTGCGACACTTTCTTACTCAAGTGTTGTCTCAAGGAAGGAATTGGGCTAAAAGCCCAATAGTGACGAAATTGTCAATAAAGGGTCTGTTTGAATAAAATTCTTCATAAACACTTATATGAGAGAAAAATAGGAAGAAAAAATAAAATAAATTTCTTTATAAACTAAAATTAACTTACACGTAAGCTAATTTATAGAAGCTCCCTAATGAGTCACAATTTATGCATCTTTTAGACACCTAAGAAGGAGGTTTGCAAGACTATTCTGTGCTTAAGAGTGGATTGTTAGCTAAGATTCATTCTATGGGTTTGAATACAGAGGAAACACAAATCTGTGTTAAATCGGATTTCTTAGCTAATAAAAGTGTCACTCCCTCTTCTGCAGGTCAAGCCGAGTTGACCAGGGTCAACAAAAGGAGTCTCAGCCGAGATGAAGTCATCCTGATCAAGTCCGACTCCATCTCGGCCGGACCAGAGTCGTCTCGGCAACCCACACCTTGTAGCCCAACAGCCTAGTAGAGGGCCCAATTTTATTGACCACATCAGCTATCCAGCTCGGAGGCCACCTCAGCGTTAGCTCAACTGCCATGTCATTCGTAGGAAATCTGCCATGTCATGTTAGAAGATCCGCATAGGGGTAGAATAGGATCTTTCACAATGTAATTCTGTTAGGATTTGTTAGGATTAGCATATCACAGCTCGTGTATATATAGGAAGAGCTGTGCACTTTTTACACGTTCTGTTTTTGAATTCACTCCTAATACACTTCATTTTACTCCATCTCCTCACCCTCATCCTTCCATTCCTGGTGGTGCACGGTGTTGTATTGGCGTTTCTCTCGATTGAGGAAGTGCAGGTCTGAGACTGGGAAGCCGAAGTCTGCCAGAGGGGACCGATCAGATTACATCGACGCACTCTCGGTGGAGCTGATCCTCAACGCTCAAGCTAATCTGAGGTGAACCACCACCATCAACCATGACGATCGTCGTGGAAGATGGATCCATCTGAACTCAGGACCACTGTATTTGTATTCTGATTCTGTTAATCGATTTCATTCTGCATTTCATATCTCCTTTCTCCTATCCTCTTCTTTAATTCACGAATCGAATCGCGATTGCATTTGAGATGTGAACAAAGTTAAGCTAAGCCGATTGGAACTGGTTTAACTAATATAGTAGGTAACCATTTAACGATTGTTAATAGAGAACCTAACATCAGCTCTGAACTTAATCCCTGCCAACTGATGAGGTAGCGATTGCATAAATCCTCGGTATGGCAATGGACGAATGTTTGGCGATCGTCATAAGACTACCCAAGGCTGATATGGACTGAGAACTGGAGTGTGGAATCTGGACTGGACTTGGACTAATGGAACTGAAAATGAACACAGTTATATGATAATAATAATAGATAACTAGTAACCGTAGTATATGTTTACTGCATTCGTAGTCTTAGTTTACTTTCTGCTTTACTTGCACTCCAACCCCCCTGTTTACTGCTTTATAAGTCTGAGACAGGGATAGTCTATCTCTGTAGCGTCTGTCTGCACTCAGCCAAGACCAAGCTGGACTGTCCCTATTGAGACCGACTTGGTTCAGTCTCTGTTGAGAGCAACTCGGCCATTGCCGAGACGAGTCAGTACTCTACATCTCAAATTCTACTTCCGTTTACTTGACACCAATTCACAACTGAACACACTATGTCCTTGAGAAGAATGACCTAGGGTTAGCTATGCTATAGTTAGCTTTAGTTATTTGACAAGCGCGTAAAACGACTGTAAAAACGCCCATCATCAAATTGGCGCCGTTGCCGGGGACACAAGTTCTTTTGTGTCTTTGTGTGCTAAGTTTAAGTGAGGTCGAATTCCGAGTCTGTAAAGTGTGTCTGTCAAGTTGGTCTTGAGTCTTTTGAACTTATCCATGTCTGTCTATTTCGTTTATGGATCCTAAATAAAAAGCATGACATTCTGTTTTGCATTCATCACTGCATCCTTCTTTCTGCATTGCATTCTTGCATTCAGCCAGTTTTTCTATTTTGCATTGTAGTTCCATTGGTTAGTTAATTAATAGCTGTAGTGTCCAATTCTGCATTCACTCTTTCAAATACTATTTCTAACTCTGATTTTTCTGCATAATATGTACAATGCATGACTAGGAGTAGTACTGACCCATTGTATGTTTTTGACCCGGAAATAGAATTAACTTTACGTAGATTACGCAAAATTAGGAACGCTACAGTAAATACTAGTATCAATATAGATTCTGTAGCTGACTCTAACCAGTTTTACACTAACAATTTTGTTTTTAGTTCTAACGTCTTTGCAGAATCAGGACGAATGGAGAATAACGATAGGACGCTGAAGGAATTAACCACTCCAGACATGGTGTATCAACCTTGGTGCATCCAATACCCACAGCTGGAGCCAGCTCAAACATATGAGTTAAAATCTGGTCTTATACACCTGTTGCCTAAGTTTCACGGTCTTGCAGGAGAAGACCCCCACAAGCATTTAAAAGAATTCCATGTGGTCTGTTCTACAATGAGGCCGCAAGGGATATCGGAAGACTACATCAAAATGAAGGCATTTCCATTCTCCCTGGATGGAGCAGCGAAGGATTGGCTGTATCTTCAGCCAGTACTTTTCAATACCTGGGAGACATGAAGCGCACCTTTTCTCGAGAAGTTCTTTCGCATCCCCGCATCAAGGCCCATTAGAAAGGAAATATGTGGGATAAGGCAACATACAGGAGAGACACTGCACGAGTACTGGGAGAGGTTCAACCAACTCTGTACCACCTGTCCACATCATCAGATCAGCGAACAGTTGCTGATCCAGTATTTTTATGAAGGATTATCGCTGATGGACAGAAGTATGATAGACGCAGCCAGTGGCGGGGCTCTGATGGATAAAACACCAGCAGCAGCGCGGCATTTGATTTCCAATATGGCAAGCAATACACAGCAGTTTGGGATCAGAGGGCCAAATCAACCACGGATGGTGAGTGAAATCGGTGCAGCTTCCAATCAGAGGTTGGAGAATCAGCTGACCGAGTTAACATCATTGGTGAGACAGCTTGCTGTTGGGCAACACCAACCAGCCATGGCAGCAAAAGTATGTGGCATATGTACTTCCGTAGAGAGCACCCCACGATATGTGCCCCACTCTCCAAGAAACCGAAGCCGACCAGCCAGAAAAAATGTTGGAGCCATAGGTGGATTTCAAGACGGAAGCAGCCGTATCGAATCGGCCATTCGATAACCAGCAACAAGGAAGACAGCCATTTCGCCAGGACCGAATCAAGGACCATATGCAACCCAACAATTCGGATCCACACCGAGCACCTATCGAGGCAGGCAGGTTATCAACAGCCGACTCCATGCAATACCAAGCACCACCTTTCCAAAGAAGAACAACGACAGCAGAGAATGCCTACCCAGGCAACTCTCCATCTCCGGAAGACCTAATGAAGCAGCTTTTGCAACCAGCAACCTGAGTTCCAACAATCTGTGAGCTCCAAAGAATTTACATTCCAGCAGAACATGACTGCCACCATCCAGACCTCAAAACGCAGATTGGACAGCTAGCTAACACTGTAAGCCAATTCCAGTCGGCAGGATCTAGCAACCTTCCTCTCAAACCATTCCAAATCCGAGAGGTAACGCCAGTGTAGTCACTCTTCGAAGTGAAAAAGAACTACCTCAACCTACATTGGAGCAGGCCGAGACCGAAAGAAGCCGACTCAGTCAAATGCCGACTTACAGTCTCGGCCAGACAACTGTCCCATTGCCGTTTCCATCTCGGACCACTTCTGCAAGAAAGCCGAGTCGATGAAGAATTGTTGAAGATGTTCCTAAGGTGGAAATCAATATTCCACTCCTCGATGCTGTTAAACAGGTCCCTAAGTACGCAAAATTCCTCAAGGAATTGTGTGTACACAAAAGGAGAAAAATAAAGGGGAGCAAGGAAACTGGAGGTGTGGTGTCAGCTCGACACAGAATGGAGCAATCACTACAAGTGCCTCAACTCTGCCAAAAAATGCAGAGACCACAGTCTTTTCGGTCCCATGCACCATCGACGAATGCACTTTTGCCAATGCCATGTTGGACCTGGGAGCCTCAATTAATGTCATGCCCACATCAATCTACAGATCCCTGAATTTTGGTGACTTGGAACCCACAGGATGACCATTCAGCTAGCAAACAGGAGTATTGTCCAGCCCCCAGGAGTCCTCGAGGATGTTCTCGTCCCAAGTCAATGAACTAATATTTCCAAATTGATTTTTACGTGCTAGACATGGAAGACGAAAACATCCTGGAAAGGAATCCACCTTAATTTTGGGAAGACCTTTCTTGATGACAGCCAAAACAAAGATTGATGTGTATGTAGGGACGCTATCCATGGAATTCTATGACGCCTTGGTGCAATTCAATATTTTCGAAGCCATGAAGCACCCAACCAAAGACCACTCTCTCTCTTTGGCATTGATATATTTGATGAACTAGTTGAAGAATATCTTCAACTAAATGGCAGTGGTGAAAACATTGAAGAGTCTGCTGAGAATGATGATGAAAGCAGCTGCCCAGGAGTTATAGATGAAGAGGCTGACTATGAAGAAGTACAAGACCTCTCCAACTTTGAGGACAATCATAGTGATGTTGCTGACTTGGCCCTTGAAGTGGAACTTTCCGAATTACTAGCCCAAGTCTGCAGCACAGAACACTCAGAGTATTCAAATGACGCAGAAAACAAAGTCGCTGAAGCTGAAAAGTCTTCCATTGCACACTTAGCGACAATTTGTTTGGCCACGAATGAGCCGGCCAAAGAAGGCCGAGTCAATGAAGAAGTCAAAGCCGACAAGCTTGTTGAGACTATCTCGGCCACAGAAGACCTAACTCACACTGTAGCAAAAATAAAGAGCCCATCCGGATCCGACTCAGAAGGAACGCTTAAGGCTAATACCGACTCCATTTTGACCATAACCAAATCCATGAAGTCGAGCCGGCCGAAGCAGACAGAGGCCGAAATCATGTCGGCACACCTGGTGCCTGATCAAGTCGGCCAGTCGGATCCAATCTCAGAAACTGACAAATCTCCATCACCGTCACCACCCAGAGATTTAAAAACATTGCCGAGTCATCTAAAATATGCCTACTTGGATAAGGCACGGCAACTCCCGGTTATCATTGCCAGCAATCTCAACCGAGAGCAAGAAGACAAATTGTTGGAGGTCCTAAGGCAACATAAGAAGGCAATAGGGTGGAAGCTTTCTGACCTTCCCGGCATAAATCCCTCCATTTGCATGCATAGAATATTAATGGAGGAGGAAATCAAGCCCATAAGGCAGCCGCAAAGAAGATTGAATCCGACACTCCTGGACGTGGTTAAAAAAGAAGTCACAAAGCTCCTTGTTGCAGGGATCATCTACCCCATCTCGGATAGCCAATGGGTGAGCCCTGTGCAAGTGGTGCCAAAGAAGTCCGGGATGACTGTCATGAAGAATCAGCAGGATGAGCTGGTGCCAACAAGGATTCAGAACAGTTGGCGAGTGTGCATCGATTACAGAAGATTGAATCAAGCAACTCGCAAGGATCACTTTCCTCTGCCTTTCATTGACCAAATGCTTGAGAAGTTAGCAGGGAAATCCCATTACTGCTTTCTGGATGGATTCTCAGGCTACATGCAGATTCATATAGCCCCTGAAGATCAACATAAGACAACCTTCACCTGCCCATTTGGTACCTTTGCGTATACACGCATGCCATTTGGCCTCTGCAATGCTCCGAGCACATTTCAACGTTGCATGCTGAGCATCTTCTCGGACTTGCTGCAGGACTGCATGGAGGTATTCATGGATGACTTCACGGTATATGCTGATTCATTTGATGCATGCCTGAGTAATCTATCAAGAGTGTTAAAGAGATGCATTGACACAAATCTTGTGCTCAATTTTGAAAAATGTCACTTCATGGTGACTGAAGGAATAGTGTTGGGACACCTGGTCTCCAACAGAGGCATCGAGGTAGACAAAGCAAAGATAGACATCATTACTTCCTCCCAAACCCCGCTTCACGTGGGGAGGTTTCGCTCATTCTTAGGACACGCAGGCTTTTACAGGAGATTCATCAAAAATTTCAGTAAGCTTGCCCTGCCTCCAAGTCCAAGCTGCTCATGATGGATGTGGAATTCAACTTTGACCGGCCCTGTATGGAAGCCTTTCAGGAGCTTAAGAGAAGACTCACATCCGCCCCTATTTTGCAAGCACCAGATTGGGACCTTCCCTTTGAATTAATGTGTGATGCATCCAACTCGGCATTGGGAGCCGTTCTCGGCCAAAGAGCTCGAGCCAACCAGTGCACGTGGTAGCCTATGCATCCAGAACTATGGATCCGGCCCAACAAAACTACACAACAACGGGAGAAGGAGCTTTTGGCAATAGTTTTTACCGTGGACAAATTTCGTTCCTACCTTCTGCCCCAAGATAATTGTGTTCTCCGACCATGCCGCCTTGAGGTACTTGCTGAAGAAGCCTGATGCTAAGCCAAGACTGATTAGGTGGATGCTTCTTCTTCAAGAATTCAACCTGGAAATCAGAGATAAAAGAGGTGCTGAGAATTCTGTAGCAGATCATCTGAGCAGAATTGAGAAAGAAAGCGAACGGATGCCTATTCGAGACGAATTCCCTGATGAGCACTTGCTACATATTAAAACGTCTCCACCATGGTTTGCTGACATTTGTAACTTTGTTGCAGCATCACGGTTTCCACCAGAGGCATCTCGGGCATACAAAGATAAACTCCGAAGCGATGCCAAATACTACATTTGGGATGATCCCTACCTTTGGAGACTATGCAGTGACAAGGTCATCCGCAGGTGCATTCCTGAAGCCGAGTTCAATTCGGTTCTCCAGTTTTGCCACTCTAAGCACCTGGAGGCGGTCACTATGGATCAACTCGACTGCCAGGAAAGTACTAGACTCAGGCCTTTACTGGCCAACTATCTTCAGGGACAGCGCATGAATTGTCTCCACCTCGAGAGTTGCCAAAAAGCAGGAGTGGCCATGAACAAAAGGCATGAAATGCCCCAGCAACCCATCCAATTCTGTGAAATTTTTGATGTCTGGGGAATAGATTTCATGGGACCATTCCCAGTCTCAAATGGTTACTCATACATTCTGCTGGCCGTGGACTATGTATCCAGATGGGTGAAGCCGTTGCCACCGAACCAATGATTCAAGAGTGGTTGTGGACTTTCTTAAGTCCAATATTTTCTGCAGATTCGGTGTGCCAAAAGCACTCATAAGTGACCAAGGCAGTCACTTCTGTAATAGAGCTATGGTTTCCTTCTTCAAAAATATGGAGTAGCACACAGAATTGCTACTGCCTACCACCCGAAAACAAATGGCCAAGCAGAAGTGTTCAACAGGGAAATCAAGAAAACATTGCAAAAGATGACCAATCCCAGCAGGAAGGACTGAGCCGCCTCCTTGAGGATGCTCTCTCAGGCACATAGAACCGCATACCGGGACACCTTTAGGGATGTCTCCCTACAGGATTGTTTTTGCAAAGCCTGTCACCTTCCCCCGGAGCTAGAACACAGAGCATACTGGGCTGTTAAGCAGTGCAATCTGGCCTATGACCAAGCAGGGGAGCAGAGAAAATTTCAGCTGCAAGAGCTAGATGAACTCCGCTTGGAAGCATATGAAAACTCCAGGATCTACAAGCAGAAAATCAAGCGATTCCATGACCAGCAGATCCTGAGAAAAGAATTCCGAGTTGGCCAGAAAGTCCTCTTGTTTAACTCACGCCTCAAGCTCATTGCAGGTAAACTACGTTCTAGATGGGATGGGCCTTTTGTTATCACTAATGTGTTTCCCCATGGTGCAGTACAGCTAAAGGATGAACACAGCAACAACACCTTCCAGGTCAATGGGCATCAGATTAAGCCATTCCATGAAGGTCCAGCGCCTATCACTCATGACATGGAGATAATATCATTGATGGAACCAGCATCTCCGGATGATCCTGCCTCGCATTGAGGACAATGCAGATTTTAAGTGTGGGGGGGATAAATATACAGTCATCTCAACTGCTGTGTCTTAACTGTGTTCCCACTCTCCTGAACTCTGCTAATTTTTAATTTTTAATAAAAGCTGCCTAAGCCGAGTCCATGCCGGTTCTGTGCCATCTCGGCCGGATCTGGAACATCTTCAGCCTGGCAGAGTTTCAATTTTGTCATTTACCTTTAATCTTTCCTCCTAATCAGAATTTCCAAGTGGACGGTCAAAAGTAAAATTGTTTTGAAAAGAATCTTGAACTAGCTTCTGAAAGTTTAAATAAGTCAGTAGGAAGTAACTCTGAATCAAAAGAGATTTCTCTAGCTTGAGGAGAATGAAACTTTTGTGCTCTAGTCAATAGTTGATTGAGAATCTAAGAAGGAACCCCTTGTGTCAGAGCAAATACAACCTGTGTGAGATTTTGAGCCTTGAAAACATTGATGGCTTACATCTTGCCATTTCTCTTCTTTTTCTAGTGTGATTTTTGCATTTATGACAACTGCATATTCTACATTTTGCCTTAACTCTCTAGATACAACTGTTCTCACATGCAGGAATGACATGATCTAGGCCATGTTTTTTATAAGCCTTGAGCCAAATAAAGCCTACCTGAACAAATGTGTCTGTTGTTTACCCCGTTTGAGCCTAATATAACCATTCTTCCTAAACAGCTCACTATAAGCCAAGGCCAGAAAAACCATGAATCGACCTCACCCTCGAAGAGCAGAGGAGCTTTGGAATTATTTTGGGAGTAAGTCATGATCAGGTGTGGGGGAACTACAGGAAGCAAAAGGTTGTTCAGCACCCTCTAAGGCTCGAAAATGAAAGAAAAGAATAAAAAGCGAAAGTGAAAGAAAGTAAAGAGAAAAGAGAGAAGCAGCAGCTGAAAATCTGAGCTGAAACGGACAAAGAGAGAAATAGCTGCATAAAAGTAAATAAAAGAAAAGAACAGAAAAGGAGTTGGCAGCAGCAAGAAGGAGGAATTGGCAGCATTCTGGGTTATCCCTCAGGCTGATAAAGCTTACTCCCCATTGCTCCTCTCTTCCTCGTGGGTCCTGAAGCTAGTTTGCCCATATTCTATCATACCTGCGTGACCCAGCCTCGCTTACAAGCTGAAAAGAAGTCCTAGTGATCATAACTGTGTGTTTTTGCAGGTGTACGAAGAGAGATTCGCCAAAGTATGGTAATATCAGTTCTATGAATGTTGAGTGTAAATACAAGCCTAGACACGTGAGAAATGAGGAGTTATTTGTCTAAAAGAGAGCTCTGTCACTCTTGGTTACCTTCTTATTTGCAGGTCATGAATTTGCCTAGAGCCTTGAAGGAGTAATTTAAATTGTTAAAGTATCTCGATCTCAGAGTGAATGAGTACCGACTCTGCCTCGGTTGAACTCAAGGAAGCCAAGTGAAAAAATTCTTTTCGTCTTTAAAAATTTCCCTTGTTGATTTTCATTTCATTTTGCCCAGAGTGCAAAAGGGTAAGGTAGAAAAGGGGTGTGATGAGTCACAATTTATGCATCTTTTAGACACCTAAGAAGGAGGTTTGCAAGACTATTCTGTGCTTAAGAGTGGATTGTTAGCTAAGATTCATTCTATGGGTTTGAATACAGAGGAAACACAAATCTGTGTTAAATCGATTTCTTAGCTAATAAAAGTGTCACTCCCTCTTCTGCAGGTCAAGCCGGAGTTGACCAGGTCAACAAAAGGAGTCTCAGCCGAGATGAAGTCATCCTGATCAAGTCCGACTCCATCTCGGCGACCAGGAGTCGTCTCGGCAACCCACACCTTGCAGCCCAGCAGCCTAGTAGAGGGCCCAATTTTATTGACCACATCAGTATCCAGCTCGGAGGCCACCTCGGCGTTAGCTCACCTACCATGTCATTCGTAGGAAATCTGCCATGTCATGTTAGAAGATCCGCATAGGGGTAGAATAGGATCTTTCACAATGTAATTCTGTTAGGATTTGTTAGGATTAGCATATCACAGCTCGTGGTATATATAGGAAGAGCTATGCACTTTTTTACACGTTCTGTTTTGAATTCACTCTAATACACTTCATTTTACTCCATCTCCTCACCCTCATCCTTCCATTCCTGGTGGTGCACGGTGTTGTATTGGCGTTTCTCTCGATTGAGGAAGTGCAGGTGCGAGACTGGGAAGTCAAGTCTGCCAGAGGGGACCGATCAGATTATTGACGCACTCTGGAGGAGATCCTCAGCGCTCGAGCTAACGGAGGTGAACCACCACCATCAACCATAGCGATCGTCGTGGAAGATGGATCCATCTGAACTCGGGACCAACCGTATTTGTATTCTGATTCTGTTAATCGATTTCATTCTGCATTTCATATCTCCTTTCTCCTATCCTCTTCTTTAATTCACAGAATCGAATCGCGATTGCATTTGAGATGTGAACAAAGTTAAACTAAGCCGATTGGAACTGGTTTAACTAATATAGTAGGTAACCATTTAACGATTGTTAATAGAGAACCTAACATCAGCTCTGAACTTAATCCCTGCCAACTGATGAGGTAAGCGATTGCATAAATCCTCGGTATGGAATGGATCTAATGTTTATGATCGTCATAAGACTACCCAAGGCTGATATGGACTGAGAATCTGGAGTGTGGAATCTGGACTGGACTTGGACTAATGGAACTGAAAATGAACACAGTTATATGATAATAATAATAGATAACTAGTAACCGTAGTATATGTTTACTGCATTAGTAGTCTTAGTTTACTGCGTTGAGTATGAGAAAGGATGCAGAAACTTGTCTAAGCGTCTACTACTCTTTCGGTTGGCTTACCTCTCCCTTTAAGATCATGGTCTATAATTTGATTGCTTGATTTTTCTTTCCAAAGCCTTGGATTTGGAAGCGCGTCTGTCTTGTGAACGTAGCCTTTCTTGGGTCACGTTGTGTGTTCATGAGACATGATCGTGTAATGTATGTCATATACTGAGTCATGTATTGTCCATGTAGCAGAAAACGAGAATAGAGCCATGCATGCTCATGTCATCTTTGCAGTCGTCTCTTGCAGACACATTGATTGCGGCTGTGTAATAACGAATAGCTGATAGAGACAGGTCGATTCTTGTAGGCTCAGGTAATCTGAATCCCATGACCAGTACCGGTGAGCACGTATGAAGTGCCGATCGGACGTTGCTAAAGTATGATGCATGTCGTATGTGCCTATCACCCATTTATAGAATGCGTGCTAATTAATGCCTTTGTGCTTTATTTGGCTCACTTGAAGGTATTGAGCAGGGAAGACTTGATCTGTTGAGGTTGTCAATTGGCCGCTTGATACGAAAAGTGCTGTCTTCCTAGGGGTTGTGGGCAGCTGTTCCTAAGGATTCTAGCTAGCTATGAGATCACGATTCGTGGCTCTAGAAAGCACCTCACCTTTGGCAGCACAGGCTCACAGACTGTTCAGCACTAGCTTCGCACACAGAATGAATCTGAGTGTGGGCGTCACTGAAAGATCACCTCATTGTGCTGTCATCACTTACAGATACTCTGAGGATGATTCGTGACGCGGCTCTGCTACGCTTGCAGACTGAGGAATAAGACCCTTTCAAAATTTGGCTTGGTGGCAAAGTGCTATGGTTACATTTGTTCCTCTACAATTTCACCTGGCGAGTCAGAAAGCACGGTATAGCATAAAGTATGATAAATTAAGAAGCTAATCAAAGTATGTGGTTATGCAACATACCATTCATTTGAAACAGGAGCTTTAAAGCTGCTTTATCGTGTCAGTCTGATCAAATTAATATTAATGGCGACATTGCATCTGACAGAGGCGGATTTGAGAAGATGACTGATGGCAAGGAGTGAAATGGATGCTGAGACACAGTGGTGAGAGAGATGTCGAGAATCAGAGACCTCGGCGTGATGATGATAATGGTTGAGACTGTCTAAGAAAGTGGCTTGAATTGAAGTGACTTCAGATTGGAGTATACTAGAAATGTTCTCTGGTGTTGGAAACAGGGGTGGATCAAAGCGAGTCTGCAAATAAAGTATCTGGGTAAAGAGATCGATTGTGCATAAGCGAGTGTGACATCGTCCATCCATGCATACCATCTGGTAGTTGCCCGTGAATGCATGCTAATCGTAACCTCTACTAGGTGGCATGACAGCACCAGAGATGAGTTTTGAGATGATCGACTTATGAAGTGGGTCTCGTGCTCTACGTGCCTCAGCTAGGAGGAATCGAAAAGTCGGCGATGAGTCTGAAGCTGGTGGTAGTGACAAAGTCGGGACTTTCCTTAGGCGTCCTTCCTCGGCGTGTGAGCAGTGTTGTGCAGTGATAGCCGGGTTTAGTGATGCTTTGCGCCTTCGGAAATAGTACTAAAAGATAACTGTAAGTATGAGCTAACCTGGGTCGATTCTCTCGGAGACTGAAGTGTGTATTCAAGTGTGCCTTTAAGTGTATAAAGGTATTATGAGAGCAGCTAAGTGTTGTGGAATGCCAGCGGCTCGGCTAGGGAAAATGGCGCTTGGCACGCGACGCTAAGCCTTACAGCCTAAACTCGGCAGTCGGTCTCGACTAACGAGGGCACGATATGGTTTGACCAGCGATTTAGAAGATCGGCGGAGTCAGGCAGGACTCGGTCTTGGACTGGCTAGATAAATAAATGAGGGTTTGTGTGTTTAAGTGCAGGATAAAGCTAAGTGCTGAAAGTAAACTAAACTATGACTAGTCTCTATCGTGACCTCTTCGAGTCGGGACTACAGGCTCTGACAATTTACTGATACTTATGAAATTGTGTCAGTCAACCTTAGATTCTTTACACATCGACGTCGAGCGTTTGTCGGTCTTGTCATAAGAGGATTTGCGACTACTACGCATCGGTTGGCGAGGAGTATGTGCTTGGTTGGGTAGGAGTTCTACCTAATGCAGGTAGTACACTGAGTCCGATCGGACCTGAGTCTAGCGTGATCTACCCACAACGATGTCACTCGACGAAAGTTAAGCCGATTAAAAGCATAGGAATTATAATCAAGAGATGAAATTGCAAACCGGTTATGTTGTTGACCAAGCCAAAATCAGTACAGGTGAGAATTTAGAGGTTCTCAGTCTGCCTTCCTGACGGCACCAATGGAGGAGGCAGCGGTGATGCTGATGGTGAGTGACAGTCAGGTACAGTCAACAAGAGAGTGCGTTGTGGCTATGCTGGCGATCTACCTCTGAAGGCTTCCAGCTTGATTCTGGTCATACATGCACTCCTCGGCAGAGATACGTATTGAAGCCGTGGTGTGCCTGTACTAGCTTTGAGTGTGCACGATTAACTGATAACTCTAAGTGCGGTGAAATCAGCGCTTGAAGGGCCTGGCTGTGACTATTGTATACATCAGCTGGACCAAATCTAAATCTAATCTAACAACAAATTCAAATCCTAAAGATTCCAGTCGAATTACAGTTACAATCTCCTCCCGATCTTATGGGTTTTCACATGGTTTCTAATTTCCTGAGCAGATGCATGTACATTCCTAGTTACTAGAATTATAAATTCATGATCTATAGCAAATCATATCATGCGTACAATTCCTTGATCTTAGCAAATCATCTCTGCGTCTTAACGAAATCATATGCGTCTTAACAAATCATATTTGCATCTTAACAAATCATATCTGCATTCATATTCATGATCTTAGCAAATCATATCTAACGTCTTAACAGACCATATACTGTCTTAACAAATCATGTTCATCTTGCTGAAGTGATTTTAGACAAGATTTTACGATCGCTGATGTTGAAAGCTTGACCGGGAGGCGCTAGGCTGGTCGGGGATGTTCTGACTTAAATTGAGATGACTTGAGCAAGATAGCTTGGGCAGATAGCTTAGTAGAATGACAGGCATGATAACGGCCAAGATATTAGGTCCCGAATAACTCACAGTAGATGACTTGAGTCTAGAGATGACACAATGGGCGAATGACTTGGTCGAGATGATCACAGGCTAGAATGACTTAGAATTAAGATGAGCTTAGGCATAAAATAAGAATCTTGTTCTTTTGTTAGTTAAAATCTTTATTTTAGCGCGTGCCTGTATTCTCTGATACTAAATGGTAATTCTAGCTTGGTTAACAAGACTCTTGATCATTAAATATTCTTAACCACACCGTCTTAAGCCCAGCATAAAGTGTATTATAAATATGACTGTCATGCATGCGGTGTGGAGTCTCGATATTGGTTTGACTTTCCCTAGCGACAGACCAGGCGTCGCGAGAATCGACCTTTCCGTTAGGTGCTCGACTCTCGCGGTTTGAAGAGGCGTAGTCGGGACTATCACTAGGCATCTGCCTCGATATTGGATTAAATGTTGTCAAGTATGCATGCTAGGTTGACCTGTATGCACTCTTTAAGCAGAGATATTAGTGCCGGGTCACTTGAAAGGTCGAGGTGCGACTCGGTTTTAAGTACGAGGTGAGATTATGAGGCACCGCCTGCAATAAGTGTTTGTGCTTTTTGTTTGATGTTGAGGCAGCTTGCCAATCCAGAAGTGTGGTGGGCCATGAGGATGAAAATGTGATGGATGCTGCAATGACTAGGATGACTTGCCGACCATCTGAAGTGTCGAGCTCGAGATAAGAATGAACTTTGAGTTCTGCTATTGAAATGGGCTATACCTAGCAAATCTTTCAGTGTGAGGATACGTATGTGTAAAGGAAATTTTAAGATGAGTGAGATAGGAGAGGTCGGCTCTTCAGCAATGATGTATGTGCGCCATTTGAAAGTGTGCCTCAAGGGAGATATGTCTGTAATGCACTAGAGTTTTGGCGACACCTACGATCCAAGGTTGAGTACGCTGCGTAAGTTTATGGCGATCTTTTCAGTGGAGTAGCGATTTATCATGACTTGATCCTTGATAATTTACGTACTCTCCCAGTCTTGATCCTTGGCTGTGACTCTCTCGGACTAAGGCGCTTTATACCTTTGAGAGGTGATGAGAGGCATATGCGATCTTTCACTGATGGAGCTGCTCGACCTCTTTGTCAGTTTGTTAGCGTAGTGATCACAGGTTGATACTCTAGCAGTGATTGTAGCGTTCTCTTGATCTGGCGCACTCTCGCAGTGATGGGTGTGTTGGGACATACTGGTGTCAAAGCGAGGAGGCATAGAGGTTGATAAATTAAAAGATTAACGTCATCGCTCTCTTTGAGCTGACACCGTGCAGGAAGTTTGCTCATTCTTGAGGACATGCTGCGAGTTACATAGAAAGGTTATGCCGAGAACTTCAACAAGAGGTGCCTTACTACTGTCAGAGTGCTATAGAGAAGGATGTGGGAGTCTAAGTATGGTCAACCACTATGTGCAAAGCCTTTCGGGGAGTTGAAGCAGACTCGCGTCAAAAGCCTCTTGATGACGCCTAACTAGAGTTGCCATTCAGAGCTTATGTGTGTGATGCATCGATTTGACATTAGGAGATGTCTTAGGCCAGAAGCTGGGTTAATGTAATTTCTATGCATCCCCAGGCCATGGACCCGAGTTAAACTACAACAATCGAGGATATGTGCATTGGTGTATTTGCCTTGGACAAATTCTTCATATTTACTAGAGCTCCCAAAAATAGTTGTGTTCTATGACCCATGCTGCTACTCAAAGTTCTTGTTGAAGAAAGCCTGATGCAGTCGAGACTGATTCAATGGATGCTTCTCATTAGAAATTCAACATAGAGATTAGAGATAAGAAAAGGTGCTGAGTCAAGTCGTAGATCATTTTGGCGAGGAATGAGAGGAGATGACTGATGCTCATTGAGGCAATTCTAGATGAGCAGCTATTGTGCATCTGGCACTTTACATGGTTCTAAACATTTACAACTTTGCTAGCAGCATCATAGTTTCCACCAAAAGCATCTCGGCTATATAAGGAAAGACTACAAAATTATTCCAAATACTATGTATGAGATGATCTACCTGTGGAACTTTGTAGCGACCAGTTGATGAGTGGATTTCTGAAGTCGATATCTTGGGTTTGGTGTCTGGCTCATACCAAGAAATCACTTCTAGCACGAGCCATGTCCTCATACTCACAAGTATGGGGTGGTGCATAGAATTGCCAGACTTATCACCCGGACCAATGGTAGCTAAGTTTTTAATAGGAAATAAAAAGAAAGATAGTCATGCAGAAAGATGGGCCAGAGAACTCAGACGGACTCTTTCATACTGAACTCCGTTGGGGATGTCTTCATACTAGATTGTCTTGGAAAAACATCATCTTCTTGTGGAAATAGAACACTAAAAGCTACACAATGATCGAAACAATGCAATCGACTGTGACAGCGAGCAATTCTATGCTAGTACTGGATGAACTTGGAGGCCTATGAAACTCGGATCTATAAGCGAGTGAGCGATTTCATGATCAACAGATCTTGAGAAAGAGTTCGATCGGCAATGTCTATTCAATTCACGTTTAAGTGTAGGTAAGCTAACCCATTCTAGATAGGATGGGCCTTTTTGTTTATCACTAATGTTTTTCCTATGGTGTAGTAGAACTAAAGGATGAACTGTCAACAACACCTTTCAAGTCAATGGGCATCGTCAGGTCATGAAAGTTAACCACTATGTGCAGTGACATGGAACAATCTCGTTAATGCAGACTGCAGGATGATACCATGGTCGAGTCTCATGAACCCTCTATATTCATCATACGTGAGGACAATGCAACATTTGAAAATATGTAGGAGGATAACATAGCCATTGAGACTTGCTGAATTTTATGACGAAAATTTTTGTTCTACTCTTAGACTCCATCTTGATTGTGTTTTTGTCTTGCTTCTGCACTGAGTTGCCTTTTTATGTCTTAATTTTCTCTTTTGATCATTTTCACTTTGATGTAAATAAAAAGTTGTCCAAGTGAGCCTCAGCTCTTTCGACTCCATCTCGGAGATTGGACCGACTTTGACTTAGCTCTAATTTTAATTTTAGTTTTAAATTTTTGATTTGCCTTTCTATTTGATTTCTGAACTTTGAGTGCTGAGAAAATGTGTGAAAATTTGGAAATGATTTCTTTAAGTAATAGAGGAGCGTGAAACAATTCAGAACTCTAGAGGACAGATTTTCCAGAAGCTTGGATTTTTTTTTACCTTGACGATGATAAAATGAAAAGATGAACCATTAGTGTGACAATTGACCATCTTTTAAGCCTATTACATACAATGGCTGCGTCTACCATTCTAACTTTCTTGTAGCGATTTTTCAATGCTAGTTGTATTCTAGATTTTTGCCTTGACTCTGCGGATATATTTGGTTTCCGCGTTTAGGAATGAGATGATCTAGGCCATGTTTCTGTAAACCTCAAGCCAAATGGACCAACCTTGTAGATTTTGCCCTTTGTTCATTGATAGTAGAGTTCTTTTTAAAATTCTTAAGCCTATCAAATTACTAAAAGCTAACTATAGTATAGTCGACCTAGGTCATTCTTCTCAAGGACATAGATGCGTTAAATAGATAATGTTTCAATGTGGAATAAGCGAGCAAAATCAGTGGAAGAATTGACTCAGGCCGTAGACAGTCGGCAGTCTCTGACTCAGTGCAGGCAAGCTTCTGAGATGGACTATCTCTGTCTCAAACTTAAAAAGCAGTAAATGAGGGGTGGTTGGAATGCAATGAAATCAAAACGAGGTGGCTCTGATCAGCAGAGTTAACTCTCGATGCAAATGCAATTACCTCATGCATGCTATTGCTATTCGTGTTTGTGTTTTGGTTCAATAATCAAAGTCTTTTCTAGTTCAATCCTCGATTCTGATCACATTCAGCCTGAGTGTTCTTCGGCTGATCGCCATGGACAGCAGCGATGATCACCTCTACTAGAGGGCCGCGAGGTTGAGTCATGCGTTGGTGCTCAATCGGGTCTCCTCTGGTAACATACTTCTCAGTTTCTTAGCCTGCATTTCCTCAGCAGAAGAAATGCATTACTGATTTCATCGATGCTGTAGTGGCGGAGGAAGCAACAAGAGGTGAGAATAGTGAACCTGAGGAAATATGCATGCTAAAGAACTCTTGTCATTGATTACGCCTGCATTTATACGAGTGGACACCTACATGACTTAACGAGTACAGTGAGCTCCTCATTCTACCCTTGTTGTGACTTGCGTTGCATTACTCAGAGTACTGATGTGGCGGCTTGGCTGGTGTTGAGGTGGTTGCTATGTCATGGCGTGGAGTGCCACTGGGCCAACTTCTCAGTTGTGCTTTTTGGCTGTATAGGCGATCTTCAACACAGCTGTGAGTCTCGGCCTGGGCTTCGATGGCGGGTTGAGCTTAGCTGGACCTATAATGAAGGGATAGTTAACGCCTTGAATTAACATGGGATGATTGACTTTACTCTAATCAGGCCATTAATTTGGATCTTAGCTAACAATCATCTTTTAAGTTCATGATGCTTTCAAATGACACTCTTCTCGGTCACTTAAAGATGTAAATTTCATCAAACACATGACTTTTGCACTCTCGGGCAAAATGTAATGGCTTAGACGAGGGAGATTTGATTGAGGAAGATTTGTTTGTTGACTTCTCAGTTTGACGGACAGATTCAGATTCTCTTCTTCAGTTCAGTGCTCATGCAATCGAGGCGTTACTTCCTTTGGATCAAAAGAAGGCTTTCATGGTTGCACATGGAAGAAACTTCCCAAAGTGATGGGAACCTCACTAGATCAGTCAATTCTCTCGATTTTTCTCGAGTGTTTGGCTTGTGTTTTACTCGGCATGCATGGAATGGCGTTGCCATATCTTATTGAGCTTTCTTCCTCTGAAACCCTGACAGTCATGATCACTAGGACTTTTAGGTTTGTAAGCGAGGTTGAGGTTATGGGTCGGATAGATGTGAAGAAACTGAATTCAGGACCCACGGGGAGGAGCAATGGTCATTGAAAGTATTGAAATAGAATCAGGTTATTGTGGTCTCCTTCCATCTTCATTTTCCCTTTTGCATTCTTTCTTTCTTTTTACTCATGCCTGCTGATTTTATTTATTTCAGCTTATTTATCTCAACTGCCTTTTTTGTTTATGTATTTTCTTTTTTTCTTTTCTTTTCTTTCATTCAATTTCCTTCCTTTTCTCTTCCTCTGAACCTTTAGATGCGTTTTGACAAGTCTGCTCCCTTGATTAAAACTCACTCCCAGGGACTTTTCCAAAGGCTGTTGACTTCAGGATGAGGTGAATAATGGTTTTTTGGCCTCGGCTTGTTGGTGACTTCAAGAAAAATGGTCAATTTAAGCCCAGAGGGGTGACAAGGTCAAACATTTTTGGACAGCTTATTTGGTTTTGCTTCGGAAGAAATATGGCCTGAATCATGTCATTCCTGCATGTAATGTAAAACAGTTGTATCTGGAGTTAAAGCAAAAATACAACGTGCAAATTAACATGCTTTGCAGAATCACTCAGGAAGAAGGAGATGGTAGAGAATATAACCATCATTCTTCTTAAGGCTCCAAATTCTCCCAGCTGATTTACCTTCGCTCTAAAGTTCCTCTTCATTTCCATACTTGCCATATTTTAGAGCGCAAAGTTTGGTCTCTTCAGACAGAGGCAGCTTTGCCAAGCATGATGAGATTCTGCTGGCTCGTCGGGACTCTTAGACTCAATAGAGAATTTTTCTCTTTTAGTTTTGGCCAATTAGTAGATGAGACCGTTTGTGTAGGCCTCGATGGTGGATGTATTAAAACAAAAAGAACTTAAGTAGCAGAAATTGAAGGTACTAATGAAGCTTAAAATAGTATGTCAAGTATGAAAGAAATAGAATGAAAGAAAGTTAGAAGAAAGGAGAATGTAAGTGAATGATCGGTCTCGGATAGATGAACACTATGTAATTTCGGCATGTCTCAATGCTGAAGATACAAGGGGTGCATGAGTGAGTTTAAGCTGTGCCATCTGGTGGAGTCGGCTCACTTAATAAAATAGTGTCCATGTTCTCTCCATTAGGTGCTGGGACCCTCGGGGAATGGTTTGACTTGTGTGGCTGAAAGATGCATGTGGCATGTTCTTTTTAGTTGCCTTTTAGCCATGCGGAAATATGTTGATGATAACCAAAAGGTCATCCACTCTGGGCAAGCTTACTACTATGAGCTTTAATCTGAAGTTGAACAGCAACACTTTTGGCCAATATGGAGCTCTTTTTCTCGGGATCTTTTAGTCATGGAACTTGTTTATTTGCTTTGATAGAATCTGGCATTTCTCATAGCTTATCTGAAGTTCATCTAATTCTTGAAGTTGGAATTTCCTATGCTCTCTTGCTTGAGTCATAGGCCATGTTGCGTGTTTGACTGCTAGTAAGCTTTTGTGTTCTAGCTCCACGGAGGTGTGTCCAAAAGCAATCGGAGGAGACATCCTGGCGATTATTGACTATCGATCTGTGTCCCGTAGAGGCATCCTCGAAGGTTTGCTCCAGTCCTTCCTGCTGGATTGGTCATCTTTTATGCATGTAATTTCCTGTTAAACCTCAGACTTGCATTAGTTTGGGGATGGTATCTGTGTGTATCTGTATCACCCATATTTCTAGAGAAGGCCATGCCTCTAGTTTATAAAAATGACTTTCATGGTCATTGATAGGTGCAGCTAGTGCACCAAACCTGCAGGAAAATATTGGACTTGAAAGGTCATGCAACTAACATCGTTAGTTCTGGTGAGAGATAAATACATCTTGCATGATCAGCAGTGAAGGATGTATGAATAACTGAGAGAGTGGGAATGGGCCACTGAAATCTATCCCAGGCAGTCCAAAGGCTTACATGAAACGAATAGGCTGTTGGGGCATTTCATGTCTTTGGTTCAAGGCCATCACTGCTTTTGGCATTTTTGCAAGTTGAGATGAATTGATGGCGTCTCTGAAAATAGATGACGGTAAAGGCCATAGTCCGCCTTTCGCAGCAGTTTGAGATGATGTAATGCTCACTCCTCGAGGCGAATGGCGAGGTGGAGAGCAGAGTGATCTCGGTGTCGGGGAATGCACCTCGGATAATCTTATCATCATGAGTCTCCATGAGTGAGTAAATCCCATCGTAGTATTTGGCTCGCTTAAGTCTTCTCAGCATGAGTCGAGATACCTCGGGTGGAAAGTCAGATGTTGCCCTGAAAGTTGAGGATATCGGCACCATGCGTGTGGCCGATCTTGATGTGGAGGAGTTGCTACGTGCACTGTCGTCGGATAGGCAATTGTTTGCGCTTCCTCCTTCAATCTTAGAGTGATCTACTCTGAGTTTTAGCACCTTGCTTGTCTCTGATTTCTAAGTTGAATTCTTGGAGAAGCGTCACAGGATCGGTCTCGGCTGAAAGGGTCGAGCTTCTTTGACAAGTATCTTAGAGCAACTGATCGGGAGAAACGACTATTTTGGGCAGAGTAGGAGCGAAACTTATCCAGAGGCAAATACAATTGCTGAAAGTTCCTTCTCGATTGTGTCACAATTTTCAGGCAGGATCCATAGATTAGATGCATGAAGCAATTACATGTATCGGGTTGGTGACTCAGACTCTGCAATGAACAGACTCGCAATTGGATGCATCACACGTCGGCTCAAAAGTAGGTCGAGTTTTGGTGCTTGTGGGATGAGTGCGGATGTGAGTGCTCTTCATTTGGATCAGACTTCAGTCGGATGATCAAATTAATTCACATCCTTTGTAATAGTATGAATAGCGATGAAGACCAATTTCTTTGAAGTCGTGCAGTGAACCTTCTGTAAAACACGCATGTCTGAAAAGTCAGCAGATGCAGTGAGGCTGGAAAGGAGGTGATAACATCTATTTAACTTTCAGTAAATACCTCATTAGACAGTGTCTCACTTATTCTCTCGATCGAAGTTTGAGTGCATCTCTTTCAACACGGATAGGTTGTTCGGGCATCGTGAATGATTCTGCATATCCGTAGTGAGTCATCATAAACATTCCATGCAGTGCTGTAGCAAATCTGAAGATACTCATCATGCAGCGTTGAAACATGCTCGATCGTTTCCTGACTAAATGGCATGCGTGTGCATTAAAGTACCAAATGGGCAGGTGAAGGTAAACTTTGTGCTGCTGATGTGATGTGAATTTGCATGTATCTTGAGAAATCCATCAAAAAATAGTAGTGGGACTTCCTTGTCTATCTTTTCCACATCTGGTCGATAAAAGGCAAAGAAGTGATCACTTATGAGTTGCTGATTTCAGTCTTTTGTAATCGATGCACACTTGCCACTGTTCTGAATCCTCTGAGTACGACTTCGTCTTGTTGCTTTTCATGATAGTCATCCCAGATTTCTTTAGCTTTTGCAATACGACGGACATGGTGTCGAATAGGTAGATGATGCAGTAGTAGCTTTATGACTTTCTTTCTTGACTTATCCAGGATGGTAGGATCAGCCTTGTTGCTGTTGCCTTATGGAAGCGATGTCTCCTCAGATTTGAGTATTCTGCTATGCGGATGGAGGGAGTTGTCTTGGAAGGTCAATTTCACAATTGCATTTTGTACTACCTTGGGACTTCACATAGCTTCTCTTCTTGCTCGGGAGAGGATGTATGGGATGATAGTATGCTGTTCCTGTCCAAATGAGGCATATTTCAAGTGATTTAGCTAGCTTTTTAGTTCCATGGGTAGTTGAGATAGAAATTCTCAGATTGTAGGTCTCGAGATCAAAATCTGGGCGAGACTTGTTCTGGGCTTCGGTATTAGGATTTCAGAGCATGATCAAACCTTGTGCTACTTTGTGGCTCAATGAGGATGGTTTCGATTCTTATCGGATTGAAGTCAACGGCTTCTTGTGCAGCTTTGAGTACCGGATCGGTGGAACAGTGAGATTTTAGGCAGTCTGATCTTTGGCGAGATAGTTTTGATGGCAATGTCACCTTTATGTGACTGTTAAAGTTGACTTTTACGCTAGTTTCATGCTTTGGTGACTTCATATCGGCCATGAAAATATGGTTGCCAGTATGAGTAGAGGCTTTTTGAATCTCGCACTTTTTCTCTGCATTGTTAAATGCTAGCTGAGGTCTTAGGGGTAGCAAACTTGATTTATTAACTCTGTCAATTCTCTTTTCGAATGCCAAATCAATGTATGATGAGTCCTCGAAAGTGAGACTCTTGTGCCGTCATGGTCGGGTCTTTAAACAATGTTGATTGGTGATTTCAGCGCAATCTCACTTTTGCGTGCTAGCTATGGAAGTTCTCTTCATTGCTCTTCCAGTATGTCTATGTAAAGAGAATGGTAACTTGATTGAGAGTCTACATGGCTTAAAAATGTTGAACTGCACTGATGTGTCTAGAGATTCCATCGAGTATTCAGACATGCACGTCAATCTTAGATCCTTTTGTCGTTAAAATAGTCTCCCCAAGTATCAGAGTTTGATCCTTTTCTGATGGCTCATCCTCCATGTCAAGCACCTTAAAGTCAATTTGAAAATATTAGTCGTTTATGGAATGAGACATCTTAGAGAACTCAAAGGTTACGATACTCTGTTAGTAATTTTGGATGGTCATCTGTGGGTTCGAGATCTCTAAAAATTAAAGGGACCTCTAAGTTGATCTGGCATGGCGTTGATTGGCCTCCCCAGGCCGGCGTAGCATCAGCAAATGTACATCATGACAATGCATGGGACGAAGATAAAGTCTCGGCACTTCTTTGGCAAGAACATGAGATTCCTCTGGTGGGGTTATTCTTCATCAGCTTCAAACACCATGCCTCAAGTTCTCGACTCCTTCATCTTTCTTCTTTTGTGCGTGTAATTCCTTTTAGGAATTTCTACGTGCTCGAATTTGTGATCGGCGTCGAAGTGGAATGTTGATTTCACATCAGAACATCTTAGTGATTCGTCATTAAATTGGTTTCCTTGAAGGCGTCAGGGATAAATGGCAATGGGGCGTTGTATAGATGAGGGCAGCTGGCTCTTGCTGAGTCGGCTTCAGTGGCTCGACACCTGATCTTGTAAGTTCATATCGCTTCTGGTATGCATTTGCTTATTCCTCCCGGATTGGAATGGATTGAGAGGAAGGCTGCTTGAACATGTCTACTATAAACTCACACAGTATTTGCTAGCTATCTATTTGCATCTTGAGATCACGGATGGTGGCGGTCATGTGTTTGCTGGATTATGAGATTCTTAGGAACTATTGAAATTCTAGGTTACTTGTGCTATTAATTCATTAAACTTCTAGTGATGGTGAGTTTTCATGAGTGAGTTCTCTAATCAGAAAGCTTGGCGGTGGCACTCCATTGTTAGCGTCTGGACCACTCGGCATGTCAGCTATGTCATTGACTGATAGCTGATGAAGTCACAAACAAGTAGAATAGGAGTCTGCTTGTAATTTTGTTAAGTCGTTCTGTAGTCCTCCTAATAAATACGCTGAGAACCTCTGAGCGATTAGAGTCTTTTGGCATTCATACTTTCCGTGTCCATTATCTCAATTCCTCGTTGCCCTACTAAAGCTCATGATGGTGCATGGTGTTGTTAATAGCATTTCTCGATTGAAAATGAGGCTAAGCAACCAAAAAGGTTGCAGAGGACCGATTGAACACAGACTCTCATGGACTCGAACCTCGGCGTCTCGGCTGGCGAGGTGGATCATAAATGGTTGTCGTGGCGTCGTCATGGAAGATGGAATCTTAGAATCCAGACTATGTTTTTATCGATTTCGATAATATAAGTGTTTCTATTACTAGTCTCATTGCATTCCTAAATGAGTTCATATGCGTCATGATAGTAATGGAACAATATTAATGGCCAGGTCGAACTAGTTTAGCTAATTCAATAGTTAATCCTTAATGATTGTTATTGAGATCTAAAATCAGCAGAACTTAATCTATGCCAACTAATGAGGTGGCGATTGTGCAAATCCTCGATATGGCAAGGGACCTTTGGCGATTGCCATTGCACATTGGAGAGACTGATGTGTTTGTAATTGGGTGATTGAACCCGAAAAGACCTTGATTATTGAACTAAACATAAAACTGATAATAACAATAGCATTGAGCGATGATGTAATTGCATTTGCATTATAGTTAATCTCTGTTTCGATTTGAGGTGCATTCCTACCACCTCATTTACTATTAGTAGAATAGAATAGTCATCATGGCGATACTGTAACGGCAGACAATGAAAGCTCGACGTCTTAGTCAATTCCTTCACTAGATTTTCTCTGGATTCACATTGAAATACATTCTGACCTGCTATGTCAGCAGAAGAGACCTAGTATAGGTTGTCTACTATAGTGCTTTAGTAATTTTGATAGGCATTAAAGGCGACTAAAAGAACATGGCCTTTGTTCTTTTATGATAGCTCATTTACAAGCAAAGCCGGAAAAACCATGTTATACCCTCGACCAGAGTGAGGACTTTGGAATCATTTTTGTAAGTTGATCAAGTGTGGGGACACCGCAGCAAGTGTGTGTGTGAAGAAGGAGAAAGAATAGAGTGCGGGATAAAGAGAAAATAAAGAGGAAGCATACGTTGTAGCATGCCACGGCTGGAAATAAAGTGAGAAAAAGAAGATTGAAAAGGAAAGAAAGAGTAGTGTGCAATAAATGTTCCAGAATAAATTCCAATGTCTTGCGACATCATCGTGCTTGCGACTTTGCACATTGCTCCTCACTTCCTTGTGGTTGAAAACTCACTTTTCATCTGTCCTACTTTTTAACCTGTCCCATAATACAAATCAGAGAATGAAAGTCCTTTTCGATCATAGCTTGTGTGTTTACAGGTATAAAGGCTGATCAGGTTGCTCTACTAGTTGCATAGGATGTTGGTGTATACAAAGCGAGAAAATTTGAGGTCTCGGCATTTTCTTTTGGTTGTGTTGTAGTGCTCAGACAATGAAACCTTTGTTTCTAGTCATGAGCACTATGCCTCCCGACTTCATTTCCTCTCATCTTCTTCCCTGTCTATCTAGTTCTTGAGGCTGCGTGCTGGGAATTTGCTTTGTCGCATCAAGGTGGAGATGTTGATTTCCACAGCTAAAACATCTTCTGTGTTCTCCATTAGATTCAAAGCCTTCCTTGTAGAGAGTTCAGAGTTGAAATGGCAATAGGATAGTTTTTATCTTGATCGACATTTATGAGTCGTCATCTAGTTTAAGTTATCATTGATCTCAACAATTGTCTGATGCTAGTTGAGGCAGTGCTCCATACTCAAAGTAAATTTCTTTCGCATTCCCTCTTGGATTTCAGGTGTTGTGGCGTAAAGTTGCTGGATCGATCGATTGTAATGGCTCTCATAGTATTATCCTATTTGCATCTTGAAGTCTTGATGCGTTCATATTTTGCTTTATATGCATGTTGTTGGAGCTCGTAGTTTGTTGGAACTTCAAGTTGCTGATTTATAATTGCTTCATCAGGTCTCTGAGATAGTGGTGCCTTGAACTAGCATTCATCATTTATTTGTTGTTGTTGTTGTTAGAGCAATGGTACTTGATATTGTGGAAGTCGGTTGTTGATAACTTTAGTCTTTATGGTGCATTAGGAGGAGATCAGAATCATTGAGTTGCATATGACCTTGACTCAAACCTAGCAAAGTTGCTTTCAAACTCTGATTATCAAATAGCCAACGCTGCTTCCGATACTAGATACCCTATTGCTTCAACATCCTCATATAATCGGCCTTTCATTTCTTCTGATGATGAGAACATGTCAGTGAGTGCTCACAAAGTCTGGCTCACTATGTCTAGTTAATTGTTGTCCACGCCAAGTTGCCTCACAAAGATGTCGAGTCAGTCGATTGATTTTCTAGTCTCAGGTTATCAAACTACCGATTCATTTACCATTGAGTTAGCTCTACAATCCCACATGTTGTGTATTACTTTACCTATTGGAATCAGTGTCTTGTTGTTGCTGGCGTCTTATCCATCAATGCTCATCTACTAGCATCAAATCATGCTTTGATCCATCATTGTCAGACCATTCACTTAAAAATATTGGATCGGTAATGTGTCATAATCGATGATGTGGACATGTATTGTGACTTGTTGAATCTTTCCCCAATATTCATCTGCAGTTTTCTCATATGTTACTGATCTCATATTTTCCTTCTGATGGTCTGGATGCTGAGAATTTTTCCAAGAACATGCACTTATACTCACTAAGTGTTGAAAGAACTATGCTATAGATATAGCAATCTTTTGTCTAGGAGAGATAGAACATATTCATGTTTGATGTAATCTTTCAGGTATCCCCTTGCGTGACCTTATTTTAGCACAGGAATTCTTCATGTGTGGGGATCTTCTCACCAGACAAAAATTTTGGCAACAAATGTATAATACCATATTTCAATTTTGTATGGCTCAGTTGGTTCCAGTTGGATACTGGATGCGAGGGTTGGTACACGTTTGGTGTAGTGGCTCATGAGATTCTATCATTGTTATTCTTCTTATGTTTGATATATAAGGTATTGGTGTATACTATATTCAGCTGAGTTAGAGTGTTAGTGATAGGGATACTATCTGAACTAAATAGAATTAGAACTATTACTTACTTTTATGTTCTAGCTTTTCTTAGCCTGCGTAAGTTGACAATGAGTGTAAATCATACAGTCAAAGGCTATGATGCGTCTGTTTATGTAAAATCACATGAACAATCCCAAGCTGCTTATGCAAAACTATCAATGTGGTACTTAAAGTTAGTATTGGTCACAGCAGCAAAATAAACTAATAACTATCCTGATCGATATCTGATTGAATGAATGCAATGTTGCAGAAATGGTTGAGTATTTTTGTTGTTTGTTTTTTAAGTAATGAAACTCAACATTTAATTTATACTCAACATGTTGTATTATGTCAGGATCAAATCGAAATAGATAAGACTCGATGACTTGACTGGCACAGTCGATCTACATACTGGAATTTGGCCTAACTTCGGGTTTGGCGACAAGACACTGAAAAGAACTTGTCCCACAAACGGCGACACGATTTGGTAGCTTGTTTCTAGTCATCTCGACACGCATCAAATAAACTAAAAGCTAACTATATGACCAACCCTAGGTCGGGTCTCTCAAGGACATAGTGTGCTCAATTGTAACTTTATGTGAAAAGCTAAGTGATGTAGAACTTCAAGCGTATAATGCAGACTCCTCTCGGCTAGATGTCGAGTTGCTCTCAACAAGAATAGGTTTGTCACGGATTCGAGTGAGCCTTGCTCAGACACGGTCTCGGCTAAGTCTGTAGACAGATGCAGCAGTGGATTGACTCGAGTTTCGGACCAAAATGCTGAAAAGCAGGAGGTTTGGTTGTGAATTAGTAAAAAATACCAATTAAGCGAGTATAAATGCAACTAAGCTAAAACTTCTTCTAATGCTAATCTGTGTGTTCATGTTAAAGTCTCAGACAATCAAATGGTTACTGGTTAGTTCACTCGAGTTTGCATTCCATATCAACCTTGGAGTTCTTTGTGACAATTGCCAAACATTTGTCCATTGCCATATCGAGATTTCTTAATTGCTACCTCATGATTGTGGGGATTAAGATTTAGAGTTGATTTTGGAGTTATCTGATTGATTACTACTAAAGTTGTTAAGCCGATTCAATCGGCCTAGTTCAGCGTTAGTCCACATTACCACTGTGCAATCGTTGACACAGGCGGATTATAGTTCGAGGAATCACAGACACGAGATTGGAAATAGAACTCACCGATGTGTAAGAATGAATTACAAACGTAGTGGTGTGAGATTGATGAATCAGTCGTCCATGACAATCGCCATGAGTCAGAATGATGATGGTTCACCTCTATTAGCCAGAGGCATGAGGATCAGATCCACGAGTCGATGGCAAAGCCAAGTGGTCCCCACTTTGATAACCTCGGCCTTTTGGTCCATGACTGTCGCTTCTCGATCAGAGCATGCATTGAAGAAATGTGCGCCACCGAGAAGATGAGATGAGTATGCGTGAGAATGTAATGGAATGTATGGAGTCTAGTCTGAATTCAACAGCCTTTAAATGTACCTAGCTCTTCCTATATACACGAGCTGGAACCTATTGAATATAGAAGCTAACGGACTCTTAACAAAATTATAGAGTGCATTTCCTACTCTACTTGTATCTTGCGTGCAAGCTTCTCAAGTGACGTGGAAGTGAGCTAGGTTGCCTACATGGATGAGCAGAATTGGGCTGCTCATAATGGCTGCTGGAGTAAAATGAGTCAGCTGGTCAGAGTCAGTCTGCAGCTGGGATGAGCTACTCTTGGGCAGAGACTCTCTTGGATGAGGCTGAGATCAATGGTTCTATCACTGTGATTTATGCTTTTCTATTTACAGATCCATAACATGAATCTTAGAGTCAGACTCGATTCTTAATCATAATTGATCTCAAAAATACCCATCTTAAGTCCTGTAAGGTGTATAAAATGTGGCTTATAACATAGCTAACAAACTTAAAGTTGAAAAAAGGAAAAGTTGTTGCAAGACTTAAAAAACTGGAGAATTTTATGAGCGTCAGAGACGTGGTATTGGGGAAGTGCTCGATATGGATGAGGAGAGACTTTCCCCCAGCAATTACTAAGAGCAGAGAAAAAATGCTAGATATAAAATTTTGCACATTCTTTACCTAGAGAAGAAGAGCTTTTTTCTTATTTCACCCTTTCCACTTATGTTCTTATATGTTTGCATTGGGGATAATTCTTCTTTTAAGTGTAGGTGAGTGTTTCGGAGTAGGTGTTTTGTTTTCAACGATGCTGTATTTATCCTTTTAAAATTTTGCTTTTACTGTTTTCTATTTTTTATTTTTACTGTTTTCTATTTTTATTTTCACTAATTTCTATTTTCCGCTAATTTCTATTTTTACGGTTTTCTTTTCTTATGTGTTGTTTATCTTGGGTGTGTTTCTTGTTTCTTGTTTTGAAGTGTCATTTCTTTTCAATTCCGATTTTATTTCTCGTTCTTGTTTGATTTATTGTTTCTTTTCTGATTGTTGAAAAAATATTTTGCAGAATTTTAATGGATTTCTTTAGGTTGTATAAAATGTGAATAGTTGCATCATCCTTGATTAAGAGGTTTGACAACTTGAAATGGAAAAAAATTTCCATCTTTAGGCAATGAGTGATTGAAAAATTAAAGTTGAATCATTAGTGATGAAACATCTATCCTTGTGAAATTTTTGAGCCTTGTATGCAATGGCTTGCATCATGCCATTCTTTTCTTTATTATCTTGATTTGCCTTATGTTCTTTAGTTACTCTTGGTTTGCCTTGGTAGTCTTTTATGCTTCTTATCTCGCATGCATTGGTGATATGATCTAGGCCTTCGTTCTTTATAAGCCACTAGCCAAATGGACTACCTTACACTAAATCCCTTGCTTACCTTTTGCCAGCTTATTTAACCATTTCTTTGATATTGTAGCTGATTTCTAGCAAAGTGGAAAACCATGATCACCTAGCCTTAGGGGTTAAAAGAAAGCTTTGGAATTGTTTTTGGGAGTAGGTTTGCATAGGTGTGGGGATGATACACATTGCATGGGTAGGTACATTAAGAGTAAGCGTGCAAAGTAATACTTTCGAAGGTTGTTGAAAAAGAAAACAAGAGGCAATAGAGAAAGTTGATGATGAACCAAAGAAAGGCAGCAAAAGCAAAAAGGCTGCCTCGATAAAATGTAACACAAAAGCTGTAGTGAAAAGATAAAAGTGAAAGAAAGAAAAGTACAAAGGAAAGAACAATAGACTACTTAGATTGATTTTCCATTATTCTCAAATGACATGTATTGTCTTGGGGGTAGTCTCTCACATGACTTATTCACAATTTCTCCTCTTTCCTTTGGTTATTCACTAAACTCACTTACTATCTGCATCACCTCTACCCTGGCCACGTTACAACCTAACAAGGTCCTATTGATCACTATTGCCATGTGTTTCAAGTTGTAGACATTAAAGGCTAGTCAAAACTTGGTGGTGCTAGTTAACATAGGGTCTTGGGAGTGTAAACACAAACTGAACATTTGAGAGAGATTGAGCACATATCTTGAAGAACATATCTTGAGGAGTTCTATCATTTTGTGGTTACTCTTCAATTTTGTTGTTTGCTTGTTCAATTTAGATGTTGAAAAAGTAATTTCATAGATAGATTAGGTACTTTTGCTTGAGGATGATTGTCTACTTATTCTGTTTATCAACGAGGATTCATTTGAAAATATATCTTATTCTCACAATGGTTATTCATTTCCTTGATCATCTTTTCGATTTTGCCTAGAATTACAAAAGTTTAAGTGAAGTCTGATGATTCATATTTTTAGACACCCAAGCCAAGGTCTTAAGATGAGCATAGTTCATATTTATTTTTGTGGCTAAAATCACATATTAGTTGAGTTTCATATTATTAAGCTAAAATGAGGAAAATACAAATTTATGCTAATTTGTGGATTTTATGCTCATAAAAAGGTTATTTCCTTTTGCATATAGAATATGGAAAACATGGCTCTAATTGGGATTGTACTGATTGACCTTTAAGTACCACTCACCCAACGGGCCAGTCCCCCACTCATTGGCAGAGACCAAGTCCTCCCTGGGCATTCCAAGCGAGGTGAGTCCTACTCAGCCAGACTAGTTCCTCTTCATGCCCGACTCCACCTCCAGCGGCCAAGACCATTCATGATAGCTCCATCTCCAACAGATCGACTCCTTTACTTATATCGACTCCGTCCCTGAGGCGATTGACTTAGCTCTCATCTTGACCGTCTCTGCCATCTGATCCATCCACACGCAAGGTTGAGCAAAACTGAAGTCCAATAATGAATTTTGTGCGTGATCATTTGGGAAGTAGTTGAATTAGTTAGTTAGGTATTTCAGTTAGTTGTTAGTAGTTGGGTCATTGGTTAGTTGGTTGTTAATAGTTAGTTAGTTATTAAGCGTGTATAAAAGGTGAATAGTTGGCTTGTTTCTGGTTCAATCAATCCATTGTTCATTGTTCGTTGTTCATTCCTTTTGATGTTGATTTGATCAATTGTTCGTATTGTTCAGGTTCAGTTCCATGGGTCAGTTGAGGGAGGCGGTCAAGTGGAGGCAGATTTGTCTTTATAGTATCTTTGGTACATCCCTCTATTTTCTGTCTTTCCTTCTTCATCTCTTGAACAACTGCAGTTCTTCCATGGCGATGATCATGGGATTGTTATCAATTCAAGTTTCCACAAGTCTAGGTTTGGCTTCTCTGTCTTTTGTATGTGATTCTAATCTGTTTATTTCTAATTCTTACTACATTTCATGATCATGAATGCATTGAGAGTTGGATCATGTTAGGTTAGTGGATTGATTAATACCAATCTAATACATGTTAGGTAATCGGTTGATAACCTAAAATCAACCAGGTTAGCGAATCCATGTGTTAACTATGGCCGCGTTGCACCTTCGGTAGGCATGGACAATTAGACAACTTTCTAAAAGGGAAATTAAACTTAGGTTGGTTTGGAATTGCAGCGTCACTTTCAGAACCATGATAATTAATAATCGGGCGGAACCCTTGGATTGATGTTATAAATAATTGTTGATATAAATAATTGTTGATATAAATAATTGTTGATAATTCATTTTGTTAGTTTACTTTTGTTTTGCCATTTACTTTGTAATTTTTGACTTCAAACAAAATCCCCTTTTTCTTTATTGTTCTTGCATTTTCATCCCTACATTCACCGCATTCCAGTATTTCTGCACATTTCTCTACTATCCATGTAGAACATGACTAATGATGTGTTCTTGTGAGGAATCGGCCTTGGGTGATCCCTATCTTTATAAAATCATAGGAATCTAGTATTTTGATGGTGTGTCGACAACATTATTAGTAACACCGAGCTTTTTCACTAGCGCGTATTCACCTGACTCCTCAATCAATAATGAGAGCACAACTTACAAAGAATCAAACACCTAGAATGAAAAATAGTCTCACTTTGGTTCTTGGTTTTTCTGACTAAGTTGCTCATAAAGCCTCCTCAACATGGGAAGGTTTCCTAAAATGGGTTTTTCACTAGAAGAAGTTGAACCTTCATGTGTACTTTCTCTACTCACTTCACCATTTCCCTCAACACTATGGTTCTCCTATTTGGACATTGGGAGGATGTGCCCTTTTCCCAAGAACTTAAAACATAATGCTACTAGATTTGATCACTAGGTGAGGTGGGTTCCTTACTCTCCCTTTCAACCAGCAGGAATCACTCCTATTTCTTAGGACTTTTGTCCTTCCTAGGCCTATCTTCATCCCTCTCCTTGCTCCTTGCATTACCATTAGAATAAGGCTTCCTATTACTTTCTCTTAATTTTCATTTCCCACATATTGGCTTGGTAAAACTAGCTCTCCTAGGGTGGCATATTGTTGTAGCTCGACAATATCTTGGGCCTTCTATTTAGGTCGTGTAGGAATCTAGCCATGGTGAAACCATCACTCTCCCTGATTTGGGTCCTCATTAGGTCCATTTTTCATTTCCTTGTAGTACTCTTCCACACTCTTAACCTTAGTATAACCTTTGAAGTTTATTATGTAAGTCCTAGTATAAGAAGGTGGGACAATATCTTTCTCTCATTAAACTTTTCAAGCTGCAACTGCAGGATATCGCTATACCTTTCCTTATAATGCTCAACATTTGTGTCCACCATACTAAGGCATAGTCACCAAATTCAAGAGTGACAAACCTTACAACCATCCGTCCATAGAGGTTAAAACATCTGAAATTTTTCTCAACCTTTAGCTCCCATCAACATACACTTTGGGCTTTGCAATTCCCTAAGAATGGAGAAATCTTGCATTTGCTCATGTCTAATCTTCCATCCTCTGTTTCCTCTAAAATGTCTTTCCCCCCTTTCATCCCTTCTATTTCTCTCAACTCTCCTTGCCTTTCATGCCTCTCCGACCGTAAGGGCCAGTGAACTCTTGCTCTCACAACTATAGTTGCCTTATTCAAACTCTCTTCACTCTCACGTCACAGAGACTACTTTGGGTCTCTCATCCTTTCTCTTATAAGAGCTTTTACTTTGGTATTTACACTTTGTGTTTCCTTTTCATAGGGTCTAATCCTTTGACCTTATCTAACTTCTATAAAACTCGGCAATATATTAAGTCATGAACTTTGATTTAAGGGACAAGTTTCCCAATCAACATTTGAACTCTCCTTGCTTTCTCTGACTTTTCTCTTGCCAAATCCTCCTATTCCTCTAATAAAAACCTACAATACAAAAACATAACAGCCCAATGAAAAATTGCTCACCTTTCTCTAAGTGTGTCTTTCTTCACTTGTGTTCCCTTTATTAGTGACTTTTCTCTAAGGAGCTCTACAGCCTTTTACCACTTTCTCACTTTAAGCAGAAAAAAAACCACTCTCTTTTAATCAAACAAGTCAGCTGCAAGTGAAAGCCAAAAAAATCTCAACAAGCTCTTAAAATTCAAAAAAAAAAAAAACAAAAAAACTAAAGGAAGCCAAAAGAAATTGGCAAACAAGAAAAGCTAATGAAAGGAAAGGTAAACTTAAAGGGAATTTGTAGAGACATGTAAAGAAGACTCAAGATTAGTAAACAAATATTAAAATGAAGGGGACTTAATTACGTAAATGAATGTTCATAGCATTTAACAATGCATCAAAATTAATGCACAAAAATTAGTACACTAGTTTCCTAAATTTAGGTGTAACTTGTGTTGCCTTTAGACGCCCCGATTATATCTTTCTTTTCTATTTTATTTTGTTTCTATGTGGATATGCTCTATTTTTTACTTTACTTTTCAGCCATGAAATCTCTTTTCTTTTCTCTTGAACTTTTTTAACAAACTTTTTGGTCCATGATTTTTTTGGCTTAACTTCAACACAATTTCTCCACACAAATCGTCAAAACTATGGTGCATTTCTCACACATATAGAACAGCATATTAATACTTAGTAAATGATGCAATCGAACAAATTCCAAGGCCAAATGCAGGGCAAAAATAGCATCACTCACAATGCACAAATTCAACTAGAATGCACCATATCACTTGTAAAATAAAAAAATCCCCTAATTCTTTGTTGTAAGGACCCTAAAATTGAAAACACAAGCTAGACACAGGAATAAAAGAAATCTTAACCATATACATGAAGAGAATGTTAGGTGAACAAAACCTAACAAGAAGAAAGCAAAACAACCAGTGCATACCTAGAAATGGATTTTAAACTTACCTCTTGTTGTTTGCCCAAAACCATATGGATTCCTTGATTTTATGCATTTCCTACTTGAATCCAGCTACTAGGTGAAGATTGGAAGCTATGATTACCAATTGATGTACCCTCGGATCCTGAATCATGACCAAGCTTCAGTAAAGAAACAAGCCATGGAAAGTGTGTGCAAAATTAAAGAAAGCGTGAAAATGGACAAAGGAAGAAGATGAAGCTCACCACTTAATTCATGGAATTAGAATAAAGAATGTAGATTCATCACAAACACCATGAAAGCTTAATAAGAATGGAGTTTCTTTTTATCGAATCGAGGAGACCAAGATAAGCTAGCCAAGGATGTGGGCTTAACTTCAGGGGGGAGCCTTTAGGAACCCCCAACCAACAACAGGCTGAAGAGTTGGAAGCTAAAAGTAAAAGAGGAGCATGGCACTCAGTAGGGACAAAGTGTCGTCCAAAGAAGGATCTCATCTGTTTTATTATCCTCGTATAATTAAGGAATCTACATATAACATTTCTTTCTTTCCTTATAATGGGTAGAATGGCCTCACAAAGCTAAATGAGCAGCTTAAGAACCCGTATAGATGTCTTTGAGACTAATGGATGCACACTAGGATCAATGGATGTACATATGGATGCCAACATGTGTATGGACAGAAGGAAGGCTACCTTTTTGGTTTCTTGTTCCTTTAGGCCAAGTGCCTTTGGATGCAAACTCCTCAAGTCACTTTGGACCTTAGACCAAGCAAGGGCCAACTGGACAGGGCTCACGGAAGCCACTTAGTCTTTGGTTGCAACTTTTTTGAAACCCCAACCGTCTTTAGTTTACAACTTTTTTGAAACCACTTTGTCTTTGAACACACATCTGAAGTTGACTCTTCTAGAGAAGGTTCATGAGGACTTACTTATGTTAGTAGCCCACTCGTGTATAAACATCATCTCTTAGGATCATTTTGTCAACTTTGGTTCACTTGAATACAATTGCTTTGTTTAAGCATAACAGAGGATTCTCTTAACTTATTCTTGGATTAGAATGCTTTATTCTCATCAAGTTTTGTAGGAGGCTTGTGGAGAATCTCAATTTCTACTTCAATTCCTTTTATCCTATCTTAAATTTCACAGGTTGATAATATCTGATATAGGAAGAACATGATCCATGAGAGAGATTCGATTAAATGTCAATCAATCAAACTTCAAGGATCCAGGATCGTACCAAGTGGTATTAGAGAGTTGACAAAGCTCTAGTATTGATCTTGATCGAATTAAAACTGTTTCCACTTCATTGAAAATTGAGCGTAATCTCAAATAATTCTTCATCCTATTCAACTTATATCATGAGGGTAGTCGTAGTTGAGAAGTTGAAATTTGAGCTCGGTTTTGATCACCCTAGCTATTTTGAGTGATTTAATCAGTTCAATTTCCTTTTAATGGTTCAATCTCCTTTTAATTGGTTCAATTGTTAATTTTAATTAGTGCAAATTACTTATTGAGGTTGAATTTCCAAAATTAAGAAAAACAACGTATCGATATGAGTTTTTTTGTTCTTTTCAAGGGTTCTTTGATTGCGAAATTGATTGCAATCTAATAAGTAAACCTTGTGCTAATTGTTTGAAAAAAATTGGATCAAAAATTGAAAATAATTGAAAAAGTTGATCATCCATGGTTGAAAGCGTTGTTGCAAAAATAGAACATGTGAAAAGAAAAAAAAAAAAGGAAAAGTCATAACAGAAAGTTAGTACAAATTCAAAGACAATTAACATGTTCTTAAAAAATTTAGTTATTTTTTATTTTGCCTAAATTGACTTTGTATCGTCCATTGACTTTGTCATCATCTAATAACATGCAGTTGTCCATTAACCTATCTGAGCACACCTCGTTTGGACACCTAGTTTGGATGAAAATTTTTATCATTTTTTGCATATTTTACTTAGTGTCATTAATTCTGAGTCTTTGAGTTGTCTTCTTTATTAATCCTTACTTTGAGTAGCATTTCTTTATGTTACTTTTATTTCTTGTCTTCTTGGTTCCTTTTGTTTTGTCTTTGAGTTTTACGTTTTTTTTTTTGTTCTTAAGAGTCATCTTGATTGATTAACTTACTTGCATCATTAGAACTTGATTAGAAATTTAGGTTCTCATTCAAGATGTATTTGAAGAGTTGAAAGGAAAAAAAAGAGACTTATTTGAGAAAAAAGCCACCTTAAGTGAATAAGCAGTGGCAGTGTAAATCACGTGAGGGTAGCTTTTGCCTTGTATTACTAACATTTAACCTTATCATCATCGTGGAGGGGAGAAAGGAGAACCAATGGACATTCTCAAATGTCGTATTCCTCCTTTCGATGGAGAATGAAATGTAAAACCTCTTGACTATGAAATGAAGGTGAACTAGGTGCTATCATGTTTTTTGATTATTTGGACTACAAAAATCAGGATGGTCACCTATGAATTTGTAGGTATGGTTTAGTATGGTGGAACAATTTTGTAGGAAATTCATGAAGGGAGGAGGAGACATGTTGATACATGGGTGGACTTAAAAAGAGCGTTGAAGAGTACCATCACGGACATGGAGGTGGCTGCAACTAGGGCGATGTACTAGAATCGATTGAAGTAACTATGGCTCGATTTTATGGGCTAAACCAAGACATGGGGAGATAGTTGAGTTAAGCCACTTTCTTATCTATGGAAGATCTAGTACACTGGGCAGTAAAGAATAGAGGCATAACAAAGAAGATGCCTGGCCTGACAAATAAAGCGTACCCTAGTATTCCCCGATAATTGGAGGGGTAAGGAAAAAAGGCCACAGAAGGACAAAGGAGTCCCTTTAGGTCGAAAAGGAAGAAGGGAAACTACTAAATTCACCATCTACATCAAAAGTAACATCATCAAGTGTTTCAAATGCTTAGGAAAGAGACTGGGGGCCCCGATGTCTTAACAAGAGAAGCATGATTTTCTGGAAGATGGAAAAATGGATAGTGATAGTTCTAAATCTAAGTCATCGTTAAATAAGTGAATTTGATGCATCTTGTGTACTTTCCTAATGAGGAGGGATGTTGTTTATGGTGAGACATTTGATGAATTTGCAGGTAGGAGAGAATGATGTCTCACAAAAAGATATTTTCCACTCATGCTGTCATATTACAGGTCAACTATATTTCGATTATCATTGATGGTGATAGTAGTGTCAACGTTACAAGCGGAAGGCTAGAAGAAATTCAAACTACCTACCTTGGTACATCTAAGCCATACAAACTACAGTTATTGAACAATGAGAGGAGGTAAGCGGTTTCTAAACATGTATCCTTGGCCTTTATGGTAGAGGCAATATAAAGATGAAGTATAGAGCCCACATCCTACATGGGCGACCCACGACAATATGATTGCAAGGTGACCCGGCTGACTAGGTTACCAACAGATCACGTTAGTCTATAGAGGAAAAGGTTATCCTCAAGCCTTTGTTACCTAAATATGTGAACACTAAAATGAAGTTGAAGAGAGAAAAAGAAAAAAACCACATAAGAGATAAGAAAAAGATTGAAAAAAATTGAAGGGCGAAGTATCCAAAGTTGTGCGTCAAAAGGCGAGATATGTCAAAAAACTTTGTTCCCAAAGGACACTCTGTGTCCAAAGGAATCTGAGCATCAAAAAAAAAATAGAAAAAAAGAAAATGAGAAAGGTAAGAGGAATGCATGAGAGTAAAGGTTGTTGTGAAGAAATGTTGCTAGCCAAGAAGGAACCACTAGTTACCTACTTGTATGTGTTTTTCCATTTGTATGCACAACTTTCTAACCAGCTGCATGTTTTTAAAAGATGCTAGAATGCTTCAAGGAATCTTTCTCGAAATCCCATGCAGATTACCTATCATGGGGATGAGAACCTTGGGACTGACTTCCTCTGGGGCTGCACCTTGCCAAATAGAAACTGCATATAGAGCCCTAACCTTGAAGAAGGCAAGGAAATTCAACAACAGATGGGAAGCTTGGTAGAACATTTTTGAGGCACCTAATAGTGACTTATGTTTGGACATATTTAACATTGTTTTCTACGTTAATAATCACACATTGGTTTGAGTATTGGTCATTGAAGCTTAATTGAGGATAGTTTTTTAATCTTTGTTTCTTTTCAAACTTAATTTTTTGCTATGAAGTTTCTATCTTGTGTAGAGGCTATATCTAGAGCTATAGACCTCTAAATCGAACAATCTTGGTAGCTTGGAAAAGTTAAGACAAAGATATAAAATTTCAAAGTTAAACCCAATTCGACCATTTGAAGTGTCAAATATGGATGTGAAGATACTTTGCTCTCAGTCTGAGATTGGACATTTCATTGTAAATTAATTGTGAAGCTTGTTAGGCTACTAAGTCTTCTATCCAAGTTCATTCTCCTTAGCATTTTTTCGGGCATGTAGTCATCAGGAAGTTTGGTTAGGAAGTTGAGGGAGTTAGTTAGTGAGTTAGCTAGTTAGAAACTTGTTGGAGACTCTTGACTTTGGAGGAATTGAAGGAGTTGCTTATAGTGGAAGTTTCCTTTTTCTCCAAAGAGTTTCAACTCGTTTTGCTGTAATTTTCTCTACATCCTCTCTATTTTATTTCCTTCTTTGGATGTTGCTAAGTCTTAATTAGTAGTTAGTTCAACCAAAACTTGTATATAAGGGGACTCGTAGATCGATCTTAGGTTAGAGAAACTAAATGCGCAAACACACACACAGATCATTGCACACACATACATAGTTCAGTTGTTTCATCCTCGATGGTGCATGGTGCTAATGGATTTTATCTCAGTCGAATGGATGCATGCTAGAGACTAAGTGGCCAGAGGTTTCCAGGGGACTATTAATTTGGCTAACAGACTACTGGTGGACCCCGAACACTCAACGCTCTAGTCATCTCCGGTGAACCACCACCGTTCTTCCATAGCGGTCCCAGTGGGGCGGATTCCATCATCATTCCATTTAACTCTGTATCAATATCTTGTTTTGACAATAAAACTAGTTGTGTGTTTTCTAAATCTTTTTCTGCTTGTGATTCTTGCATCTTTAAACTGTAGTACTCCGTTATACGGGAGAATAGTAAGTTGATAATGTTAGATTAGGTCGGTGGGAACCAATCTAACAACCAGGTTAGGTGTCGTTAAAAAACTTAAAAGATCAATAAATTGCCCTAATCCTTGCCCCCTCGGTGGTGGTCATGTAAGTTCTCTAAAAGGCAAGGGACAAATTTGATAGTTTTTATAGGCCCTTGGGTTGGTTTGGATCCTGTCAGTCATTAAAGAGCTTAAACCATTTCATTGTTCAAACTTGTTGTGTTAGTACCATAACTATCATAGAATACTATAATGTAGACTTAATTGCATTTACTTTCCATACTTAGATTACCTTCTGTCATATTATCTATTCAACAATACACAACCCTTTGTTTACCTTTATCAATCAGTCAAATTAACCCTAAATGTCAAGTCCGACTCCATCCCAGAGTCTAGGTTGTCTCGGTCAGAACACAGTCAACATTCTGCATGCCTTAGTATTTTGCATAAAAATTCTTATTTCCACACTCAGTCATAATTGAGCACACTGTTTCCTTAAGAAGAATGACCTGAGGTCAAGCTATGCTATAGTTAGCTCTAATTTTATTTGATATTGCCACCACGACTAAGCGATCATCAATAGGTCTCGAGCATGGGAAGCAGACACAAATCTGGTTCTTAACTCTTTCCTAAAATCTAGCCATGTATTTATATGCCTTCTTCTACTTATTTCTCTAATGTATTGGTTCCACTAAACAAGATCACTGAACTTATAAATAACCACCCTCACTTTTACTAAGTCATCATATTTAAAACACTAAAGGACTTGGTCTACCTTCATCTCTCATTCCAAATAGGTCTTTTACATCTCCATATCCTATAGATGGTGGAACTCTACATTTGAATGCGACCAAACGAAACTCTCCTAGGTTCTTTTTTTTTTTCATATCTCTAGCTCTTCTAGGTTCTTCCTCTTCATATCTCCTTTCCCTCCTGGCCTTTCACTCCAATCTCTTCATATGTCGTTACCTTTCTCGTCTTAGGTGAATAGCTCTCCATATCATCACTATTTTCTCCCATCCTTTCCTCCTTTACAACCAACACAACACCATACTTTTTAAAACATAAAACCTCAATAAAACGTGAGTTACAAACAATGAAAATCTGACCACTCCATAATGTCTACACTCTACATTCTACAACTCCTGTATTCACTCTTAGGGGTTTTTCTATAATATGCTTACTTTTTTTTCCACTTTACTCCCAACTATGGCTTGTGCCAGGAACCTAAATTCTACTAATCAAGTTCTTAAAAGCAAGTGAAAGCCATCAAATCTCATTGACTCTTAAAATTTAAAAAGAAAGAAAACTTTGTGGCAAAACTTTTGAAGCTAAATAGAAGACAATGAAAAAAATACATGAAATAAAAGCATTCTCAAATTGGAATTTACATAACACAATAAAGACTCTAGGAAACTAAACTAAAACAGAAAAGAACTAGACATGCAGGGAAATTGACTAAATACTCCACCATCCATAATTTTGCCATCCATAGAAATATAGAATGAAATTTCAAATTTACAACAAAAGAATCAAAATCTAACAAATTAGAAAACTAAATGCATCATGTGATTTGTCTTTGGACCTTCAACGAACCTTTCTTTTCTTTTCTTTTCTTTATTTAATTCACTTTTTCTAGTGGCTAATGCTTTGTTTAGGCCAAAGATTGTTTACCTACTTTGCTTTTGATACTTTTTTGGTCCACTTTTTACAAGACAAACACCATAATTTCTCTTACAATTCTTCAAGATTCTCGATAAATTTTTGCAATAACAAATCATTAAACACTTCAATGTGCACTTGACAAACATACGCTATAGTAACTTGTTACACAAGCAATCTTCACAAAATTATAATTCACAAACAAATCATGATCAAACTACAGAATCAATAATGCTACTCTAGTAAGAATCACAAATCAATAAACACATGAATATTCCCCAATTTTCCAACATGTATCCTATGACTCAAAATCAAAAGATCGAACTAAGGAAAACAATAATTAAATTGTGGAATTGGTGGACAATAACTAGGCCAACAAAACCTCGGCTAAAAATTTCAAAGCAAGGAAGGATTGAAACAAGATTATGAATCCAGAATTTTGGTAAACACTTGAATCCACAATCAACACCAAAGTTCAAAACCAAAAATCCATGGCTGTTTGTCTGTGATAAAAATGGTAAAAAGAAGAAAGGGGAAAATGGATGAGGAAGAAGATAAAACTTGCTACTAATTCGTGTGAATTAGATAAGATAAGTAAGATTCACTACAAGCATCATGGAGGGTTATTGAAATTAGGTTTCTTGTTCAAGAACAAGGAAAGGGAGAAAGTATCTTACAAGTGCTAAGCACATTCTATTTTCATTCAAAAGTGATTAAGCTAATTATAAAATGACCTTATATAGGTCTGCAGTAATTATGATTAAGAGTACTAATCTAATTCTAAACTAACCCAACAAGCACAAGAGATTAGGCTTAAAAGGGAGGCAAAACGCAATTTCGCTAAGGCCACTCAAAAAGTAACACTAGTTTGGTCACCATTGACCCAAGTGCAAACCCAACAATGTTTATTAAAATAAATATCACTTAGAAATAGTGATTTAAAGATTAAAAACAAGTTTCATAAGAGCTATGTTACAAAAAATGTATACAAAATAGAGGCCATTATTGGGCCTCCATGGCCATTAAGGAGGCTTAACTCTTGATGCTTCTCCTTGAAGCTTTTTTTAGCCTTCCTCTAGTAATTTTACCATCAAGTGAAATGGTTTCCATGTTCTTGAAGCTTGCATGTTGAATAATACCTTGCCCTCCATATATATATCATCCTCCCTTTCTTGAAGAGAATTTGACCTCAAATTTGGGACTTGAGTACCTATAAGATAAAAAGACAAGGATGAGCTATATGTTGTGATTATTGGAAGAAGAACTTACCCATAAGGAGACTAAATCCATGTTTCTCCTGGATCAAAGACATGAATGAAGGAACCTGAATGGTCTTAAAATATGCTACAAGCAAGTCAACTAATAAGTGTATTAAACATAACATGCTTCGAGGAAAGATTACCAAATAATCATGCAATACACTTCAATTCTTGGAGATGCTCATGGCTATTTTCCAATGATCACTATGAAATATTTCAATTAAGAATTGGGAAAATATGTTTGGGACTCAAAAAGGATGAATACATTATACATAAGATCATAGTGCACACTAGCCTTATTATACCCATACATAATAAAAGGCATAAGGATTTTACATGGAAAATATATTTTATTATTTTTCAACCCACAGCCTATATTCAATCTTATTTTAATGCTCATATATGTGCAAATAATGCATAGGGTAAAATACATATCACCTTTTACCAAATCAAGGAGCTTACATCACGCCTTTACAAGTCACAAAGATGCATACTACTATTTCCAACATCAAGGGATGGCACATCAAACCTATCATGCTCAATCAAATGTAAGGAATGTTAAGGGCTGCATATGAACAAGATATATTTTCCTCTTTAACTCAAAGGAATGTCCATAAACAATGTCCACCAATAATTTTATTGAGTTCACTTGGCCATAGGCCTAATAACGCTAGGGTTGGTCATTATTTCTCCTATCAAAATACTAAGATTAGTTATGTTATGGGTAGCACAAGGTCAACCTAGGTTGATTCTCTCAAGGACACATGGTTCTAATGTTTCTATGTGTGCAAGGCTAAAAAGCTATAGAATTGGGAAGGTAGGATGCAGGCTGACTCAGCAATGGAATGTAAATAAAGGGGTTTTTAACAAAGAAACATAAAGTGCAGGAAATTAAATTGGTTATCTAAGAAAAGTAAAGGTACCTAAGGTCACTAAAATTACTAAAACTAATAGAATAATATAGTTATCATACCGACTACAAAGGCTCAATGGAATGGTTTTGATTCAATTTACTAGTATGCAAGTGGTTCCTCACCAACCTATTTCCTAAGACAACTACTTAACAATCGTCTAATGCTAACTGAGGGCTTACACAACCGTGGCCTCAAGGTAGCAATGATTAGGTATTTTAGTTGATGTAGGTTTTCTAACGATTACCTATAAAGTTGCTTGGATAGGTATCGATCGGCCCCCTAATCTAGCATGATCTAATCTTACTAAGAACTATTGTGAAACAGGAAAGAATAGATTTTATCTAATAGGAATTACAAACACACAAACAAGAGAAACATATTCGTTCATTAATTAACCAAAATACCGATACATGCAGCTGATTCAAGGGAAAAAGGATGGTCTCAACTTCCCACAACGACCGCCAATGGTAGTTGTAGTGTTTCACTAAAGATGGCTAGGAACTGAGGGTTGAATCACCCAAGTAGTGTGCAACAACTAGGAACTTTTTGAAGTACCGTGGAACAAAGAGAAGTGAAATGAGAATACGGGGGTGAACGATGAAGTGTATGAGCGTATAGTTTGTGCTTATCGATAATCTTCGCTAACCAATGCACTAACTACACGTCCTTATTTATACATGTATAACCTAACTACTTTCTAATAGAAATAACAGAACTAACCGTCTGACACAAAAGAAATAACAGACTCAACTAACTAACTATTTTCCTAAATGAACACGTGTTGAAATTGCTGGAGTGGAGTTGGTCTTTGCTTGTTGGGACGGTTCTGGACGGATGGGAGTCGGCTGGGCTAGAGTCAGCATCTGGTTTAAAGTCAACTTCTTTTGGTCTGGGATTGTTCTGGCTTCTGGTGGGATGAATTCATCTCTGGGTTAGCATCATCCGGTTCGACAGTTTTGGCTTCTTCTAGAATGACTTTGGTCTCTAGAATCGACTACACCCTACCGAGACTTTGAGTCGACTTAGCTAGGAGAAAATCGTTTTTGGTTGGGATGATTCGGACTTGATATCAACTTCAACTAGCTTAGATGGATTCAGTTGGCCAAGACGCATCTGTCTCAATCTCGGTCTTGGTTGGGATGGTTGGGACTCCAATTTGACTTGCAAAATGAGACTACTTTTTTTTTAAATAAATCAACAAATTAGCATGAATTTGTATTTTCCATATTTTAACCTTGGAAACCTAAATCTTAGCCAATACGTGATTCTTACTTATAAATTAGAGTTTTTTCTACCCATCTTAAACCCTTATTAGGGGGCTAAAATAGGAATTATAAGACCTCCACACTTACATTTTTGCACTCTTGGGCAAAATTAGAACAGATCATTTTAAGGAAAAAATGAAAACAATTGATTGTGAGAATAATATGCATTTTTAAATGAAACATTTAATTTAACAAAATAAACTAAGTATACATTCACCCCAAAATCATGGCACTTTCAATCAATCGATGCAATTACTTTCTCCAACATCCAAAGTGAACATGCAAACAATAAAAATTTAAAGTGTAACTGAAAATGATAGAGCTCTCTCAAGGTATGTGCTCTCAATCTCTCAAGTTTCTTAGGGTTGTGTTTACACTCAAAACATCCTATGTTAACTAGCACTTCCAAATTTTGACTAGCCTCTAATTTTTATGACTTTAAAAAACACATGCAATTAATGATCAAAAGGACTTTTTATTAGGTTGTAACATGGCTTAGGTAAGGTAGGATATATGAGAGGTGAAGTGAGTTTGAATAACCAAAGGGGAGAAAGGAGCAATGGAGAATGAATTCATAGGTATGGAGACTAACCCCACAAAAATATTTCACATGACACTCCTTGTCTTTCCCTTTTATAATCTTTTCTTTCCTTTCTTACTTTTTTTTTTCTTTTGTATTCTTCCAGCTTTATGTTGCTTTCTCAACCTTTTTGCTTTGCCGCTTCCTCCTTTATTTATCCTCCATTTTTCTTTTTTCACCCCTTTTCTTTCTTTTTCCACAACCCTTTATCACAACATAAACACATTACTTGGTACCAGCCAATCTTTTAGTGTCCCACTCGCAAAACCTTGAGGTACTACCCCAACACTTTTGGGGCACTTACTCCCAAAACAATTCCAAAGCTCCTTTGATCCCCATGGTTGAGGTGGATAATGGTTTTTTGGCTTTTGGCTTGTAATGAGCTACCATAAGAAAAAATGGTTATATAGGCCCAAAGAGGGTAAGCAAGGGATTTTATTTGCAAGGTAGGTCCATTTTGGCTAGTAACTTTGTAAAGAAAGAAGGCCTAGATCATGTCATTAATGCATGTGAAACAAGCAGTATAAAAGAGAGTCAAGGCAAAACCTAGACTAATCTAGCAACATAGATGCAAAAATCATACAAGAAAGAAGAGAATGGCAAGATGTAAAGTCATTTCATGTATAGCTCAAAGAATCTCACATGCCTATTTCTCTATCATTAATGGTTTCAACTTTAATTTTTTAGTCACTTATTTCTAAAGATGCAAAAATTTCGTTCCATGTCAAGTTGAAACACCTCTCAATCTAGGATTATGCACTACTTTTTCATGTTTTATTCATCCTAAAGCAATTCATTTAAACTTTGCAAAAATGTTTTTCTCAATCAATCAAAAAACAGAAAAAATAACTAGAGAAAACAAAACAAAACGAAAAACATCATAGAAAAAGAAACAAACATCAAAAATGAAAAACAAAATGCAATGGAGCTAGAGTTGGCCCGGACATGGAAGAAATAGAGCTGGAGTCAACACGGACTCAGCCAGCAACAACGTATGGAAAACAAAAATAGTAAAAATAGAGAAAGAAAAAAAAACAAAAACAAACACCTACGACTAACCCACCCCCCCCCACCCCACACACACACAAATGAGGCATTGTCCTCAATGCAAAACATGTAAGCATATAAGGGACAAGGGGAAATACGAAAAAAACTTCTTCCTCAAAGTAGGAAGTACGTGCAAAATCTGATGTCTAGGATATGTGCTCCTCTCCTATTTGTGATAGCTTGGGGGAGTCTCCTCTTCATCCATCTTGATATTTTTCGTATAATATCTTCTGTTGGCTTCTTTAGTAAAAAATATGAACAATGAATGCTCTACCAGGTGGCCATAGAAACTAGTTGTCTTCTTTTAGGGTCCGGTGAACAGACTCTTCTACCGGAGCTGGTTGGTTGTTCTTACAGGAACATGTTCTAGCATCACCGGATGTTAATGGGGATTGCACTACTACACCCTCTCGCCAAATCTGCGTTGTCCAAAACTCTTGCACTCACGTTAATAACTTTGTTTTACTAAGGCTTGTAACAACTACATTGTGCATGGTACTGGTATCATCTCTCATTCTTGGTGAGGAAATATAGAAGATTTATTCGCTAATTCTTGATTCGGTTGTTGGGATTAGGTTCAACTATCCGAGTGTGGAATCGACTATCCAAGAGTCGTCTTGGTTGTCCATGTGTAGAGTCGGTTATTGGACAAAGTCACGACTTCTGTCTGGTTACTGCCTTGGTTACCAAGACCAAACTCGACATTTGTTTAGTGGTAAACTCGACAATCTAGAACTAATTCGACCTTGGCCTGTTTGTGGTTTCGGCTCCCAAAGGCAGACTTGGTTTCTTCTTGAATGTTGAGTCAGAATCGGCTCCCTTAAAGGTGTTGGAGTTGGACTTAGCCTTTTCCCGATGCTTGGAGTCAAACCCAGCTCTCTTCAGATTTTGGAAGTTGGACTCAGCTCCCTCACTACTACCGCTTCTGTCCCTACTGGCCCTTTAGCAATAGCAACACGAGTTTCTACATAGATGGAGCACTTTGTGCCTTCATCACTCCCGCATGCACAGCCTGGCTAAACAAGGAAAAGAAAAATCAGTCATATCAACCATGTTAGTAAGGTCGGAAATATCAAAAGAGGCAGGAAGATCTAGCACATCCATCACACAAATATTAACAGAGTCCAAAACTTTAGTCCTAGCAACTGAAACTTTAGTCAAGTTGGACATGTTAGCAATAGAGTCCAAAATTTGAATCAGATTAGCATAATTCGAAATGTTGACCACAAAAGTTGGCTATTTCAGCCAGATTAACATTGTTGGACATATCAATCACAAAGGCAGCAATTTCAACCTTATCAACAAATTCAGCAAGAACACATACAACATCAACAATCTCAACCATATTGATCGAAATATCTAACATAGATTCAGCACCCTCGGTCCTCTTGGTAGGGTCAACAACATCAATCACAAAGTAGGTAGCTTCAACCATCTCAGCCAGGTCAACAATAATATATACACATTCGGCCATCTCAATAGAGTCAAACACATCCATTGCAAATTTAGAAACTTTAGTCATCTGAGTAGAGTCAAAAACATCATATATAGAGTCAGCAACGTTAGCCATCTCAGCAGAGTTACCAACATCCACTACAGATGTAGAAACTTCAGTTATCTCAGTAGAGTAAAAACATCATCCATAAAGTCGACAGCGTTTGGCACAGAATCTACATTTGTGACTATTGAAGGTTGTATTGCTACCACTTCTGAATTAGCTACAACTTCGGCACCTACATTTGCATTACTAGCATTACTGATTTGTGCACAATTAGAACACATAGTTAGATCGTTACAGGCATATTTACAATCAGTCACGAAATTCTCTGAATTCGAAATTTTCGAAGATTCATAATACAAACTAATTGATTGTTGTTGTGGTAACTCCTTGCCACTCATATTTTCCTCTAGTGGATTGGGAATGGGCTGAGAAGGACTATGTCCAAATCTCTTAGCATGGAGTTGATTTTCCATGGTGGTTAAATCTCTAACTTGTGTTTGCAAGTCCTGTAGTGCGGCATAGATGTCCTTTTGGAATTTCATGTTGTTCATTATCAGCTGCTTCCTGAACTCGTCTAGTAAAGATACACTACCAGGTTGCTGAACCGGTTATTATAAAGGTGGTGTTTGAGATTATTGTAGTTCAATGTCATACAAAATAGGACATGCATTGGTGGGATGTCCTCGAAAACCGCACATACCACATTCTTGCACTAGAGGCCTACTGTGGCGTTGTCCAAGTGCTTGTTGTTTAACAAGAAAGGTCAATTTCTCTAAGTTATCTTCCAATCTCTGCTTGCCAGCAACAGCTACCTCTTTCTTGACTCTGGATGTAGTGGGTCCCATAAGGCATTCCCGAGTGTTACCTGCAACATCATGAAACTCAGGCAACACATTGGGTTAGTCCATATTGGTATTGTTCCCATGCTCGGGTTTGTTCCCAGCTGGAGTAACGCGAACATCCTAGTTGGTACATCATAGCACGTATAGCCTATTCCTTCCGGGTCAGAACCAATATTAAAATTACTAAGAATAGAAGAATTATAATTGGTACTAGTATCAAGAGGACATGCACATGTTATTAACATAATGAAATACACAAACAGTAGAAACAACAGAACGACAGTACACGTAAATTTTTTTTTCAGAAAAGAAAGAAACAAGTTATCCTACATAATAGAAAAATCACCGAAAATAATGAACTAATCTGGATACAGTAAAAAAACAAAATTCAGGAAAATAAGAAAGTAGTGATGAAGATACAGTAAAAAGAAAATTTTATGCATAACCAATGAATACAAAATGCAATATCTAGTAAAAAAAATTATGCAGCAAAAATGAATGCCTGATATAGTGAACAAATAATGCCGAAAAGTGAATGTAAAATATAGTAAACAAAAAATTATGCAGAAAAGAAAAATAAATGCAAAATAAAGAAAAGAAGACAAAAATTATACACAAATTGGCCTTTTTTTTCTAAAACTTACTCACACACACGACAGACTCGGTATATAAAAATAACATAGACTCTTCACTAACACACATGAAGACTCGATACGCCAAAAAAACACAAACGTGTCAAACTTACAAACAAACTCAGTAAACAAGAAAGAAAACAGACTCGACAGTTAGTAACAGAATACAAACTCAATTAGTTAGTAAACCAACGGACTCAAACAGTTAGAAAACAACAGACTCAATAAGTAGCAAAAATAACTAATTCAATAGTTAGTAAAGAAAAACTTTATTGTAGAAAAATCACTTACAAAGTATAAAAAAGAAAATTACACAATAACCATGAGATTACGAGAACAAAATTATACTGAAAACAAAACACATAGATGCTTGGCTACAAAAAACTTCCTAAACAGACTCAGCTATACATGCATATTAGACTAGGCATACACTAATCTACACATACGGATTCGGCACATGCAAACTTAGTACATTCAATCTTGGCACATACAACAATTATTACAAACATAAACGAAACTCAAACTACGCGTGCATATTAATTTAAATGAAACTCAGCATGTAGAAAATAACTTGACTCGGTACAAACTCAATTAATAAGTAAAATAAACTCTTTACTGACTCACACAAAGACTCAAAAACAAACAGACGGGACCACTAAAGAAAAATAGACAAGCATTCCACAACCTCGGGTTCGCTACTAATCAGACTCAATAATGCTCAACATATCAATCCTAGAGTTGGCAATTTTAACATCCACCGACATATCAACAACAAAATCGTCAATTTTCCCCACATCAATGAGATTAGCATCCGCACTTACGGACTTAACAATCTCAACTCTATTGATCGAAATACTAATCACAGAATCAACATCCTCGATCCTCTCGACAAGGTCATTAGCATCCATTATAGAGTAGGCAGGTTCAACCATATTAGCTAGGTCAGCAACAGCATGTACACAGTGGTCAATCTCGGTCACTCTGTAGAGTCAGATACATCCACTATAGAGGCAGAAACTTCAATCATCTTAGCAGATTCAAAAACATCCTCCATAGAGTCGGCAACTTCTGGCACATCTACAAAAAATGTGACTACTGAAGGTTGTACTGCTACCACTTCTAAATCAGCTATCACTCCTACACCTACAACTGCACTACTAGCATTACTAATTTGTACACAATTAGAACACTTAGTTAAATCCTTATAGGTGTAATTACAATTAGTAACAGAATTTTCCGAATTTAGAATTTCTAAAAACTTATAATACAAACTAACTGATTATTGTTGTGGTAGCTCATTACCACTCATATTTTCCTCTGGTGGACTGGGGATGGTTTGAGAAGGACTATGTCCAAATCTCTTGGAATGGAGATGATTTGCCATGGTGGTTAAATCTCCAACTTGTGTTTGCAATTCCAGCAATGCAGCATGGATGTCCTCTTGGAATTGCATATTGTTCATTATCAGTTGCTTCATGAATTCCTCCAGCAAAGATGCACTACCCGATTGCGGAACTGGTTTTGGAAAGGTGGTGCTTGGTATTGTTGTAGTTTGATGTCATACAAAATGGGACAAACCTTGGTTGATGTCCTACAGAAACCGCACATACCGCATTCTTGCATTGGTAGCATGTTGTGGTGTTTTCTAGTGGCTTTCTGCCTAGCCAGAGAGGTCAATTGCTCTAAGCTATCTTCCAATCTCTGGTTGGCAGCAGCAACTACCTCCTTCCTGACTTTGGATGCAATCGGGCCCACAGGGCCATGTTGAGTGTTACCTGCAAAATCATAAAACTCAGGCAACACATGGGTTAATCCAGAGTAATAATGTTCACATGATCGGGCCTGGTCTCAATCGGAATAACACGAATACCCCAATTGGTACATCATGGCACGTGTAAGCTATTCCTTTCGGGTCAAAACCAATATTAAAATTACCAAGAACAGAAGAATTATCAGGAAGGCTAAGATTAGAGAATTTTAAAATCGGTACTAGAATCAGGATGGGATGCACATTGTATTATTAATAGAACCAAACAAAACAACGGAACGCTACTACAATTAAAAATTTTATGCAAAAAAGAAAGAAACAAATTATCCTACATAGCAGAAAAACATTGACCAAAAATACTGCAATGATCTGAATAACAAGAAACAATTTTCAGAAAAGAAAAAAAAATAAGAAAATCATGCACTACATAATCAAGAAAAATTATACAGAAAAAGAACATAATGATTATACTACAGTAAAAAAATTATGCAGCAAGATTGAATGCAAACTACAAAAAAGACAATTAAGTAAAAAAAATGAATGCAGGATGCAAAATCTAGTAAAAAATTATGTAGCAAGAAGGAATGCTCGATATAGTAAATGGATGATGCAGAAAAGTGAATGTAAAATATAGTGAACAAAAATTATGCAAAAAAGAAAATGAATGCCATATACAAAAAAGAAGAGAAAAATTTATTCAGAAAAATTTTACACAAACTGGCCCCTTTTTTTTCTAAAAAAAAATTAGTCACACACATAACAAGATTCACACTCACAAACTCGATACACTAAAAAAAAGAAAGCACAGACGTGTCAACTTAAAAAAAATAGACTCGATAAACAAGAAAGAAAACAGACTCGATAGTTAGTAACAGAAAATAGACTCAATTAGTTAGTAAAAGAACTAATTCAACAGTTTGTAAAAATAGAGTCAATTAGTTAGTAAAAAAAATAGAGTTAATCAGTTAGTAAAAAAAAAAATTAATCAGTTAGTTAAAAAAACATAGTTAATATATTAAAAAGAACAGACGTGACCACTAATACTTAGACACGACACTCTACAGACTCAAGTTTGGCAACTACTCAGACTTGGCACACTAGGAACACAGAAAGTGTGTCCTCAGCAACGGTGCCAATTTGATAACGTTGGGAGTTGGTCATTATTTCTCTTATAAAAAATACTAGATTACCTATGTTATGGGTGGCATATGGTCAACCTAGGTTGATTCACTCAAGGACATGTGGTTCTAATTTTTCTATGTGTGCAAGGCTAAAAAGCTACAAAATTGGGAAGGTAGGATACAAACTGACTCAGCAATGGAATGTAAACACGGGTGTTTTTAACAAAGAAATGTAAAGTGCAGGAAATTAAATTAGTTATCTAAGAAAGTAAAGGTTACCTATGGTCACTACAATTACTAAAACTAACAAAATAATATAGTTATCATACCGGCTACAAACACTCAATGGAATGGTTTTGATTCAGTTTACTAGTATGCAAGCAATTCCTAACCAACCAATTTCCTAAGATAACTACCTAACATTCGTCCATTGCTAACTGAGGGCTTACATCAGCCTCGATGTAGCAGGGATTACGCCTTTGGTTGATGTAGGTTTTCTAACAATTACCGATAAAGTTGCTTGGACAGGTTCCAACCGAGCCCTAATCTAGCATGATCTAATCTTACTAAGCATTACCGAGACACATGCAAGAATAAATTTATCTAATAGGAATTATAAACAAATAAGCAAGAAAAACATATTCATTCATTGATTAACCAAAATACTGATACATGTAGTGGATTTAGGGGAAAAGGATGGTCTCAGCTTCCTATGACAGCTGCCAGTGGTAGCTGCAGTGTTCCACTGAAGATAGCCAGGTACCGAGCGGTTGAATCACCAAGTAGTGTGCCAACGAGCTTTGACAGTCCCTCTTGGAAACCAACCGCTACCTAGTCATAGGTCCTGCACCTACTCGACCGACTAGGCACTTTCTGAAGCACTATGGAACAAAGAGAAGTGAAGTGAGAAAACCGAGGTGAATGATGGAGTGTATGAGCGTATAATGCGTGCTTATTGATAATCTTCACTAACCAATGCATGAACTACACGTCCTTATTTATACATGTAAATCCTAACTATTTTCTAACAAAAATAACAAAAATAATCATCTAACACAATAGAAATAACAAACTCAACTAACTAACTGTTTTCCTAAATGAACATATGCTGGAATTGTTGGAGTCGAGTCATTTTTTGCTTGCTGGGATGATTCCAAACGGATGGGAGTCGGCTAGGCTAGAGTCAACATCTGGTTTGAAGTTAGCTTCCTCCGATCTAGGACCGTTTTGGCTTTTACTGGATGACTTCATCTCTAGGTCAACATCATTCGGTTCGGGATTGTTCTGACTTCTTCTAAAATAACTTCAGCCTCTAGAATTGGCTATACTCGGCCAGGACGGAGTCGGCTTGTGAAGCCTCCATGCAGAGTTAGCAATTGTAACAAAGTCGACCAAGAGAGAAACTTGTCTTGGCTGGGATGATTCAGATTCGGTCTCAGCTTCAACTAGTCGAGAAGCCTTCAGTTGGTGAGACACATTCAGTCTCAATCTCGGCTGGGATGGTTCGAGACTCCAATTTGATCTACAAAATGAGACTACTCTTTTTGTTAGCTAAAATTAACAAATTAGCATGAATTTGTATTTCCTTATTTTAACCTTGGAAACCTGAATCTTAGGCAATACGTGATTCGTACTTACAAATTAGAGTCTTTTTATCCATCTTAAGACCTTATTAGGGGGCTAAAATAGGAATTATGAAGGCATCTAACTCAAATCCAATGTGTGAAAACTCAATTCCTTGGACACATAACATTTTTATTAATTTTATAACTACACCAGTCATGCATAGAAGGATAGCCCATTCAAAGTAAATGAAGCATTAAGAGTTAACTTATAGTGTCCTTGGGCATGCATCAAAACACCATAAAGCTAAAAGGAATTAAAGATAACATGCTAAGAAATAATAAAATCTTAGGCAACAAGCCATTTGCACAAGGTGGTTGGTTTCTTAGCATAAGTGAAAAAGGAACCTTTAGGAGATATGATAGGTCTTGGAATGTGTAATCCAAGAGCTCTTTGTGACTGCCATTTCCAAACCCTTTCATAGCTTCTCTCAAACCTGCAAAAAGAGAAGGTTCACAATACAAATAAAAGTTATAAGGAGTTAGAAAAAAAGGACTCTTCCCCTATTAACATAATTCCTCTCACTCAACTTAGAATTTCTCTTTTCCTCTTTATCTTTTCCTTTTTTTTCTTAATCTTTTTTTTATTTTCTCTCAATCTTTTCTTTTTCCATTTACCTCTTTCTTTTCTCTATCACTCTTGCTTTTTTTCTTTCTTTTTCTCTCTTTTTCCCTCTTTAGACTTTTTTGGCTTTCTATTTTTCTTTTCTTTCTTCCTTTATTTTTATTCTCATCTTTATTTGGTCCTCACAAACCTCTCTTGGAGATAAAGGGTTAAGAACCACCTTTTCTACCAAGTTTACAAAACAGAACCTATTTAAGACCCTATCATGGGTCACTTTTCTATCAATTTGCCATGGCCTACCTAAAAGGATGTATGTTGCATCCATTGATACCACATCACACATCACTTCACTCACATGCTTTCCTGAGGTAAAAACCAATGGCACTTGTCTATCCATTACTATCCCCCCCCTTTACTAAGCCCTTGTAACTTGTAAGGTTTGGGATGAGGAAGTGTAGGGATTCCTAACTTTCTCACTAGCCTCGATCTAGCCACATTCACACTACTCCCACCATATTTTATGATGGAGCATAGTTTTCCCAACACAAGGCTTCTAAAGTGAAAAATATTTTCCTTTTGGCTTTCAACCTTTTCTCCACTTATATTACTCATGAATCTCCTCACCATGAGAAGGTCACCCTCATAATGTGAATGGTCACTAGTAGATTCAACCTCACTAGAAGATGTAGAATCTCCTTGAGAACTCTCACTTTCAATCTCTCTATTTTCCCTCATGGACATGTTTCTCTTATTTGGGCATTTGCCTAAGCACTTAAAACACTTAATATGACTTTCCTTAGAAGAACTATATGGTGGTGAGACTATTTCCTCTTTTAGACCCTTTGAAGCTCACACCCTTTGTTAGGACTCTTGTCCTCTCTAAGGCTTCCTCTCTCTTTACCTCTCCCACTATCACTAGGGTAAGGATTGGTAAAGGCTTGTCTCCTCTTCAATTACAACTCCACTATATCTTAAATTTCCCTATTAAGCCCATGCAAAACCCATGCCATAGTAGCCTCCTTAGACTCCACTATTTAAGCCCTCATAAGGTCCATCTTCATCTCCTTATGATACTCCTCCATACTCTTGGACCCTTGGTAAAGCCTTTGAAGCTTATTGTAGAGGTCCCTAGTATGCTAAGATGGCACAAACCTCTCTCTCATAATCTTTTTCAAATCATCCCAACTCTTACAAGGATCCCTCCTAGCACTCCTTATATCCTCCAACACTTGGTTCCACCATACAAGAGCATAGCGATTAAACTCAAGGGTGACTAGCCTCACCTTTATCCTCTCCCTATAGTCAAAGCATTCAAATATTTGATCCACTTTTAGTTCCCAATTGAGATAGGAATCCACTTTGCAATTTCCTCAAAATGGATGAATTTTACACTTCCCACTATCAAGCTTTTCCCTTATTAGTTCTTCCTTACCCTTCCTTGGCCTTTCACACCTTTCAATCCTCTCATTCCTCACATGTCTCTGATTTCTCTCCATTCGTTGAGAGCTAAAGGACACATTACTCTCACTAATGTGGACTTCTTCATGGCTTCCTTCACTCTCATGTAATGAAGCCACTCTATTCCCCTCTTTTCTTTCTCTACTAAGGGCTTCCACATTTGCATTGATACTTTGAGTGTCTCTCCTTATTAAATCTAAGCTCTTTCTATTATCCTCTTCCAACTTATAAATTTTCTCCCCCAACTTGGCTTCTATCTTTTTCAATTGGTCAATCATTATTTGCGTTTTGAGTAAGCAACTTTCCCTTTCTTCACTAAAGTCCCACATGATTATTTTTCCTTGTTTAACCCCACTCAGTCACCTCCTAAAACCTCCTTATTATGGTAGTGACCAATAGAACTAATGCCTAAGGCTTCACCACACTTCCAGTGTTTAACAATCACATTTGTGTTTCACTCTTTGTAGCTTTTTCTCTAGAGTACTCTCTTGTCGTGTCCTCTCAAACTCTACTGTATGCCTTGTACAAGAAACTATTTATCACACAACCAGCTGCAATTGAAAGATAAGAAAATCTTAACAAACTCTTAAGAAGTTCTAGAAAAGAAAAATTCTAAGAGAAAACTAGGAATCCAAAGAAGACAAGTAAGAAAAGTTCAAGAAAGGAAGCTAAAACTCAAGTGGATTTAAAATGAAACAAGTAAGAAGACTCAATGAATAAGAAAGGAAAGAAAAGAATGTAGCAGAAATGTGAGAAAACATTGCTATCCAAAACAAGTCATAATACAACACAAGCTATGCACAAAAACTAGTCAAACTAGAATTCTAGTAACTAGGTGTGTCTTTGTTTTTGTTTCGGACTAATAGTGTGTTCTTTTAGTCGTCTTAAACACCTATCAAATTACTAAACCTACCTATAGTATAGCCAACCCTAGGTCATTCTTCTCAAGGAGACAATGCGTTCTAAGTGTGTTTCAATGTGGAGCAAACGAAAGCAGAATCTAAGTGTAAAATACTGACTTATCTTGGCACTGGCCGAGTCGCTCTCGGCAGAGATTGAGCCGAGTTGATCTCGGCAGAGACAATCCAGCTTGGTCTCGGCTAAGTGCAGACAGACGCTACAGAGGTGGACTATCTCTATCTCAGACTTGAAAATGGTAAATGAGGGGGTTGGAATGCAATTGAAATCAAAACAGAGATTAACTACAATGCAAATGCAATTATGCTACTCCTAGTGCTACTGCTATTACTGTGTTCATGTTTAGTTCCAATAATCAAGTTCTTTCTGGTTCAATCACTCCAATTATAGTCCACATTAGCCTTCAGTGTTCTTATGTCAGTCGCCAAAGGTCCGTCCCTTGCCATACCGAGGATTTACACAATCGCTACCTCATCAGTTAGCAGAGATTAAGTTCAAGCTGATTTTAGATTCTCAATTAACAATCTTTAAGTGATTTCCTACTGAATTAGCTAAACCAGTTCCAATCGGCTTAGTTTAACATTGTTCCGTTACCATGTGCAATCGCAACGCAATAATTGAACTTAGATTTTAGGAATGCAACAGAGATCAGAATTCAGAAAGCTCTTATATTATTGAAAACAAAATACAAACACAGGGTCTGGATTCGGTGATTCCATCTTCCACGGCGATCGCCATGGCTAACAGCGATGATACATCTCTGATAGCTAGGACGTTGAGGATCAGGTCCACCAGAGTGCGTTGGTGCTCCAATCGGTCTCCTCTGGTAACCTTCGGCTTCTCAGTTCCTAGCCTGCATTTCCTCAATCGAGAGAAATGCCATTAGCAGTACTGTGCACCACCGTGAGCGGAGGAGAGGAAAACGAGAGAGAATGAAGATAATGGACGCGAGAAAATATGAATGCCAAAGACCCTTAATCGTTCAGAGTTTCATCTACTTATACGAGAATGGACGTAGCTAACTATCTTAACAAAATTACAAGTAAAATCCCTATTCTACCCTTGCTTTGACTTGCGTTGTAAGCTACTCCAGGAGATGATGTGGCGCTTGAGATGGCACTAAGGTGGCTCTGTATTACTGACGTGGAGCGCCACCTGGACCAAGCTCCTGATTGTGCTATTGGCTGAATGGGCTGAGTCTCGGCCTGGCTCAAAGGCTCTCGGCCTAGGCTTCCAGTGGTGGGCTGCGAGCTTTGCTGGACCTGCAATGAAGGGATAGTTAGCTTAATGTCTTCAATTAACACAGATTGTGTTTTTCTCAAATTCTAGGCCCTTAATCTGGATCTTAGCTAACAATCCTCTTTTAAGTTCATGAATTGCTTAATGGCATTCTTCTTAGGTCCACTTAAGATGTGTATTTTATGACTCATCAGGGACCTTCCACTAACATTGCATTTTTGTTCTTCTTGTTTTTGTGTGGCTATTCTTTATTTTTACTACATTTTTGTTTTCCACTAATCACTTTTTCTTCTCTTTTGAACTTTTTTTCACAAGCACTTTTGGTCCACAATTTTTTTTAAAACACGACAAGAATCTCTATCACAAAATAATGTGCATTTCATCAAAACAATTCATCAAACACTTAGTGTGTTCATACACATACAGAAAAACACCTTACAATATTATAAAATTACACAAACCAATTCAATTCAAGAACCTATACCAAGGGCAAGAAGTATAGGTGACATATACAACATAAAATTCAACTAGTTAACATCATATCAATTGTAACTTAAAAATCCCCAAATCTTTCATGTATGAACCCTAGAAAATAAAATCACAAGCTAGGATAGTAATTTTAAGAAATTTACCTGTGACAATGTGGAAGTGTTTTGGGTGAACAAAACCTAACAAGTAGGAAGCAAAACAACTAAGATTGAAGCTAGAAATGGATGAAAATACTTACGTGGAAAGGTTCGCCCAAAACCCTAAGCTTTCCATGGTTTTCTGCAATTGATGACTTAATCCATCACTTAGGTGAGGATTGGAAGCTTTGATTACCACTTGGTAAACCCTTGGATCAATAATCAACACCAAAGTTCCAAAAACCAAAAATCCATGGCTATTTTTTGTCATCGAAAATGGTGAAGAAGAAAAGGGAAAATGGATGAGGAAGAAGATGAAACTCACCACTAATTCCTTGGAATTAGATAAGAGAAGTAGATATTTTCCATAAGCATCATGAATGATTGATGAGAATTAGATTTCTTGTTCAAGAACAAGAGAAAAAAGAAAGTCTCTCATAAATACTACGCACAATTCTAATTTTTCATAAGTGATTAGGCTAATTACAAAATAACCTTATATAGGTATGCACTAATCATGATTAACAATCTTAATTTAATCCTAAACTAACCAAATAAGCCCAAGATATTAGGCCCAAAAGGGAGCCAAAACACAACCAGCTAAGGCCACTAAAAAAATGACACTAATTGGTCACTATTGGCCCAAATGGACATGGTTTGACTTCCTAGCCCAAATGCAGCCCAACAACATTTATTACACACAAATACCACTTAGAAAGTGGTTTAAAGCTTAAAAAACAAGTCTACAAAGAACCACGATTACACTAAAAATGTATACAAAAATAGAACCATTATTGGGCCTTTCTTGGCTCAACTTTTTATACATTTTTCCTTGAAGCTTCTTGACGAGACTAAGATGGATGCAAAACTGAGTTGTTATGCTTCAATTGTAGTAGTTTGTGAAGTGTAGTAGGATGAGCCTCGGAATAAGCATGAGCCAAAAAGCAATTCCTTAAGCATGCTAACTAGTAGTGCGTCCAAAGGACCCATGTATCATTCAAAGGACCCAAGTGTTGTCCAAAGAGTTCAGGCACATCCAAACGCTCCAGATGCCATACACATCTAAAGGCGTCCAAGGAACCAAATGCATCCAAGGGTGCAGGTGCATTCAAAGGGCCAAAGTGTTTCCAAAGGGACAAACCAAGGTTTCTAATACAAAGGAAAAGCAAACTATAGAAACTATTCAAAGGTCCTACGAGCTACTAAAAGGCATTATGAACAATCCTAATGTGTAAATAGAGTTGGGTATTTAGTAGGCCCCTCCTTGCCCTATAAGGAGACCCATCTTCTCTTGAACTTTCTCCTCAAGACTCTTTAATCTCCCTCTAGTCATGGGCCCTTGTAGGGCTTTGGTCTTTAGATGCTCAGTGTCTTCCCCATGTTGTTCTTGCCTCCCCATATTCGTATCATGATCAAAGGCTATATAAGACTCTCTCACACCTTTGTAAACTCAATTTTTTTATTAATAGTAAGCTTGTGTTGAAGAAAAGAAAGGATTCTCTTATCTTATTCTTGAGCAAGAACCATCATTTTTATCAAGTTTCCATGAGGCTTTTGGTGAATCTCAACCCTCTTATCTCTTTCTTCTTAGAATAATGACCAGTTCCCTTCCTTTAATCTCATTCCATTTTGTATCTTTTTTCTTCCTTTATTTTTGGTTACTACATTTTGATTTCTATATTGACTCTCTTGAAGTTTTTGTGAAGTAAGTGGATCCTAGGGTCTTATAAAAGGAGATTCAAACTTGCAACAATGGAGGTGCTAAGGGGTAAAATGGATTTCTTAGGCTTGAACGGGATGGAGAGCCTCCTAAAGCTCAACTGTAGGTCACTTATAGAAGGTCTAGTGCAGCTCTAGGGCCATGAGGCAATGGGGTTTGGTTAACCAATGGATAAAGTAAAGTGTAAAAAAGTGATTTCTACTATTTTAAGCTTGAAGTGGATTAGTAGAAGTTTCCTCATTTGCTAAGTTTCTCTTGTGAATTTTATACCATAAATGGTAAGGTAATAATTAACAACAATATAATCACCTTTAGCAAAAAATGGAAGTCAACTAGTGAGTTCATTCCATCAAAGAAGATTGTTACCTAAAAAAATGCATATCAGTCTGTTCTGGTCTTGTTCAAGGCTTTTCTTGAAAAACATGCAACTTCAACTTTTATTTAGATTTCGTAGTGGAACTAAATTTAGTTTGATCTTATGTTTATTTCAACCACTTAAATTAATCACACAAAATATGATGTTACATGTGACACTGTGATTCGACATGTTATCTTTGGCTTTATTTGTAGTTTAGATTTTAAGGCATGAGTAGCTTCGATTGGCCATTAGAGTGCAAGTAGGTTTATTTTTATGTTGAGTTTTCAGATTTCCATTGAAAAGGATTTGGACATATGAATCCTTTATCCTTTTAATGCTTGAGATTTATGTTAAACGTATCTTTCATTACCAATAAGTTGTATGAGATTTTGAAAGTTCTGTTTATTTACTTTAATTAATTAAATTAATTTGAGTAATTAGATTGTAGGGATAGGGGTGTTTTATTTTACATACTTTGTTTTAGTATTGTTGATGATGCATGTGAATCCTATACTAATAAATGAATGATAATTTTTTTAATGTTTTGAATTTATTAGAGGAAATGAATTTATTAAATTTTAGTAAATAGATCATGGGGTAAAGGCTATTACAAAGTGTCCTAGAATTTTGCATAGTATGAATTCTTTTGGAGGTGAATGAAAGCTCATCTTCATCAAAGCCTTCATATTAATGAATTTGTCAAAGGACTCTTTGGCCTTAAAGGCTTTGAATGATGATTATTTGGGTGACTTTTAATCCTTAAGAGCTATAGATTTTTCCTTTCTTTGGCCTTTGTCCTGATAGAAACCCAACCAATAAAGCCAAAGATAATTTGTGTGACATTAGTGGTCCCATGACTAGGTCCAAAACAAAAATGGTGAAGCAATCTTTGTTAGGCTTGAGTTTATGAATTAAGGAAAATTTAGAGCAAAGTGAGTCAGAGGCTACACCAAAATAGAACACTTTATTGCAAGTTCATGAAGAATAGAGGCCATCTTAAAGAACACAGATAAAGCCCAACGTCGTTATCATGTAATTTGGGCTAAGTAGTTAATTAGGATCCATTTACATGTATTTCCGCATAATAATTTTGGTAGCTGGTAGGTGGTAGAAAAAAATAGGAAAGTCAATTATAGCGGTTGAGATTTTATGGTGGGAGTTATAGCGGTTGAGATTTTATATTGGGGAGTTATAGCGGTTGCGATTTTATATTGGGGAGCTATAGCGGTTGAGATCTTATGCCAATTCAAATACTAATGGGCTTTAACTTTTGGGCTGCCTAGCTAAGCCTATAAATAAGCTCTTGTAAGCAATTAGAATGCAGAATTTGGAATTTAATAAAATTTGTGTTTTCTTTTTGTGAGAACTTTTCCTTTGTTCTTAGGATTAAGAACTTTTTTATAATGTTGGTTCTACCAATAGGTCGTGGTTAAGGTCACGCTTTGATAACTTTGGTTCTACCGGCAGGTTGCAGTTAGGGTCAAGTTCCCCCTTCACCTATTTTCAAGACTGTCCATTATTAAGATCATGTCATTTGGTATCACAGCTTCGACTCTTGAAATCAGGTGTTCTCTCTCCTTTGCGTCTTTATTTTTTTTTCAATTTTCTATCAAAAGAAAATTTGACTAGTAGTCAACCTGTTATTTTGCATTACGTACTACAATCCAAAAAAAAGTCAATTCTTGCTTCTTGCTAATTCTTGTTCTCTAAAGTTATCACATTACCCAAATCCTTATTGTTTCTTACTGCTTAGCATCATTCTTAAAAGTTCCTACTTAAGAGATCATAAGGAAAAGTTAAGTGGTAAAAGGCGAGAGTAGTGAGACAAAAAAAAGACAAATTGAGTGATACACAAGTGAATACAACATAATTCGAGCATATACACGTGAGAGAGTGTTTGTGTGAGGATTTTTTTTCTAACTTGATTTTGTGCAATATTTTAATCATGAGTAAAGAAGAAGGAGCACGGGTGTTGATCTCACATTATTCATCAAGGTTGTTCATGAACAATTCTAAGTGATAAATGCAAGACTGGATGATTTACAACCTATACCCAGGTATAGGAGCACTACTAGTCGACACAATGATGAGGAAGAAGAAGAGAAGTATTCAGACGAAAGATATAATGAAAATGAATGTAGAAGAAAAGATGAACCAAGACATGACAATTACTCGAGTAATACTAAGATGACAATCTCTACATTCCAAGGGAAAAATGATCCCGAATTGTACTTGGAGTGGGAGAGAAAAGTTGAACACATGTTTGATTATCACAACTACTTGGAGGAGAAAAAGGTAAAATTAGCAGTTATTAAATTTATTGACTATGGTAGTATTTGGTGGGATCAATTTGTGATTAATAGACATAGAAATGGAGAAAGGCCCATTTGTACATGGGAAGATATAAAGTCTATCATGAGAAGGAGATTTGTACCAAGCATTACCATAGGGACTTGCATAGAAAATTGCAAATTTTGACACAAGGTTCTATGAGTGTGAAGGATTACTATAAGGAGATGGAAATAGCCATGACTATATATGAAGGAAGACCATGAGGAAACTATGGCTAGATTCATTGGAGGCTTAAAGAAGCAGATTGTTGATGTGGTGGAGTTGCAGCATAATATGGAGATAAAGATTTGCTACACAAAGCAATTCAACTAGAGAGGCAATTGAAGTCTAAAAAATCTTCCAAATTTGCCTCATCTTCTAGCTCTTCATGGAGATCGAATTGGAAGAATAATACATCTATTACAAATTCTAAAGAAGATGTGGTTGCCAAATATTCAAATGCTCCTCCTAAAGGTAAAATTGACACTAATACATCCTATAGATCATATGATATCAAGTGTTTCAGGTGTCAAGGAGTTGAACATATTGTTTCTCAATGTCCAAATAGAGGAGCAATGATTATGATGGATAATGGAAGATGGTGATGTGGAGCCACGTGAGCATAATTCTCATACTAGGTGTCTTGTTCAAGGAAAAGTATGCAGCATGATTCTAGATGGAGGGAGTTGCACCAATGTCGCTACTACTATCCTAGTGGAGAAAATAAATTTGCAAATAGCCAAACACCCTAGGCCTTATAAGCTACAATGGCTTAGTCATATTGGAGAAGCAAAGGTTGACAAGCAAGTTTCAATGCATTTTGCTATTGAGAATTACAAAGATGAAGTACTCTATGATGTGGTTCTTATGGAGGCAGGGCATATACTTTTGGGCCGCCCATGGTAGCTCGACCACAAGGTGACCCACAAGGGGTATACCAATTGTTTGTCTTTTATTTACAATGAGTTGAAAATTACTCTTACTCTATTGTCTCCAAACAAAGTATGTGAAGACCAAATAAAAATGAGGAAAGTAAGAGAGTGTAAGTTGAGAGAAGAGCAATTGAGCATTCAAGAAATAGGGAGAAAAGAAAATATGAGTGAAAATAAGCAGAAGAAAGAAAAACATGAAATTGAGTGCAGTGAAGAGAAAAGTAAGAAAGTGAGTGCATTTGCAAAGAAGAAAAAGGTTAAGAGTGTGTTATTAGCAAAAGAGAAACTACTTGTACTCTTGTACAAGGATGTTTATTTCACTAACGAATTTCATCATTCTTTTCCTTGTGAAGTTGATTCTTTGTTATAGGAATACACTAATGTTTTTCCAAATAAAGTGCCCCATGGATTACCTCCTTTAAAAGGTATTGAGCATCAAATTGACCTCATTCTTGGTTGTCCAATTCCTAATAGACCAGCTTATAAAACAAATCCCGAGGAAACAAAGGAAATTCAAAATCAAGTGAATGAGTTGCTGCAAAAGGGATTTGTAAGGGAAAGTCTTAGTCCATGTTTTGTTCCTGTTATCTTGGTTCCAAAGAAAGATAGAACATGGTGCATGTGTGTTGACAATCCGGCCATCAATAAAATCACTGTAAAGTATAGATATCCTATTCCTAGCTCAAAAGGAATAAGTTTGGATGAAGAGAAGGTAAAGGAAATCAAAGAATGGCCAATACTTAATAATGCAAACAAGAAGGCAAAATTTGTTAGAGAGGTGCATGCCAAAGTTTGAGCTAACATTGAGAAGAGGAATGGACAATATTCTAGGCAAGCAAATAAAGGGCGTGTTATGACATTTGAGCCTAAAGCTTGACCTTGATGGAGTTGGTTAGGAAGGGAGTTGTTTTTGGTAGAATAGTTAGTGTGGGTATAGCTTCCAAACGCTTAAGGAGAAGTTGACTAGTGCACCAGTTTTAGTATTGTCAAACCTTAGTGAACCTTTTGTAGTATATTGTGATACTTCTAGGATGTGTATAGGTGGAGTGCTGACGCAAGAGGGTAGAGTGGTAGCTTATGCTTCTAATCCACGAGAGGAATTACCCTACCCATGATCTTGAGTTGGCGGCTGTAGTGTTCTTTCTTAAGATTTGGAGACCAGAAGGCTTTAAAGTTCTTGAAGTGTCAAAAGAAACAGAATTTCTTCCCTTTATCTCATTATAAGGATTTATGGCCATGATTCCCTTATCTTCATGGGAACCATTGCTTTCACCCATTGATGATGCTGGAGAGAACCCATCAGTGGATACAGAAGGTGACATGCAATAATGGTTCTTTTTAACAAATGAATAAGTTGGGTGACAACATTTTCTGGGGTGATTTCGTTGGTTATTATTCTGTGGTTAGATGGAGGGATAAGGGAACAATTGCTAGAAGAAGGGTTGCTATTAGGGGTACCATTTTTCACTATTGAAAACTCAGTAAAGTTGCTGTAGGGTGAACACAAATAGGTGGAGCCATTTATGCAAGAATGAGAGCTCAACGATGAAATTCCCGAGAGAGAGTAGTACAACTAGTTAGATTTCTCTATTAAACATTTTCTGCAATAACAGTCATTGCTTTAAATTTCATAGAATCAAGGCCAGTAAGAAAGGTACGATATTTGTGTGTCATTCTGCATTTAGAAACCTTACCTCTTGCTTTGACAGTTTTGCTTTCCCCATTGACTTCATTTGAAAACAGAGGAACTCTTTTGGTGGGAGCTATTGAGGCATTTCTTTTAACTCTTCTTGATATTGTGGTGGCATAAATGGAAAGAGATATAGCGGATTTTGTTAATGATTGTTTAGTTTGAGAAAAGCTTGAGTAGCATCTAAGGATACTAGTCCGTACTATTGAGATGAGTCATGGTATAATTGTTTAATAAAAGTTAAATGGAAGATATGAGTTCTTTTAGTTATGTGATCTTTAGTGTGAGAACCCAATAGTGGTAGGAGTTTCTCTTAAGTTAAAAACATTGCATTAGTGAGTAAGATTATAAATTTTCTTGGGATTGGATAAATATCGTGGTGAATTCCTAGACGTATTCCTTAAGTTAGCATAGTCTTTAACTCAAGAATCTAGGAAGGGAGCAAGGTTTAGGTGGATTGAGAATTTGGAATTAGTTCCTAATGTCTTGGAGAAGCATTATATAGTATGCCAACCTTAGTAATACTTGACCTTAGTTATTGAGAAGAGTGTTGTTACTAGATAATGAGGATGTATTTTAATCTTACAGACAATTGGGAGTTGTAAGACGAATTATGTGACCCCTAGCTTGGAGGTAGTAGCAGTAATGGCTACTCTTAAGATTCAAAGACACCACTTGCATGATTTTAAGTTGATATTCTCGATGACGTAGAAACACTAAGTGGAAATTCAACTAGTAGGAGAGGAACCTAAAATAGATGAGGTGATTGGAAATTTCAAATGACCAAGGTTTTAGGAAGACATCACTAGGTAGAATCAAGACAGTAGAATATGTCATAAATAGGAAATCCTTTCGCATCCTTTTGTGTGATTAGAGGGCATGATCTGTTAACTAGTTAGAACACCCATTTTAGTGGATAGAAGAGAAACCATAAGACGAGGGAATATGATTTTCTAAATGGCATTAAGTAATTTAGAAATGGAGTTATGTACTTAGTAAGTCTTAGAAGAGGATCGTACGGTAGATTTAATATCGAATCGAGGTGGTATAGACGCTTGAGGATCTTTGGAAGATGTTTTGGCACCTTAAATCATGTGAAGAGTGGATAAGTGTGAGCACCTATTTGGTTGAGAAGTTGGAATCCTAGAGTTATTTTAGAACTTGGGGGAGGGATTTTGTTAAACTCGAGGAATCTAATTGGATTGGGTTTAGTCTACCACTTCACCCGTGCCATGTACACAATAATTGCACATGTTTCAACTCTGGACGTACATTGTTATTCTGGCAAGTAATCGAACTAACTTGTTTGAAGGTTAAAAGAAGACTAGGTATGAGAATTGATACTAGAAAATGTGAAATATTTAAGGTTAACTGGTTTAGAGAGGTAAGATGATTATTTAGCCAATGCAAATTGAGTAAGGACTGTTGTTAGAAACACTAAATGAGTAAGGGGAGGGCAATTGTAAGGGTATGGGAAGTACTTACTCTATGTAAATTCGAGGACGAATTTTCTTTTAGGAGGGGAGAATTGTAACATCCTAAAATTTATTTAATTATTTTAAGAAATTAATTACATTATTATTATTATTATCAATTTTATTTTAATAGAGGGGTTAATGATTTTATAAACTGATGAGGCTTTATCTAAATTACTTTCATTTATTAATTTAATTAATTGAATCAACGGGGGAGGCTGACGGGCGAGTCGGGGTTGACCCGACCCAGCTAGAATATTAGACAGGGGGTAATCAGTTTACCCTAATTGGTGTTTTACGCGTCAGATAGCCAGACCTAGAGGAGAGAGAACGCAAACCTGCAAGGAGGAGAAGCTAGAGTGTTCAAATCGTCCCGTAGACGCATCAATTCTTCTTTGTTCATCGTCTCTAAGGTACGGGAAAGATTGGTTCGATCATATATGAATGTGGGAGGGTACGAGTAGTGAGTGCAATCCCTAAGTCCCTCTAGGATCTAAATTCTCAATTTTGTTTGGTTATTATGTTCTAAAAATATTTTAATCGGTAAAAACAATTTGTCAATATGTTGTGTGGTCTGATTAATGTCTTGTCCTAATGTGATTTTTGTTAGGAAATCGTATGGTTAATTGCCCTAATTACTTGATTCTTGTTGTTGTTTATGGTTGTTCATGATCTAGGGCTCTTCTGTGCAATGATGGAATCGAGTGAAATTCAATGGTGCTTTATGTGCGTTTCTGTACTTTTTGATAAATGATTTATAATGATAATGGTTAAATTAATATGGTTGGGTATGGCTATGGATTGTGCGAATGATGTATAAATCATGAGAATAAGAGTGTGGATGAGAATGCATTGAGCATGGACATGAGAGCCATGAGATGCATGAAAAGGCAGACGTGGCTATAATACCCTAGCCATATGTGGTGTTTAACAGGGGACCCTGGCCAAAAGTGGTGTTTAACAGGGTGGACTAATGCTGGGGGACATTCATATGCATGGGCCATAGGTGGTGTTTAACCATGTTGCACGCCGGCCATAGGTGGTGTTTAACGGTTGTGTGGAATGTCTTCGCACGGGCCATAGGTGGTGTTTAATTGTGCGACACATCGGCCCATACGGGGTGTTTAACGGTGTGGCCATCATTAGTGATAACTAAGGCGATTGAGGAGGTTCGTCCATGGTGTGGAGTTTCGACTCGAGACTCTTAGGTGTGGTGATGAGCATATGCATTGTGCGAGCATGTGCATTTTGAAACATGAATGAACTGTGATTGATTTTGAATGAATGAAATGTGATTGATATATGAGCATCTGTTAACTATTAATAATTGAGTACGGTAATGGGTGGGATTTGGGGCATTATCTTCCTTTATATATGATTGAATGCGATTTCTCACCGTACTTCCTCTTGTTGTTTTCTTTTAGGTGACGTTGAGGGCACCCATGGTGCCAAGTTTTAAAAAGGCGGGGTCTTGCTCTGATTAATGTGACATCGGGGTTCTAGAAGTTAGAATAGTTGCTCTATGCCTTGATGTTTGAATGACTTATTTTAAAGATGATGATGACTTTAGTTTTCTCAATTATAATGTTTAGATCTAAAACCTCCTTGAAAACTTTATGCCTACCTTTTAATTATCATGTAAACCTTTTATCCTTAATACAAATTGTGCTTTTTAGTTTTAACTATTACCATGTCTTCATTTTATTTACTTGATTATTTTAATTTAAGTATTTGGGGTAGAAGGGTGCACAGTGTAACCTTTGGTCTCCACTATATAGGCAAGATTCTTAAGAATTTCGTTATATGTTCATAGTTATTATAAGTCTTACCTAGGGACCTCAGATTATTGTATTGATTGGAAGTGTCCAAACCTTTGGTCAATAATCTCATGGTCCTTTGTTCTAAATAATTCACATTGATGAATAAGCATGCTTATTTTAAAGTCATTTACCTAAGATGTACATTCACAAACTAGAGCTAATGTTTATCACATTTCTTTTGATAATTTGTAGCCATAAACTTTCTCATATTTTCCTTCGGTTTTGAGCACACATCATGAAGTTTGTAGCTTTTAAGTTAAGTAAATACCTTATTTTTCACTATTCATTCCATAAGGATATGGGAAGATCTGTTCCATCATCTTGTAGAGGAATATAGTATCTGTTTTCTATAATATCCCACATGTCAATGTGACATGAATTAAACAATGCAATCATCCATTGTTTCCAACAATGATAATTTTGTCCCTTGAACAAAGAAGGTCTGTTAAATGTTCTTCATTTTCCATTATGCTTTAAAAGGATCTTGTCCCCTGTCCCCTACATGATTAGATGCTTAACCCTTAAAGGATGAGCTCTAATACCAAGTAAAGTAAAAACAAAAGACACATAACAAACTGGGGTTGAATATATGTGATGTTAAAGTACTTTTTAAATCTTTTTTGTAATAGATATAAGTTTAGAAAGAAAACATGAAAAGATTGTTCAAAGGAGTTTTGAGATCGTCAAAAAACATATGAGATTTTAAAAAAGAGGAACGAAAATATCAACACAAGTCATTTTATATTGGTTCACTCTACAACTTAAAGTTATGTCTAGTAACTTCAACTTGAAGAATTTTTCATTACAACACACAACTTACAAACAACAAATATTCTCAACCTCTCTAGACTCTACACACTTGTAATTAACAACCTTGATTACAAGCACACAAGTATTCTATAACACTTAGCCCTTCAAGCTATCATACATGATAAAAAGATTTTACAAAAGTTAACTCACAAAGTGAGCATATAAGATGAAGATCAAAGTTACATAATTTGTAAAAAGAAAGCTTAAATATTACAATAACTTTCCTGCAACAAATAGATAGATGAAAAACTTTCCTGAAAAAAAAAAACCATTCGAAAGGACTATGATAAAACAAAGCTTTTTTCTAATGAAGAACTTTTCAACTCCTTTTCTTTTAATCACTTTTTTTCTTATTTGTATGCTTCTTTTCATTTACTTTTTTTTTTGCACATGTATATTCTTTTCTTTTTCTATACGTACTTGAATACATTCTCTTACAATTTTTCTTCTGCTACTACTTTTGTTCTTCTCTATTGAAGAGCATATATAAGGAGTACAGAGAAGACTGTTGGAGCATCTTGTAGGATAATTGGTAGAGTAGACCACATCTTTCCAATGCACAAATTGTTTTGCTTCTAAGAAAAGTAGAGAAAACGTCTCTGTCATTTTTGAAACATAGTAGAGAACGTGCATTATTCCTTTGTCCTTTTCTACATGTGTCCTAGTACAGCTTAACTTGATTTGAATCAAGGACATGTAGAAGGTTCTTTGAGCTTTCTGAATGATCAGAATATAGAATTCAATCAAGTTAGTACAAAAGAATACATTGAATTCACAAGCAAATATTTAAATATTAAGAATATGTGAGAAGCATTTTACTACGAAACAAAGTGAGTTTATGGATGCTTTTTGTTTGGATGGTGTTTGTTATATTTATGAACTAGGTCCATCAATTAAGCCTATGGATAGTTTCTACTAAGTCATGTCATTTGCTTTGGCTTTGATAACTTGTGTGCTTTCTTAAAAACTTGATTACTTATACAAAGATTAGTCATCACTTTTCTTTCATAATTATTTGTTATCATCAAAACACTTAAGAGTATGGAAGCTTTTTAGCATCTTCACACACTACAAGAAATCCTAAAGTTAGCTACAACAAAATCAGTAGCTATTTAATGGAAAATCTCTAGTAAAATGAATTAACTAGAAATTAGCTATAAAATTACTATGATATTGGTGGTAGCATGAAATAAGTAGCAAATTGACTAGGACAAATAATTCTAATTAATTTGTAGCAAATTTTTAAAATTTTGTAGCTATTCTCTAGCTAGTTTATAGTAATATATTGTTTAATTGTATTTTTTCTTCCTAGCTATATAACTAGGATATTTTCATAGCAATTATATAGCTAGTTATAACTAAAATTATCTTATATCTATAGCAATTTAACAATTTTCCTACATAATTTCTAGCTAATTCATAGTTAAGGATTAAATCCTAGTAATAACTAATTTATTATTCTTCCCAAGAAAATTTATAGATAATCCATAGTGAATTATCATTTAATTTCAAATCATAAATTAATGTGTTATTTCATTACCAAATTTTTTTTTGAAATACAGATGAATGTATTAGAGCTTTCTCTAACTCATGGAGTAAAATTTGAAGATCTCCATATAAGTGATTTTGTATAAATTATTTGATGCCCAAATTTACATGTCAAAACAAATAAAAGAATATGTATTCTTTTCTTTCTTGTTTCACTTTGCACCCAAATTTACAGGTAAAAATAGACTTGAAATCAAATTTGGGAAGAAGGACTTTATGGGACAATTCATGAAGTAGCGTAACTACTGCAATTATTCTTTACAAGTAAAATAACTTTTACACGTTACGTGATTCAGTGTCATGTAATAGTAAATCAATCGGAATTTATTCCATTAATATCAGATACCTTTTCAGGGTCACGAGTTAAAAGCTTCTTCAACAAGTCATTATGAACGAAATGTATAATGAGACCTTTAGCCTAAAATCAAAACTAACAACTGCAAGAATTTATGGAATGAAGGAGTGTGTAAGAGAAACTAATGAACCTAAGATCACTTGCTTGGGCTAATGCATGCAAGAAGTGTTGGTTTTTAGTACTTGGGTTAACAATGCTAAGTTTGAAATTGAAACCTTTTGAAGAAGTTTCCTATGCATCAATGCTTTTGTAACTCTTGCTTGAGTTTCTACCTAATTTCTCTAATATTATCCTCAAAATAAGCCTAAAAGAAAAAGAAACCTAGAAATCAACAAATGCAACTAGAACCCCATACGTGCTTTGCATCTTTAGTTTCAAAGGGTTATTTAATTCGTAATGCAAGGATTTGGGTTGTAATACCAGATTCTTTTGTTTTATTTTCTTGTTCACAGTATTTTCTTCATATTTGCAATAGACATTTTATTTTTTATTTTTTTTTATCATTTTTGGTTTGAAAAGTAGAATATGCTCACACAGCTAATTCATTTTAATTTAATGTATTATACTAATTTAATCATTCTTTATATATCATTTTAGGAGTAATATGACACGATAATGTTGGAGAAGTATAGAGAGACTCTTCAATGCATTAATTGGTTGATTCTGAAGTGTGGATAGAAGACATAGGTCTCTCCCATAATTCAGCTCCTACAATAAAAGTTATTCATGAAGTTGTAAATATTGCGATGACTTCTTTTGTTCAAAACCATTTGATGCCTATGTTGAAGCTTATCATATCTATGTATGGTGACTCCAAAGCTAAAATAGTTGAAGAGGATCATAAGGTCTTATATTGATGATGGAACATAGGTTGTTCTCTTGATTTTCTTAATTTTTTTAATCTTGTTATTGTCTCACCTCCATGTGTTTTTTCTGTTTGCTTAAATAACTCAATTAATTACGTCTATATCAAATAACAATTCATGCTTGTGCAATTGAGATTGGCAACATACTTTTATGTGTTGGGGATATATGTAGTTCAATGTTTCAATCATATTTTCTTCAAATATATACTTTGGAGTAATTAATAAATATCAATTTTACTATGGATATATTTGTAATGTAAAAAAAGTTATAAATCATTAATGAAATAGCATTGAAATGAAATATTTAGACTAACTCTTAACCATGAATTAGATAGAGTTAAGCTAGAAAATATTTGTTAAATTGCTACTAATATACGATAACTTTAGCTATACATTAATTACGAAATTACTATGAAAAATTTCATAGTTATATAGCTACAGAAAAGAAAAATCAAACAATATATTACTACAAATTTTACTAGAAATTTGCTAGAAATTAATTATTGATTTTGTTGTAGTCAATTTCAAAACTTCTTATAGTGCTTTTTTCTGTAATTTTAATTAATTAAAAAATCAATTTAATAAACCAACACCTATTTTTCAAAAATATAATTTATTAATTAAAAAAAATATATAATTTAAACACTCACTTGTTTAATAAAATAGCTACAAAATAATAATAAAAACAACAACAACAACATGAAAATTGGATGTTACAATAACAAGTATAAGGCTTCATCAAAACTATCATAAAAAAACTAATAAACCAACAAATATAAGGCTTTATCAAAACTATCATAAAAAACTAATAAACCAAGTCTTCAAGTTTTTCCTCATATAATTTAAATATTCAGTTGATTAATAAAATGGCTACAAAATAATAGCAACAACAAGTTTTTCCTCATATAATTTAAATACTTACTTATTTAATAAAACAACTACAAAATAACAACTACAAAATAACACCAACAACAACATGAAAATCGGATGTTACATGAACAAGTATAATGCTTCATCAAAAACAAAACTATCATAAAAAACTAATACACAAAGTCTTCGAGCTTTTTGTTGTTATCCTCTTTCTTGCTTGAATTTACAAAGGTAATTTCTATATTATTCTTAGTTAATTTATTTCTCGATTACCTTTAGTTTTTAGCACCTAAATTTTATATAGGTATACTTGTACTTATAGATAATTATTCATAAAGATTTTGGGCTTGGAAATAATTTTGGTATTCTTTATGAAAGTCATTAAGGCCATAAGAGATAGTTGTTTTATGTGTTGAATCCTTGTTTCACAAAAAAATATTTAAAATTAACTATAATAAAATCAATAGCTAATTCGTAGCTAAAAAATAATTAGCTACGAATTAGCTACGAAATTACTATAATATTGGTGGTAACATAAAGTAATAAATTAGTTAAGAAAATAATCATAGTTAATTCATAGTAAATTTTTAAAAATTTGTAGCTATTTTTAAGCTAATTTACAGTAATATATTGTTTAATTTTTATTTTTTCTAGCTATTTAACTAGGATATTCTCATAGTAATTTCATAGTTAAAGTATAGTTAAATTTATCCCATATTTGTAGCAATTTAACAAATATTTCTGAGCTAATTTATAGTGAAGAGTTAATCTAAATATTTCATTTCAAAGCTATTTTGTTGATGATTTATAACTACTTTTTTTGCATTACAAATATCTATAGTAACATTAATATTTATCAAGTACTCCAAAGTATATATTTCGCAAAACATAGATTCAAATATTAGGCATCATATGTTTTTCAACAAAAGTAGTCATCACAATATTTAGGACTTCCATAATAACTTCTTTGGTAGGAGTAAAGTGTGAGAAGAACCTATCACCTCTAAAGATGAAGTTCTAAAACCTCGTCTCTTCTCCGAACTTGACACTATGTCCATACTGAAGAATCAACCAATGGATGCATTAAAGAATTTTTTTCATACTTCTCTAACATTATGGTGTTATATGACTCCTAAAACAATCACTACAAGAATTTTTTGATTTAGTTACTAATTTTAGCTACCATTTAAATTAGTAGCTAAATCCTAACTAATTAACTATTGATTAACTAGAGAATTATTTTTTCTACCTAAATTGAAGTTATATTCATGTATAATTCTTATTACTACAAATTAGCTAGGAAATAACTACAAATTTTAAAAAATTACTACAAATTAACTAAGATTATTTTCCTAGTTAATTTGCTACTTATTTCATGCTACCATTCAATATTGTAGTAATTTTGTAGCTAATTATTTTTACTAGAAATTAGCTACAAAGTAACTATTAATTTTAAAATTAGCCACAAAATTATTTTGTAGCAAATTTTAAATTTTCTAGTAGTGAATATATCAAGAATTAGTAAAGGAATATAATAAGCAGTGCTTTCAATCTAATACAATAACAAACACAAAATAATTACTTTAGAATGTTATCTAAAAAAGAGTCCAACTTGACCACCTTTTGAAAAAAAAAGAGCATATTACTAGATTGGCTAAGACGCTTTCTCATTATCAATGGAATTGCTTGTGGTCTATTGTCTACATTTTATAGAAACGGTGTTTCACACTATTATTAATGAGTAGAACTAAAAGTTATCAAGAAAATACGAAGCAACTTGTAAGAAGTGAGAGGACCCATGGTTATATTTCATAATTTGGGTGTTTTAATATCCTAAAACTTATCTTCAAAAAGAGATGCTTAGTTGTTGGACTCAACTGAGACTGGGAAGAAAGGCGATAAGATTGTGTGAAATAGAATTGTGTGACAGACACCTCAAATTCTGGAAGATTTTCTTCACTAACCAAATTACTTGTACCTATAGAATCCCTATAGAGCTACAATATGCTATAATAACATTCACTTCCATCGATAACAATAGAAATATTATAAAGGAACATTTCTTCATATCAAATTAAACTTTTAAGTATTTAAAATAAAAGGAAAACCATTTCATAAAGTACTTGTTTTACAATATAGATAGCCATCCAATCATTTTACATTTGCTCATTAAATAGTATTATTAACATGCACACGAGCACACCAAGTAAGCATACAATACATCAGATCATTACCGATATAGAATATGAAAACTTATAATAATCAATATCAAAAGGATTCTAAAAGAATGTAAAAGGTAGCTCATATGACATAGTAGCTCCAAACATCGTTGGTTGTTGAATGGTGACATTGCAAATTGCACCACACTAGCACAAAGAATGCAACTTTCCAAGGTCTTTGCTTATGAAATGTCATTCATTTTGTAGCAATATCCAACAAATGATAGAAGCATAAGGATAATTGGTGAGAAGAATTTGTAACAGAAGTAATCCGTAGAACCTAAAACAATATGTTTCTACACAAACTGCAGTTGGTTCTTATAAAATGTTGTCTAACTTGACACTTATGCTAATGTCCTTGACAGTTGTGCTATGACCAAATTGATAACTTCTTTCAAGACAACTTAAGTAATGGAGAAGTAATAACTACAAACAAGAAAAATGTCACAAACAACATAAAATTCAATAATGAGAAGCGGAAGAGGACATATAGCCTATGCATCCAGAACTATGGATCCGGCCCAACAAAACTACACAACAACTGAGAAGGAGCTCTTGGCCATAGTTTTTGCCATGGACAAATTTCGTCCCTACCTTCTCGGGTCCAAGATAATTGTGTTCCATGACCATGCCACCTTGAGGTACTTGCTGAAGAAGCCTGATGCTAAGCCAAGACTGATTAGGTGGATGCTTCTTCTTCAAGAATTCAACCTGGAAATCAGAGATAAAAGAGGTGCTGAGAATTCTGTAGCTGATCATCTGAGTAGAAATGGGAAAGAAGGCGAACTGATGCCTATCCGAGACGAGTTCCCTAATGAGCACTTGCTACATATTAAAACGTCTCCACCATGGTTTGCTGACATTTGTAATTTTGTGGCAGCATCTCGGTTTCCACTAGAGGCATCTCGAGCATACAAAGATAAACTCCGAAGTGATGCCAAATACTACATTTGGGATGATCCCTACCTTTGGAGACTGTGCAGTGACAAGGTCATCCGCAGGTGCATTCCTGAAGCCGAGTTCAATTCGGTTCTCCAGTTCTGCCACTCGGCTCCTGGAGGCAGTCACTATGGGTCAACTCGGACTGCCAGGAAAGTACTCGACTGTGGCCTTTACTGGCCAACCATCTTTAGGGACGTGCATGAATTCGTCTCCATCTACGAGAATTGCCAAAAGGCAAGAGTGGCCATGAACAAAAGGCATGAAATGCCCCAACAACCCATCCAATTCTGTGAAATCTTTGATGTCTGGGGAATAGACTTCATGGGGCCATTCCCAGTCTCCAATGGGCACTCCTACATTCTGCTGGCCATGGATTATGTGTCAAGATGGGTAGAAGCCATTGCCACCAGAACAAATGTTGCAAGAGTGGTTGTGGACTTTCTGAAGTCCAATATTTTCTACAGGTTCGGTGTGCCAAAAGCACTCATAAGCGACCAAGGCAGTCACTTCTGTAACAGAGCCATGGCCTCCCTTCTTCAAAAATATGGAGTAGCACATAGAATTGCTACTGCTTACCACCCCCAAACAAATGGCCAAGCAGAAGTGTTAAACAGGGAAATCAAGAAAACATTGCAAAAGATGACCAATCCCAACAGGAAGGACTGGAGCCGCCTCCTTAAGGATGCTCTCTAGGCACATAGAACTGCATACCGGACACCTTTAGGGATGTCTCCCTATAGGATTGTTTTCGGTAAAGCCTGTCACCTTCCTGTGGAGCTGGAACACAGAGCATGCTGGGCTGTTAAGTAGTGCAATCTGGCTTATGACCAAGCAGGAGAGCAGAGAAAATTTCAGCTGCAAGAGTTAGATGAACTCCGCTTGGAAGCATATGAAAACTCTAGGATCTACAAGTAGAAAATCAAGCGATTCCATGACCAGCAGATCCTAAGAAAAGAATTCCGAGTTGGCCAGAAAGTCCTCTTGTTTAACTCATGCCTCAAGCTCATTGCAGGTAAACTACGTTCTAGATGGGATGGGCCTTTTGTTATCACTAATGTGTTTTCCCCATGGTGCAGTACAGCTAAAAGATGAACACAGCAACAGCACCTTCCAGGTCAATGGGCATCAGATTAAGCCATTCCATGAAGGTCCAGCGCCTATCACTCATGACATGGAGATAATTTCATTGATGGAACCAGCATCACCAGATGATCCTGCCTCACATTGAGGACAATGCAGATTTTTAGTGTGGGGGGGATAAATATACAGTCATCTCAATTGCTGCGTCTTAACTGTGTCCCCACTCTCCTGAACTCTGCTAATTTTAATTTTTGTTTTGTTAGTTTTAATCACCTTGTTGTTTTCTTTTAGTTTTGTCGTTTCATTTTATTTTAAAAATAAAAAATAAAAAAATAAAAAATAAAAAAATCTGTCATGTTTTTCAATAAAAGTTGCCTAAGCCGAGTCCATGCCAGTTTTGTGCCATCTCGGCCGGATCCGGAACATCTTCGGCCTGGCAGAGTTTCAATTTTGTCATTCACCTTTAATCTTTCCTCCTAATCAGAATTTTCAAATGGATTGTCAAAAGTAAAATTGTTTTGAAAAGAATCTTGAACTGGCTTCTGAAAGTTTGAATAAGTCAGTAGGAAGTAACTCTGCAACTGTGGCAAGAGATTTCTCTAGCTTGAGGGGAATGAAACTTTTGTGCTCTAGTCAATAGTTGATTGAGAATCTAAAAAGGAAACCCCCTGTGTCAGAGCAAATACAACCTGTGTGAGATTTTGAGCCTTGTAAATATTGATGGCTTACATCCTGCCATTTCTCTTCTTCTTCTAATATGATTTTTGCATTCATGTTAACTGCATATTCTACATTTTGCCTTAACTCTCTGGATACAACTGTTCTCACATGCAGGAATGACATGATCTACGCCATGTTTCTTATAAGCCCTGAGCCAAATAAAGCCTACCTGAACAAATGTGTCTGTTGTTTACCCCTTTTGAGCCTAATATAACCATTCTTCCTAAACAGCTCACTACAAGCCAAGGCCAGAAAAACCATGAATCAACCTCACCCTCGAGGAGCAGAGGAGCTTTGGAATTGTTTTGGGAGTAAGTTATGATCAAGTGTGGGGGAACTCCAGGAAGCAAAAGGTTGTTCAGCACCCTCTAAGGCTCGAAAATGCAAGAAAAAGAATAAAAGCGAGTGAAAGAAAGAAAAGAGAAAAAGAGGAATCAACAGCTGAAAATCTGAGCTGAAACAAATAAAGAAAGAAAAGAGATGCATAAGTTGTATAATGAAGAAAATGAGCCGGTAGCAGCAAGGAGGAGAAATTGACAGCATCCTGGGTTATCCCTCAGGCTGAAAAAGCTTACTCCCCATTGCCCCTCTCTGTCTCGTGGGTCCTGGAGCTAGTTTTCCCATATTCTATCCTACCCGTGACCTAGCCTCGCTACAAGCCGAAAAGAAGTCCTAGTGATCATAGAGGTATGTGTTTTTGCAGGTGTAAGAAGAGAGATTTGCCAAAGTATGGTAATATCAGTTCCATGAATGTTGAGTGTAAATACAAGCCCAAACATGTGAGAAATGACGGAGTTATTTGCCTAAAAGAGAGCTCTGTCACGCTTGGCTACCTTCTCTTGTTTGCAGGTCATGAATTTGCCTAGAGCGCGGAAGGAGTAATTTCCGGATTGCTAGAGTATCTCGATCCCAGAGTGAATGAGTGCCGACTCTGTCTCGGTTGAACTAAAGGAAGCCAAGTGAAGAAAATTCTTTTCTATCTTTAAAAATTTCCCCCTTGTTGATTTTCATTTTATTTTGCCCAAGAGTGCAAAAGGGTAAGTGTGGGGGTGTGATGAGTCACAATTTATACATCTTTTAGACACCTAAGAAGGAGGTTTGCAAGACTATTCTGTGCTTAAGAATGGATTGTTAGCTAAGATTCATTCTATGGGTTTGAATACAGAGAAAATACAAATCTGTGTTAATTCAGATTTCTTAGCTAATAAAAGTGTCACTCCTTCTTCTGCAGGTCAAGCCGAGTTGACCAGGGTCAACAAAAGGAGTCTCAGCCGAGATGAAGTCATCCTAGTCAGTCCGACTCCATCTCGGCAGGACCAGAGTCGTCTCGGCAACCCATGCCTTGTAGCCCAGCAACCTAGTAGAGAGGCCCAATTGTATTGACCACATCATCTATCCAGCTTGGAGGCCATCTCAGCGTCAGCTCAAATGCCATGTCACTCCTAGGAAATCTGCCATGTCACGTTAGAAGATCTGCATAGGGGTAGAGTAGGATCGTCATAGTGTAATTCTGTTAGGATTCGTTAGGATTAGCATATCACAGCTCATGTATATATAGGAAGAGTTGAGCACTTTTTACACGTTCTGTCTTTGAATTCACTCAAATTCCATACTCACCGTACCCATTTTTCTCGCTCTCGCTCTCTCCGTTTTCACGGTGGTGCACGGTGCTCATTGGCGTTTCTCTCGATTGAGGGAGTGCAGGTCTGAGACTGGGAAGCCGAAGTCTACCAGAGGGGACCGATCAGAGTACTGACGCACTCTGGTGGAGCTGATCCTCAGCGTTCAGGCTAACGGAGGTGAACCACCACCATCAACCATGGCGATCATCGTGGAAGATGGATTCATCTGAAGTCAGAACCACTGTATTTGTATTCTGTTTATGTTAATCGATTTCATTCTGCATTTCATATCTCCTTTCTCTTCCCTCTTCCTTAATTCATGTTTGAATCGTGATTGCATTTGAGTATGAACAATGTTAAGCTAAGCCGATTGGAACTGGTTTAACTAATTTAGTAGGTAATCAGTTAACGATAGTTAATCGAGAACCTAAAATCAGCTCTGCACTTAGTCCCTGCCAACTGATGAGGTAGCGATTGCGTAATTCCTTGGTATGGCAACAGACGAATGTTTAGCGATCGTCATAAGACTACCAAAGGCTGTTATGGACTAAGAACTGGAGTGTGGAACCTGGACTGGACTTGAACTAATGGAACTGAACATGAACACAGTTATATAATAATAATAATAGATAATTAGTAACAGTAGTATATGTTTACTGCATTCATAGTCTTAGTTTACTTTCTGCTTTACTTGCACTCCAACCCCCCTGTTTACTGCTTTCTAAGTTTGAGACAGAGATAGTCCATCTCTGTAGCGTCTGTCTGCACTCAGCTGAGGCAAAGTCGGATTATCTCTACCGGGATCATCTCGGCTCAGTCTCTGCCGAGAGCTACTCGGCCAGTGCCGTGGGGAGTCAGTACTTTACATCTCAGATTCTACTCCACTTCACTTTACACCAATCCACAACTGAGCACACTGTGTCCTTGAGAAGAATGACCTAGGGTTAGCTATGCTATAGTTAGCTTTAGTTATTTGATAAGCGCGTTGAAACGACTAAAAACGCCCATCATCAAAGACCCCCACAAGCACCTCAAAGAATTCCACGTGGTTTGTTCCACGATGAGGCCGTAGGGAATCCTAGAAGATTACATCAAGATGAAGGCGTTCCCATTCTCTCTAGACGGAGCTGCAAAAGATTGGCTATATCTGCAGCCAGCACTCTTCAACACCTAGGGAGATATGAAGCAGACCTTTCTGGAAAAAATTTTCCCAACTTCTAGGATTGCGACCATCGGAAAGGAAATCTGTGGGATAAGGCAGCATACAGAAGAGACTCTGCACAAATACTGGAGTGCTTCAACAGGTTATGTGCCACCTGTCCCCATCATCAGATCAGCGAACAGTTGCTGATCCAGTACTTCTACAAAGGATTAGCAATGATGGACAAGAGTATGATCAATGCAGCTAGTGGAGGAGCTTTAATGGACAAAACACTAGTAGCAACAAGGCATCTGATCTCGAACATGGCGAGCAACACTCAACAATTTGGGATTAGAGGGCCAAACCCGTCTCGGCCAGTGAATGAAATCAACGCAACCTCCAACCAAAGGCTGGAGAACCAGCTGATCGAACTGACATCCCTGGTGAGACAAATGGCTGTTAGTCAACATCATCCAGCCATGGCAGCAAAGGTCTACGGCATATGTACTTAAGTGGAGCATCCAATTGACTTGTGCCCCACTCTACAAGAGACCGAGTCTAGCCAAACCGAAAGTGTTGGAGCAGTAGGAGGATTTCAATATGGGAAGCAACCCTATCAGAACCGGCAATTCGATAACCGAATGCACCCTATGGAACAGCTGGTTATCAACAGTCGAGTCCACAATACATAGCACCATCCTTCCCACCACAACAACAGAGAACTCCTACTCAAGGCAATCCACCATCACTGGAAGATTTAATGAAGCAGTTGGCAACAAGTAACTTAGAATTTCAACAATCAGTAAGTTCCAACAATTTACAATTCCAGCAAAATATGAGCACTACCATCCAGGATCTCAAGATGCAAATAGGATAGCTAGCAAATATTGTGAGCGAGTTGCAGTCAGCCGGCTCAAGCAACCTCCCCTCTCAATCCATTCCGAATCCGAGAGGGAATGCTAATGCAGTGACACTGAGAAGCGGTAAGGAATTACCTCAACCTGAACAGCATCAGGAGCCGCAACCAGCCGAAGCCAACTCTGAAGCATCAGGCGACTCACAATCTCATCCAGAGACAACTATCCCATTACCGTTTCCATCCCGGACCGTCTCAACAAAGAAACCAGATTATGATGACGAGCTGCTGAAGATGTTCCGAAAGGTGGAAATCAACATTCCACTTCTCGATGCGATCAAGCAAATTCTGAAGTATGGAAAATTCCTCAAGGAATTATGCGTACACAAAAGAAGGAAGAAGAAGGGAAGTCGAGAACTTGGAGGCGTGGTCTCAAGCTTAACCAGAAATAACCCCACTACAGGAATCTCACAAGTCTTGCCAAAGAAGTGCCGAGACCCCCGTATCTTCTCGGTCCCATGCACTATTGGTGATTGCGCATTTGCCGATGCTATGTTGGACCTGGGAGCGTCAATCAACGTCATGCCTGCATCAACTTACAGGTCCCTCAATTTCGGAGATCTAGAACCCACGGGGATGACCATTCAGCTTTCTAATAGAAGTATCATGCAACCCTTGAGAGTTCTCTAAGATGTCGTCGTCCAAGTGAACGAGCTAATATTTCCAACTGATTTTTATGTGCTTGACATGGAGGACGAGCCATCAGAAAAAGGATCAACTTTGATACTAGGGAGGCCATTTCCAAGACGAAGATTGACGTGCATGCCGGAACACTCTCCATGGAATTCGGTGACACATTGGTGCAGTTCAATATTTTTGAAGCCATGAAGCACCCACCGAAGACCACTCCATCTTTGGCGTAGATATAATGGAAGAACTAGTGGAGGAATACTTCCACCTAGACATCTGCAGTGAGGGAATGGAAGATCTTGTTGGAACTGCTGAAGCCAGTAGCTGCTCAAAGGCCGACTATGATGAAGTACTGGAGTCCCTAGAATCTGAGGATGATCATAGCGACATCAGCGACTTGACATTGGTAAGAGAATTGACAGAGTTGATAAATCAAGTCAGCTACCCTAAGAACTCAGAAAGCACGAATAATGTAGAGGTAAAATTTGCCGAGACTAAAAATCCTCTACCTGCACAGCTGGCAACCATATTCAAATGCACAAACCGACACACTTGCCGAAACCATCTCGGCCAGTAAAGATCAGACTCAACCCAAGAAGCTCATCGTTCCACCCGAATCTGGGACCATAGCTGCAAAGGAAGTCACAGCCGACCGCAACCCGACAAGAGCTGAAATCACCCTTCCGAGTCAGCCGATGCAGCACAAAGCCGAGATCATGTCGGCAGTCCTAATGCCGAGTCTAGAACAAGTCGGCCAGACGGATCCGAGAGCTGTAACTTGGGAATCTCCATCTCCACCACCCATGGAGCTGAAACCATTGCCTAGCCACTTAAAATATGCCTACTTGGATAGTGAACAGCAGCTCCCAGTCATTGTAGCCATCAACCTCCTCCCGGAGCAAGAAGAAAAGCTGCTGCAAGTCCTAAGGCAGCACAAAAAGGCAATCGTGTGGAAACTCTCTGACCTTCCAGGTATAAACCCCTCCATCTGCATGCACAGAATACTAATGGAGGAGGACATCAAGCCCATAAGGCAACAACAACGAAGGCTGAATCCGATACTCCTAGATGTAGTCAAGAAAGAAGTCACAAGGCTACTTGTTGCAGGCATCATCTATCCCATCTCGGATAGCCAGTGGGTGAGCCCGATGTAAGTAGTACCAAAAAAATCCGGGATGACTGTCATGAAGAACCAACACGACGAGTTGGTACCTATGAGGATTTAGAACAGCTGGCAGGTGTGCATCGATTATAGAAGATTAAATCAAGCTACCCGCAAGGATCATTTTCCTTTGCCTTTTATTGACCAAATGTTGGAGGAAATAGCAGGGAAATCCCATTACTACTTTCTGGATGGATTTTCAGGATACATGCAAATACACATAGCACCTGAAGATCAGCACAAGACCACTTTCACATGCCCCTTTGGCACATTTGCATATACTAGAATGCCATTCGGCTTGTGCAATGCTCCGAGTACATTTCAACGTTGCATGATGAGCATCTTCTCGGACCTGCTACAGGATTGCATGGAAGTGTTTATGGATGACTTCACGGTGTATGCCAATTCCTTTGAAGCATGCTTGAACAATCTATCCAAGGTGCTGAAGAGATGTACTGACACGAACCTAGTTCTTAATTTTGAAAAGTGTCATTTCATGGTGACCGAGGGAATAGTATTGGGACACCTGGTCTCAAACAGAGGCATAGAAGTGGACAAGGCGAAAATAGACATAATCACCTCCCTTCCAAACCCCGCTTCTGTGCGAAAAGTTCGCTCATTCCTGGAACATGCAGGTTTTTATAGAAGATTCATCAAAGACTTTAGCAAATTGGCCCTAGCCACTGTCAAGCTGCTACAAAAGGATGAGGATTTCAACTTCGACCGGCCCTGCATTGATGCATTTCAAGAGGTGAAGAACAAACTTACATCTGCACCTATCCTGCAAGCACCAAGCTGGGACCTTCCATTTGAGCTCATGTGCGACGCATCCAAGTCGGCACTGGGAGCTGTTCTCGGCTAAAGAGCGGGAGTCGGCTAACCAATCCATGTCATTGCGTATGCGTCCAGAACCATGGATTCAACCCAGCGAAATTACACGACAACTGAGAAGGAACTTCAGGCAATTGTATTTGCCTTGGATAAGTTTCGTTCCTACCTTCTTGGTTTTAAGATAGTCGTGTTCTCTGATCACGCTGCTCTAAGGTTCTTGCTAAAGAAGCCAGATGCCAAGTCGAGACTGATCCGGTGGATGCTCCTTCTCCAAGAATTCGACTTAGAAATCAGATACAAGAAGGGTGCCGAGAATTCTGTAGCGGACCACTTAAGCAGGATCGAAAGAGAAAGCGAACCAATGCCGATCCGAGATGAATTCCCTGATAAGAGACTCTTGCACATCAAGACGTCCAGACCATGGTTTGCCGACATCTGCAACTTCGTGGCAACATCTCAATATCCACCGGAAGCATCTCGACCCTACAAGGAGAAAATCAGAAATGATGCCAAATATTATGTATGGGATGACCCATACCTATGGAGACTATGCAGTGATAAGATTATCCGCAAGTGCATTCTTGACACCGAGATCAATTTGGTCCTCCAATTCTGCCATTCGACCCCTGGAGGAGGGTACTACGGCTCAGCTCGGACCGCCAAGAAGGTGCTCGATTGTGGCCTCTATTGGCCTTCTATTTTTAGAGACGCTCATGAGTTCGTCTCCACCTGCGACAGATGCCAAAAAGCAAGGATGGCCCTCAACCAAAGACAGGAAATGCCCCAACAACCTATCCTATTCTACGAAGTGTTTGACGTTTGGGGCCTAGATTTTATGGAGCCATTCCCAGTCTCCAATGACTATTCATACATCCTGCTTGCCGTTGACTACGTACTAAGATGGGTAGAAGCCATTCCCACCAGAACCAATGATGCCAAGGTAGTAGTGGACTTTCTTAGGTCCAATATTTTCTGCAGGTTCGGTGTACCAAAAGCACTCATTAGTGACCAAGGAAGTCATTTCTGCAACAGAGCCATCGCCTCCCTTCTTCAGAAATATGGGGTGGCACACAGGATAGCCACAACATACCACCCCAAAACAAATGGGCAAGCTGAGGTGTTTAACAGGGAAATCAAGCATATACTACAAAAGATGACAAATCCCAGCAGGAAGGATTGGAGCAAACTCCTCGAGGATGCGCTGTGGGCTCATAGGACTGCATACCGAACACCGCTAGGGATGTCTCCCTACCGGATTGTTTTCGGGAAGGCCTGCCACCTCCCTGTGGAGCTAGAGCACAAAGCTTACTGGGCAGTCAAGCAATGCAACATGGCCTATGACCAAGTAGGAGAGCATAGGAAATTCCAACTTCAAGAATTAGACGAACTTCGCATGGAAACCTATGAGAATGCCAGGATCTACAAGCAAAAGGTAAAAAAATTCCATGACCAAAAGATCCTGAGAATAGCTCTCCATATTGGCCAAAAAGTGTTGCTCTTCAACTCCAGATTAAAGCTCATAGCAGGTAAGCTTCGCTCCAGATGGGATGGACCTTTTGTTATCAATAACATATTTCCCCATGGTGCAGTACAACTCAAGGAAGAACGTACCAATTGCACCTTTCAGGTCAACGGACACCAAGTCAAACCTTTCCTCGAAGGTCGAGCACCAACTGGAGAAAACACGGAGAACATCTCCTTGGTGGAGCTGACTCCTTCACATTGAGGACAATGCCGAAATTAAGAGTGTGTGTGGGGGGGGGGTTCTATCCATCTAGGACTGATCATTCACGTCATATCTGCCCTTCTCTTCTCTAACTTTTTCATTTTCTTCTCTAACTCTTTCATATCTGATATACTATTTTTAAGTCTCATTAGTATTTCTGTTGCTTAAGTTTGTGTCTAATAAAAGAGTCTCCATTGTCGAGTCGGGCATGGGCAGAATGGTCTTGGCTTAGTAGAATTACGTGTCCAAAAAGAAGAGAGAAAATTCTTTGTTGAGTCCGAGAGTTTGATGAGCCAATAGAAGCAATCTCTTCATTCCCAAGCAGAAGATGCCTATGCCTGAAGGAAGCCAAACCTCTGGGTCCCAAGCAGTAAGTGGTGAAAATGGGAAGACGGAACCTTCAGAGTGAAGGAACAGAACCAGCCAGTGTGAGAATTTGAGCCTTGTAGTAGAGATGGCTTACACTCACGCCATCTTCCTTCTCTTTGAGTGATTTTTGCAAGCATGTTAATTATGTGTGTTGTATTTTTTCCTTAACTCTCTGGATACAACTGTTTTACACATGCAGGAATGACATGATCTAGGCCATATTTCTTATGAACTCAGAGCCAAATAAGCTGTCCAAAATCGAGCTGACCCTTGTCACCCCTTTAAACCTAAATCGACCATTTTTTTCTTGCAGCTCACTACAAGCCGTGGCCAGAAAAATCGTTCTTACCTTACCCTCGGGAAGCCGAGGAACCTTGGAATTGTCTTAGGAGTGAGTCATAATCAAGTGTCGGGAAAGTTCAGGGAGCAAAATTCAAAAGGTTCAGAAAAAAGAGAAAAAGGCTCTGTATAATGGAAAAAGGGAAAAGAAATTGAATGAAAGAAAAGAAAAGGAAGAAAGTACATATAAGCAGAAAACATGCAGCGAAAATAAATAAGCTGAACTAAACAAAATCAGCAAGCTGCATGAATAGAAAAAACAAAGGAGAGAAGAAGAAACAAAAAGAGAGAGTGGATAAAGATGGTAGGAGACCACAACAACCGGGACTACCCTCATACTGATAAAACTCACTCCCCATTGTTCCTCTCCTCCCCGCGGGTCCTAAAGCTAGTTTGCCTATATTCTATCCTACCCGTAACCTCAACCTTGCTACAAGCCAGAAAAGTCCTAGTGACCATGATTGTTGTGTTTTACAGGAGTGGGAAGAGAGCTCTGTCAAGTTATGGTGGCACCAATTCCATGCAATGTTGAGTGTAAACACAGTCCAAACACTTGAGAGAAGTGAGAAAATTGAGCACATGAGTAAAAGTTCTACCACTCTGAGGGCACTCCTTCCCAATTGGAAACCATGAAGGCCTATGAGAACCAAAGGAAGCAGCTCCCTGATTGCATGAGCGCTTTGAACCAGGATGAAGAGAGGCCGACTCTGTATAGTTAGCTTACAAAAATCAACAGAAAAATCTCTCACTGAAATCACCCTTGTTTAAGTCATATATTTTTCCCAAGAGTGCAAAAGGCTAAGTGTGGGGGTTTGATGAGTCATAAAATATACATCTTAATTGGACCTAAGAAGAGTGCCACTAAGCAACTCACGAACTTAATAGATAACTGTTAGAAAAGATCCAGATTAATGGCCTAAAATTAGAGTAAAACACAAACTGTGTTTATTCGAGGTTTTTAGCTAACTATCTCTTCATTGCAAGTCGAGCCAAGCTCAGCCCGCCACCAGAAGCCTAGGCCGAGAGCCTCTAGGCCAGGCCGAGAATCAGCCCATGCAAGCCAACAGTTCAAACCAGGTAGGTCCAGGTGGCGTTCCACGTCAGCAATACAAAACCACCTCAGCACCAACTCAAGCGCCACATCAGTACCTGGAGTAGCTTGCAACGTAAGTCACAGCAAGGGTAGAATAGAGAATCTACTTGTAATTTTGTTAAGTCAGTTAGCTGTATAAATAGGCAGAACTCTGAACGATTAGGGGTCTTTTGGCATTCATATTTTCCCTGCATCCATTATCTACAATCTCTCTCACTTTTCATCCCCTCCGCTCACGGTGCTGTTAATGACATTTCTCTCGATTGACGAAATGCAGGCTAGGAATTGAGAAGCCGAAGGTTACCAGAGGATACCGACTGGAGCACCAACGCACTTTGGTGGACTTGAACCTCAGTGTCTTAGCTAGCTGAGGTGAATCATCATCGTCGTCCATGGCAATCGTCGTGGAAGATGGAATCATTGAATCCAGGCCCTGTGTTTGTATTTTGCTTTCAATATTATAAGTATTTTATGGTTTCTGAACTCCATTGCATTCCTAAAATCTAAGTTCAATTACTGAGTCGCGATTGCACCTGGTAATGGAACAATGTTAAACTAAGCCAATTGGAACTAGTTTAGCTAATTCAGTAGGTAATCACTTAACGATTGTTAATCGAGAACCTAAAATCAGATCTGAACTTAATCCCTGCCAACTGATGAGGTAGCGATTGCATAAATCTTCGGTATGGCAATGGACGGACCTTTGGCAATTGCCATAAGAACCCTGGAGGCTGATATGGACTGTGACGGGAGTGATTGAACCAAACAACCTTGACTATTTGAACTAAACATGAACACAGTAGTAGCAATAACATTAGGAGTAGCGTAATTGCACTTACATTGTAGCCACCTTTAGTTTGATTGTAGAGAATCTATGTTTCGATTTCAATTGCATTCCAACCCCCCCTGCTCACTGATTTTTAGTCTGATACAGAGATAGTCCATCTCTGTAGCGTCTGTCTGCACTCAGTCGAGATCAAGCCGGATTGTCTCTACCGAGATCATCTAGGCTCTGTCTCTACCGAGAGCGACTCGGTTAGTGCCGAGGAGAGTCTATACTTTACATCTTAGATTCTATGTCACTTCACTTCACACTAAGTCACAACTGAACACACTGTGTCCTTGAGAAGAATGACCTAGGGTTGACTATACTATAGTTAGCTTTAGTTATTTGATAAGCGTGTAAAACGACTGTAAAAACAACCCTTATCAGAGCCGGCCCAAACCCAAAAGATGATCCAAGGGCCCAACACTAGACCTTAGGGAATCCTGCCCTTTTCATGGCTCACAGACGAACCTCTAAGTCGGAAGAAAAATGGTAGTCTTTGGAAGAGCGCCTCCATGCCATGGAAGGAGGAGATAAGTATAGATTGGAGTCCATGGACTTATGTCTAGTTCTAGACGTAGGACTCCCAATAGACTTTAAGACCCTAGAGTTTGACAAATACAAACAAAGTAGTAGGAAATGTAGCTTCAAATTTCGCTGACCTCGTGGTGGTAGGCGAAAGGATAGAACTGGGTATTAGATGAGGGAAGTTTACCCAAACCAGCACCAGCACTAGCTTCACCAAAAAGCCAGCACTAGAAAGAAAGAAAGGCAAAACTAATGCCATGTCCGTGGAACCTATCTTCCCTCAAGCGAAGACGAGTGTAGTATATTCCACCCAGATTCAAGGGGGATCCAGATCAGCGACAACACAGCCAGCGCCATACATCCCACCAAGCCAGCCACAAGCAGATATCGGCATTGTCGCCAACACGGAACTAGCACAACAAGGGGCGAGAAGGGCGCACAAGGTGCTAACCCCAATCCCTATGGCTTATACCATGCTATTTCCCCTACTGTTGGAACAAAAGCTAATTGAAGTGGTCCTCCTCAAACCTCTCGAGCCGTCATACCCAAGAAGCTACGACCCTAATGCTAGATATGACTATCATGGCGGGGCCATAGGGCATGCCACAGAGAGGTGCTGAAGCTTAAAGCATAAGGTTCAGAATCTTCTAGACAATGGGCTACTCGGGTTCAAGGACAAAGGGCCCAATGTACATAACAACCCTCTCTTGGCTCATGAAACCATGACAGTCAACGCTATAGATTATGAAGATAAGAGGATCGTCAGTCCCAACAGGGAATCTAGAGAGGCCATGGTCTCGACCTACCAAGTAGAGGAAGAATCCTACCTGGGTCAGGAAAATAACACCATGGTGGCATATCTTGAGGGAAACAACAACCCTCATACCAAACTGTTAATCATCCAATATAACTCGGCCCCAAAACCCAGGGTGCCCTTCATCATACAAGTCCCAACACGACCTGTTTAAAATAATAATGCAGTACCATGGAACTATTCTACAAAAGAACCACCAGTATTCCAAATAGAAAAGGAGACTATAGACCTCGAGGTCACCAATATAGCTGGAGCGAGAGGCATAACGAGAAGTGGAAGAGTTTTTGCCCCAGAAGTATTGAGAAGCAAATACTTAAAGTGAGCCGCCCAAAAAAGAAATGACAGAAGAGGAAGCTCAAGAATTCTTAAAAGTGATCCAGCATAGTGAGTACGAAATGCTGGACCAATTGCATAAAACACCCGCTCGGATCTCACTCTTGTCGTTGCTAATCAATTCAGAAAGCCATTGAGAACTTCTATTAAAAATACTAAATGATGCCCATGTACCCCAAGAGATTACGCCTACAAAATTCGGGGGCATCATCAATAACATCACCATAAGTCAACACCTGTCATTCTTTGAAAAAGAAAACCCAACTGAAAGAAAAACTCATAACCAGCCTCTTCATATTGCAGTCAAGTGTGGAAATTACATGATAGCGAGGGTGTTGATAGATAATGGGTCCTCACTTAATGTCATGCCCAAATCACACTAGATAAGCTATATGCCCCTGGTGCCATTTTGAAGAATAGTCCTGTTGTAGTAAAAGCTTTCAATGGGTTCAAGCGAGAAGTAATGGGTGAAATTAATCTTTTGATATGCATAGGGCAAACAATATTTGACATTATCTTCCAGGTAATGGACATTCGGTCAGCGTACAACTGCCTATTAGGATGACCTTGGATTCATGCTGCGGGAGCAATTCCTTCATCCTTGCATCAAAAGCTCAAATTCGTAGCCAATGGACGACTAATCAGCATTATGGAGGAGAAAGAAATGATGGTCAGCACGCCTCTTCCCACAGAATATGTGGAAGGCGATGAGGAAGCCCTGAAACCTCTTTTTAAAGCACTAGAAATAGTGGGCACAACTAGTGCTGAAGGGGTAAAAGGCATCCCTATACCATCCAAAGCTACAATTATGGCAGCAAAAATACTAATCAACAATGACTTTGAACCTGGCAAGGGGTTGGGGAAAAACTAGACAGCATAGCAAAGCTGGTGATGATACAAGAGAACCCAGGGCGAGTCGGACTTAGCTACAAGGAGACGACAAAGAAAGGGAAACCAGGGAGAAAATTCCGAGGCAAGCGACTGATAAAACCCAATCTCTACTAGTACTTCAGCAATGGGGGAGTCATGATCCCGGAACAAGTAACAGCGGTAGAGAATCAATTGGTGGAGTCAGCGGAATGGGTACACCTCATGGCGCAAGAACTCGATAATTGGACTTCTGAAACATTGCCCAAATCGGTCTCCCAGGAAATGTAATTGAAACAATGTAAAAAAGGCCACGAGGCAGAATTCAAAAACAATAAAAGTTGTGTACATTCACACATACTCTTGCATGTTCCTTTTTCTTTCTTTTTTTCTTTCACAACATTTGAAGCATGTTTTTTTTCTTGCTTTATTTCAAAATACTGTAAAATAATAAAATAATAAACACCAGCCCAGATACAAAAGTCTCCTCCCAAATCAGCAATGCGACCTTTACGTCGGATGACGCTTGCAAACCCAGTAGGCAAGAGGAAGAGGAAGAGACAGAGGAGGAAACCTTGAGAGAACTCAAAAGGTTACTAGAATAGGAAGGACCGAAACTCCAATCTGGTGCTGAAGAGTTAGAAGTTATCAATCTCAATGAAGGAGAGGGAGTCAAAGAAATTCGGGTAGGGAAGCAAATACCGCCAGCTGTAAAGCAAGGGTTGACAGAGCTTTTATGGGAATATGCTGACATTTTACGTGGTCTTATCGAGACATGCCTGAGCTAGACACCACCATTGTCGAACACAAACTACCCTTAAACCTTGATGCCATCCTAGTTCGGCAACAGCTGAGAAGAATGAAGCCTAAAGTAACCTTAAAAATCAAAGACGAAGTAGAGAAACAATGGAATGCTAGCTTCTTAGCAGTGGCAGAATACCCCTAATGGGTGGCCAACATTATACTGGTCCCTAAAAAAGATGGGAAAGTACGAATAGATGTTGATTATAGAGACCACAATAGAGCAAGTCCAAAGGATAATTTTCCTTTACCTCACATTGACTTGTTGGTAGACAACACTGCATAACACTCTTGTTACTCCTTCATGGATGGGTTCTCTAGATATAATCAGATTCAAATGGCCCTAGAAGATAAGGAGAAGACTACCTTCACCATTACATAGGGGACATTTTGTTATAAAGTCATGCCATTTGGACTCAAGAATGCTAGAGCAACTTACTAGAGAGCAACTTACTAGAGAGCAATGGTCACCCTGTTCCATGACATGATACACAAAGAAGTAGAGGTTTACGTGGACGATATGATTGCCAAGTCAAAAATGCCAAAGAAACACATCAATGATCTACGAAAACTCTTCGAATGGTTACGAAAATATCGGCTTAGGTTAAATCCGGCTAAATGCACTTTTGGAGTCAGGACGAGGAAGTTCTTAGGGTTCATAGTCAACGAGAGAGGAATTGAACTAGACCCAGATAAAGTCAAGGCCATTCAGAATATGTCAGCCCCAAAGTTTGAGAAGGAAGTGAGGGGTCTCTTGGGAAGGGTTAACTATATGGCCTGTTTCATTTCTCAATTGACGGCTACTTGTAGCCCAATGTTTAAACTTCTGCAGAAAAATCAGAAGATGGAATAGAACAAAGAATGCCAAGAAGCATTTGAGAAAATCAAGCAGTACTTGGAATCACCTCTCATCCTTGTCCCGGCAATACCCGACAAACCTTTGATTCTTTACCTAACTGTGCTGAAAGAATCCATGGGAGGCGTTCTAGGACAACTGGGTGACTTTAGGAAGGAACAAGCCATTTATTATCTCAGTAAAAAGTTCACAGAATGTGAACAGAGGTATCCAGTATTAGAGCGAACTTGTTGTGCTCTGGTCTGGGCCATAAAAAGACTCCAACAATACATGCTGGCTCATACTACAAGGCATATTGCCAAAATAGACCCCCTCATGTATATTTTTGAAAAGTCAGCATTGACAGGAAGGATAGCACGATGGCAAATGGCTTTGTTAGAGTATGACATAGTCTACACAAGTCAAAAGGCTGTCAAAGGAAGTGCGTTAGCAGAAGAGCTAGCCCGTCACCCTTTGGATGAATGTCACCCCCTGTCACATGAATTCCTAGGTAAGCATATCTTGATGGCGGAAGAAAATAAGTTCGAAGCCGAAGTGGAAGGGTGGAAACTTTGGTTCGATAGAGCCTCGAACTTATTGGGAAACAGGATAGGAGCAGTACTACCATCCCCATCAAGCCAGTATTTTCCCTTCTCGGCAAGGTTAGGATTTGACTGCACCAACAATATGGCAGAATATGAGGCTTGCGCCATGGGAATCACTATGGCCATTGAACACCAAATTGGCAAACTCAAGGTATTCGGCGATTCAGCCTGAGTCATTTATCAGCTCTACGGGGAATGGGAAACACGGGATGCCAAGTTGATATCCTACCATGCACATATAACAGCATTGGCGGAGCAATTTGAGGCGATATCCTTCCATTATGTCCCGCGAGACGAAAACCAAATGGTTGACGCTCGGCACCCTTTATCAGCGATGCTCTAGGCAAACCAGGACAAAGAAATGACCATACAGGTCTGACAACAAAGTCGGATGGCCCACTATCAACAGATAGAAGAAGTTGAAATCTATGGCAAACCATAGTATCATGATATCAAGGAATATTTAAAGAAAGGCGATTACCCCCTTGGGGCAATTGAAAATGACAAACTGACACTCAAGAGGTTGGCCACAGGTTTCTTCTTGAGTGGAGTAGTTCTCTACAAGAGAAGCGCTGATTCAACCCTCCTACGTTGTGTTGATGGCCAAGAGGCCTGGGACATAATGGAAGAAGTGCATGGGGGAGCCTTCGGCACTCACGCCAATGGCCATGCTCTAGCTTGCAAGATCCTCCGAGCCGGATATTATTGGAGCAAGATGGAATCAGACTGCTACCAACATGTGAAAAGATGCATCAAATGCCAGATGTACGCCAATAACATCCATACGGCACCTTCCTCCTTGCACAATCTAACCTCCCCATAGCCTTTCTCTATGTGGGGATTAGATATGATTGGACCAATAGAGCCCAAACCGTCCAACAGACATAGGTTCATCCTAGTAGCTATTGATTACTTCACAAAGTGGGTGGAAGCTGCTTCATATGCCAATGTAACAAAGAGTGTGGTAATTAAGTTTATCAAGAGACACATTATATGCCAGTATGGTCTTCCAGCTCACATCATCATGGACAATGGAACCAACCTGAACAATAAGATGATGACCGAGCTATGCGAAAAATCCAAAATCAAGCACCACAATTCCACTTCTTATCATCCAAAAATAAATGGGGCTGTCGAGGCGGCCAACAAAAACATAAAGAAAATAGTACAAAAAATGGTGGTGAAATACAGAAACTGGCATGACATGTTACCTTACACATTGCACAGATACCGGACATCAGTGCGAACTTCCATGGGGGCAACCCCCTACTCATTGGTGTATGGCATGGAGGCAGTCCTCCCAATAGAGGTTGAAATACCCTCTTTAAGAGTCTTAGTTGAGGATGAAATAGATAGTTCGAAGTGGGTCTAAAGTCTGTTGGATCAATTGAATTTGATAGACGAAAAATGTCTAGCCGTAATATGCCATGGCCAACTATACCAAAGGAGAATAAAAAGCATTTTCAATAGAAGAATCAGGCCACCAGTATTCCAAGAAGGGGATTTGGTATTGAAGAAGAGATTGCCCCACGACAAGGACCAGTAGGGAAAATGGGCGCCTAATTATGAGGGGCCATATGTGGTCAAACATGCATTCTCAAGGGGAGCTTTGGTGTTAGCTGACTCGGAAGGACAAGAATTGAAATACCCGGTCAATGCAAATGCAGTCAAGAGGTTCTACCCTTAAGAGTTTGATTGAGGAAAATCTAAAGAATCGACCTCTGAATCTCTAGAATGGGGGAGTCAGCATCAACCAACACTAATGGAAGCGTGTTGATTTCCAACTGAAAGCATTAGGCCCACAGTTGGTCTTAATATGCACACCTAAAAACGCCAGCAGGACTCCCTAGGTTGAATCCGCTCTTGTACTATACCATCAATAAAACAAAATATTCTTGAAACCCAGCACATTGTAATTGTTTTTTCATAAACACATTTCCTAGAAACTGGTAAGGACAACATATAACTAGGCCAGAAAAACTGAAAACTTCGTCGCCATGGGCAAATCCGTGAAGCCCAGGCCGTTGAAAGATCAGCTGACCCCCGACATAAATGGCAACGTTTGCCCAAAAGGTCCAGAATCCTGTAGCGGGCAAGCACTCCTGGGTACATAAGGTGGGGAGAGAGGAATTCATGCATACATATACACAAACAAAAATCTTGAATGCATACAAAGTAAGAAAGGGAAATACCCCATGCATGCATAAGCATACCTTAGTGTAGTGAATTCTATTCTTATCTGGCCTCATGTCGAAGCCTACCTTAGTGTAGTGAATTCTATCTTACTCGGCCCTATGTCGAAGCCTACCTTAGTGTAGTGAATTCTATTCTTATTCGGCTCCGTGTCGAAGCCTACCTTAGTTAAGTGAATTCTATCTTACCCATCCCTGAGTTGAAGCCTACCTTAGTGTAGTGAATTCTATTCTATCCGGCCCTGTGTCGAAGCCTACCTTAGTGTAGTGAATTCTATTCTATCCAGCCTTGTGTCGAAGCCTACCTTAGTGTAGTGAATTCTATTATATCCAGCCCTATGTCGAAGCCTACCTTAGTGTAGTGAATTCTATCCTATTCGACCCCGTGTCGAAGCCTACCTCAGCGTAGTGAATTCTATCCTATCCGACCTCGTGTCGAAGCCTACCTCAGCGTAGTGAATCTAACTTCTTTCTGTGCCACCCCAAGGCTAATCTCAAGACAAGACGCCCCACTTGGCGCCACAAAGAAAAGCACACCAAAAGACAGCAAGAGGAAGACATCAAAGGTTTTTCATAAAATTGCATAAGTCAGTTACACTTAAAAAAAAGGATAAAAAATAAATGCAATCAGTCAGCTTTTGGTGGGAGAATAGAGACAAGTTTTCCATCAACCACATCTTGAGTAATGGTACATTGACTGAAATCAGCTTTGGGTGCGATCAAGGCGACTTGTCTCAAAGCCTTGGTGAAACCATTGCTGTGCTCAGTCATGATGGCCTTTTCCAATTCGTCCAAGCGGCCAAGAGCAACGACCTCAAAGTCGACAAACTCAACCTCAGTCTTATCAGCCTTCTCCTTCAACTCTGCCTTTTCCTCCTTTTCCTTCAACTTGGCAGCCTCACGTTCATCGCAGGCTTTCTTTAAAAGTTCCTTCATAACTTGCAAAGTGGCCTTGTCTGTTACTAACGTAGCCTCTAATTCTGTTACTCAAAAGTGTGCCATACTCAAATCACCTGACATGGTGTTGAAAGCTTTCTTCACCGAATCAATGGTGACTCGGGCCGTTGACAGGTCCACTTTGAGGTCAATAGTAGCAACTTGGGATGAAGATAGGTCTACCTGAGCCTTTAGCAGACTTGCCTTCAATTCGGTGTTGGCTTCCTTTAGCTCACCATTTTCAAGTGAAAGTTGATGAGCAATCTTAGTCTTCTTCATGGCGGCATGGTCCTCTGATAAGCGCTAGTTGACTTGCCTTCACTCTACAAGATCGTTCAATAATTTGGCCATCTCTTGCTGGCTCCATAGCCCTTCTTGGGCCAATTTCTCAGTCTTAAGAAAGGCTGGCCTCAAAGTGTTCAGAACAGCCGCTACCCGAATATAGGAAGTCGCTGCAACTTTAAGTGAATTTCCAAGGCCTGTGGCAAGCAGTGACTCATGATCGCAGGCGGCAAGCTTCACCCCCAACTTCAAAGAGGGAGAGTCTAGTCATATCCCCCACAAGGAGTCTACCTCAGAAGCGCTTGCGGCAAGCTTCACCCCCAACTTCAAAGAGGGAGAGTCTAGTCATAGCCCCCACAAGGAATCTACCTCAGAAGCGCTTGCAGCAGTATTGGTATCCCCTTTGCTAGTGGAGCGCGATACTAGACCGGCAAACTCGACACTCGGTGGAGTAGAAGAATCTGCAATGGTAACAATAGCAACAGCCCCTTCATCAATCGATATAGGGGACGCTCCCTCAGAAGTGGCTTTGACCTTCGAAGAAAGGACAACTGCCGGGGATGCCTCAGTTGTTTTCGCTCTCTTGATTCCATCTTGGTGGGGGGGAGGAAGCACCCTTTCTCTTCAGACCAAGTGAAGGAGGAGAAGCCGATATCGGTTTGAGGATCGACCCCTGTTGTACCACAGGCATCGGTGAGGAGGGTAAAAGAGATGTCGGGACATCAACTTGTTCAACAGGTGCATTTCTTGCAATCACCTGACTCTGTTGTATCAAGGCACCTAAATTATAGTCGGCCTTCTTAAAGATTGTTGCAAAAGAGAAGAAAAATGTGTTAGTAATTCAGCACTTGGCCGAGTCAGATCAGATTCACAAAAACAAAGAATTAACTATCAGAAAAGGAGTAGGGTTATTAGCGAAAGAGGTCGCCACCACTTATTTGTAGTTCACATTGCGGGGAAGTCGGTTCAGGATGCCCCAACTTACTTGGTCTCCAACATTCAGGTCTTCCAAACTCAGTCCCTGTACCCGATTCGGTATATGCCAATACCAAGGTATTGACTCCTCATCCATGGTAAGAGAAGCACTCTTTATGGGAATTATCTTAATGTAGCGGGTTTTTAAACCCTTATAAGATTCCAAGTAAGGGCAAAATAAATTCACGTAGTGCATAGCAACGAGAGACACCCAGGTGGCACCTTGACATATTCGAGTAGTATAAAAAGAAAAAAGTAGAGAGGTCGTGGGATTGAGTGAAAAAGCTTGGCAAACAGTATCAAAAGCCCTAAGGACAGCCCAACTATTAGGGTGAAGCTGTGAAGGGGGTATTCCTAGCATCCGGAGAACCTCGGCATAAAAGAAATCAAAGGGCATTGAAACCCCCAAATCTTCAAAGACGGTTTCGTACATAAAGATAAAATCATCCTTGTCTTCTAGAGCCGCATGACAAATGCACTCATCGTCGAAAGGTGCTTGCATAATGAAGTTATTGGTAGAAGATGGGTCCACCCAAGTACCCTTTGCAACCAACCTATCCACCTTTGAAGCCTTTATCTTTGGCACATGCTTAAGGATGTTCGGACTTACCCATTCCTCATAATGCTCTGTTGAGCGAGAAGGAACACCAGCGGGTTCCATCAACTCAGGCATAATTGCCAGTTCCGCTGAAGGAAAAGAAGAAGAAGATTCAGAAGATACAGGGACTGGAGACTTACATTTGGGTTGACCTACCATGAGCAATAAAAGAAGTCAAGGAAGCTTAGGGAGAAGGTTTTGACGCAGAAGAGAGCGAGGAAGGTAAGAGACAAAAGAGAAAGTTCTTATTTATACTCGCGAAAAGACATGCGAAGGAAGTCAAGAATGAAATGCCAAAGTGCCGAAGGATTGCAATCACGTCTAATTAATGCAAAGGAGGCGCCTTTTTGAAAGAAATGATGAAGGGAATTCAATTGGAATGAAAGACCTGAAGTCGTGTTACCCCATGTGCGATGCTTGGTTCATCAAAAACAGTGTTACTTGATTCAAAATGCATTGTTACACAGGCGACGCTTGGTTTGCAAAATAGCGTCTCCTGATTTAGAACATGTTGTTTCACGCGTGACTCTTGGTTTTTCAAATACCTGATCCAAAGAGATTATTCCACGTATGACTGATGTTTCTTAAGGGCCACGTGTAGATTCGGAGCGTATACTTGATTCATCAAATGGAAACAAGCAATTAGGGAAGAAGACGTGGCCTAAGGTCAATAGTCCCAAGGAATGTATCATGAGTCGGTAAGTCCTTAAAAAGATGCTCATAGCGTTTGGGTGATGAGATGTGGCATCCGTTAAATTATCCCAGATTAATCTGTCAAAGTGAATAATCCTATTTAGGTGTTACGGATTCGGCCTCAAACAAGCGTAATAGTTTGTGACCTCAGTCTCACGAAGAGTTGATAAAAGTTTTAAGGATTCATTACTCATTTTAATCCCCTACCTCTAAGTTTCCTTTTAGCCCTTTAAGTTTTAATCGGAAATGGAGGCAGTTGTTAAGCGAAACAAAATACCTTTATTTATAAATAAGAGATATGCCCAAAGGGCTTACATCATAAAGAGAAGAAAAGAAGGCTTTTTGGCCAAAAAGAAAAACAGAAAATCATAACAAAAAATAGTAGCAAAAATAGTTCCGGTCCACCGCGTCCCGGTCGCCAAAGCAGGTCTTGGAGTCGTTGTTCCTAGAAGCATTTGCAAATCTTAGGGGAACCAGATCAACTCCTACAACTACTTTGTCCACACAGAGGACAATGACGGGCGGCGGAGCACCCGGTCTTGATTCCCCAAGGAGGGATAATGAACACTAGTCGAGATCACTCAGCAAGATGGCCTCTCGACCTCCCCCGAGTGCAGGAGAAGTAGGGGCACCCTCCCAGGAATGTTCGAAGTGACAAATTCAAGACCAGAAAAGAAGACCCCATTGTTAGAGAAGAGGAAGACGACAAAGACAAAAGAAGAAAGCCCATCACAGTCAAATCTGATTTGTGCCAAGACACCAGACCTGACGGTGATGGACATAACCGTGGATGTCATCTCTTCTTCGAGGGCACAGCGGAAGCCCTTGTGGCACAAGGGTGGGTGCACTAGGAAAAACCCCAAGTCAAAGGCCCCCATTAGGAATAACAACAGTGGTACCAAAACCTGAAGAGGTTCCCTTTGCACAGTCCATCTGTCACTACACGCTCGTCACTCACCTATCGTAGACACAAGAACAAAAACTCAAAGGAGAATGAAGGAACCGATTGTGAACATGTTCTTTGGGAATAATAGCCGATGAAGAGGTGTGAAAAAATAGAAGCCCAAAGTGGACTATTTATACTCGAGGAAACGTGTCCAAGGAACCAATGGTTTAAATGCAGAGTATAGAAAGCTGAGCAGTGTCTTCATGTGTCATTAAAGTCAGGAGTGCATTTAAGTAAAAAAGGAGAAAATGCATTCAGGAATGAAATGAAACAACACAACGTTCCACATTCAAGAAATGCTACCGTTCGCGATAAGGGAAATCTGAATGATGGTTTGAAAGCTTGAACACACCTTAGTCAAAGCAATGGGCCCCACTGAAGAAGATGAGAAGGTGACCTTTCATGATTCAAGGAAGCTATAATGTCTTAGCTCGAAGGCATGAAATCAATAAACCCTTGCAAGGGTTCAGAAAAAGTATCGTCAGAAAGGACTCATGGATGACTTGACTAGGCTAGACTGCAATGAATCATTCTTCGAAAGGATGCCATGCTGAAAATCTTTATTCCTGATCACTCGAAGAGGCGTCAACATCTCTCGAATGATCACAAATAAAGAGGGGGCAACTATGAGACCCCAAAAGTGTCCCGGTAGAAACTCTCTTCAATGAATAGCAAAGTTTTGGATTTCACGGCCCAAAAACAAGTCCTAACCGGGAACACCATCAAGCCTCGCCAGAATAAGCACTATCTTTCAGGACTTAATACGGGCTAAATCCGAGAAAGCCCAATCTGACGTGGACAAGACTCCACCAGGTTAGTAAAAAAGATGTTACAGCACTGCATCAAGGCCATAGGCACTCTTAGTTAAGGGATGTTGATAATCGAGCCATGTCAAACAAGACAAAGCATAGACCTGTCTAACAGATTGCTCAATCCTCGCCAATGAGGACGCTCGAAAATGCCATGCCAGCCACAACCCTGTAAGTGCACCGAGAATCGTGGAGGAACGTGCCACGATCAAACACAGCGGCCTGGGAAGATTACCCTTAGGATTGCCTATAGTAACATCTGATAAGTCCTCATTCATTCCATAAACAGTGTGCATTACACTTTCAGATGGTCGGTGAGCCACTGATCATTCCATAAATACTGTACATTACACTTCAAATGGCTGGTAAGCCACTGATCATTCCATAAACAGTGTGCATTACACTTCAAACAACCGGCGAGTCATTGATCATTCCATAAACAGTACGCATTACACTCTAGGAGGTTGATACCTTACCTCTCGACCTTGAAACCGATTAGCAGAAGCTATTGGAATCCATTCCTCAATACTAAACACCCCAAGCATACTGCATTCCACATGACCGGGTCAACATGCATGTATCAGACTCATCTTAGTTATGTTCACATAACCCAAGGACACCTAAGGGATAGTCCGACTTCCATTTCTTGATAGTCGAGTTGAACATCCAGTGACTTGAGCTCTACCGCCTTGGGGGCACCTAAGTGAAAGTCCCCTCGCATCAGTTACTCATTTAAGGAAAGACGCATAAGGGAAAGTCTAAATCATTTATGCATTTAGAGAACTACATTAACTTTGATTCCTCTTGGCTAGGAGAGGTACGTAGGAGCGAGAGGCACACTCTCGTCAAGTTCAAAACCCTATATCTCCCCACTCTCACTCTCAAACCACTCAAGTTCCCAGAAATGAAGGTTGTGCCAAAATTTGTAAGCCATAAAGGTAACTACCAGATGGTAGGCGGATGGGGTGGCATGCCATCCTCGTGCATAACCGACCCCATACTCAGATCTCCAATTCGTTTACCTGCCTTATCCGTCTCAGGTTCCCAATGTACCATCAAATGTTGGTGGCAACTCCAAATCCAAGTTAGTATAGGCTCGATCAATTCCCTATATTTATCTACTCTATACCGACTTTGTACCGAGTTAGTGAGCGAATCTGGCCTTCGAACCGCCCCCTTGAAGGGAGAAATGTTTTTGCCTTACCAAAAATAAAAAAATAAATAATAAAAAGGGGAAACCCGTTTCAAAATAAATCTTTGAGAAAGTCGTGAGCAGTGCAATTTAGGTCGCGTTAGTGTCCAAAGTTGAAGGGATCGATGGACTATCCATTAGGTGTCCAAAGTTGAATAGATCAATGGACTATCCATTAGGTGTCCAAAGTTGAAGGGATCAATGGACTATCCATTAGGCATCCAAAGTTGAGTGTATCCATGGACTATCCATTAGGCATCCACGATTGAATAGATCAATAGACTATCCATTAAGCATCAATAGTTGAAGGGATCAGTGGACTATCCATTAGGCATCTAAAGTTGATGGGATCAATGGACTATCCATTTGGCATCCAAAGTTTGAGTAGATTAATGGACTCTCTATTAGGTGTTCAAAGTTGAATGTATCCATGGACTATCCATTAGGCGTCCACGGTTGAATAGATCAATGGACTATCCATTAGGCATCCAAAGTTGAAGGGATCAATGGACTATCCATTAGGCATCCAAAGTTGAAGGGGTCAGTGGACTATCTATTAGGTATCCAAAGTTTGAGTAGATCAATGGACTATCTACTAGGCATTCAAAGTTGAAGGGATCAATGGACTATCCATTAGGCGTCCAAAGTTGGATAGGATAGTTGGACTATCCTTTCAACATCTAAAGATCCTTTAGTTGGAGTGAACTATCCTTTCGGCGTTCACAGAGTTGGATAGGATAATTGGACTATCCTTTCGATATCTAAAAATCCTTAGAGTGGGTGGTAGATAGACTAGATTGGATTGATTTTAATGTTTAGATGGGATTGATTTCGGTGTTTAGATTGGATTTTGGCATGGAGCCTACATGGATAACATAGGATCACATGGAAAGGGATCAAGGAGTGAATGGTGTTATGAAAGAGGACTTGGCATGGAGCTGGCTTTGAAATGTTAATACTGGAAGTGACACGAGTTGGCGTGGCCTTGAATGAAGGACTCAACATGGAGCTGGATGCTTGAGGGGATAAGTAGCCAGGCTAGATGCTTGAGGTTTTATAGATTATCCTTATTATCCTTGTTGGTTTGGTTGATGGAATAGTTAAAATTAGAACATGAGATATTAGCATTATGGATGCATTTTTTTATTGGTATTTTTGACTTGGTTTAAATACAGGAAGAGAAAAGGAATAATGGAGAATCAAAGTATATTTCGAAGAAAGAGCATTACAGTTAATTTGAAAAAGGATTGAAGACTACAAAACAAGAGGCTCTTCTTAGGATGCGGCCTAATCAAGACTTGACTTCACAGTTTTTTTTACTAAGTCCTAGCTGGTTCATGGAGCCAACAGCTTGAGGTTTGAGGTTGCAATCAGGTTCATTCCTTCCTCTTCCTCGCTGTCGTAGGATTTACTAGTATGGGAGGTTGCCACCTTTAGCACAATCTTCCCTTTCTTCATCCCTACTTCCACCCTTTTTCCGATGAGGAGTAGATTCTCAAAATTTGGCAACACGTTCTCTACCATTTTCTCGTAGAATGGTAGGGGGAGTGTATCGATAAACATTGTTACCATTTCTTTGTCGGATAGAGGAGGCTGGATGCGGGTGGCTAGCTCCCTCCAATGTCAAGCATATCCCTTGAAGGTTTCCTTTTCTCCTTTGGCCATGTTTTGCAATTGAGAACGGACTGGGGCCATATCCATATTATACTTGTATTGGTTAAGGAAGCCTTCTGCCAAGCTTCTTCAGGTTGGGATATGTTCAGGCCTTAATCCTAGGTACCATCTAAGAGTTGCTCCTATGAGGCTCTCTTGGAAGAATTGGAGTAGTAAAGTGTCATCATGGGTGTGCAAGGTTATCTTCCTACAGTACATGATGAGGTGACTCCTGGGGCAGGAAGTTCCTTTGTACTTGTCGAATGTTGGCAGCTTAAACTTGGGAGGAATGGCAATGCTGAGAAGTAAGCATAGGTCAACCGCATAAAATCTAGTGTGCTTAAATCCCTCCAAGGCATCCAGTCTTTCTTCGAAGAGTTGTAACATTCGAGCATACTGGAAGTCTTCACTGGTGTGAGCATGGGGTGGAACGACTATTTAGGCCCCACTGTTTTAATAGTAAGGGCCTTGGTGCAAGGTTTGGTTTGAGGAGACATGATAGGGGGTGGCTCGAGGTTGCTCCAATGCCCCCTGGTTTGACATTGACTCCAACATTACCAAGATTTGGCCCACTTTCACCTTTAATTGACTAACATCATTCTTTAGCGCTTCTTGTTGTTCTACTAAATCCCTTATAGCTGTCTCTATTTGTTTTGCCTTGGGAAGCGCCCTGTAAAGGTTTTTCGAAACTTGATCCCTGACTTTTATTGGTATTGGTAAGTTGTTTGGTAAGGAATGGTAGGCAAAGGTGATTGGATGCAGATGTGATGAATGTGGAATGTGATGTATGTTGTTTATTTTATTTTATTTTTTATTATTTTTTTAAACCGATTCTACATTCTCAACCGGACAAGGTCAATATCGAATTGAAAAATGGTGTTGGGCCAACTTAGGGAGTGACGTGGGGGTAAAACACAATTTGGGGGGGATGGCACGGGGAAATGATAAAGTTGAATAAGAGGAGGCAGCACGGAGGCAGACTCGAGTATAGGATCGGCACGAGGATTGGGACAAATTTGAAAGAAAAGGACAGCACGAAGTCGGACGCGACTCAGAATTGGCATAAGGGCTGGGATAAAGTTGAATAAGAGGAGACGAAACAGAGGTGGCATAGAGCCGAAATCAAGTATGGGATCAGCACGTGGACCGAAACACAATTGAATGAAAAAGGACAGCACAGAGTCGGACGTGACTCGAAATTGGTATAACAGTCGGGATAAAGTTGAATAAGAGGAGACGTCAAGGAGTTGGACACGACTTGGAATCAGCATAGGGGTTGGGTTTGGAAACATCATAGTGGTTAGGACAATGGTATTGAGCCAGACTCAAATTGGAATCGACACATATGCCGAGGTGGGCCGGCATGGATCCCGGCATGCACTTTTCCTATTACCTACAAGTCGGGTTGAGACAGATCCTACTTAGGGTCTAAGTTTACAATGGATTCCTTTCCATGGCTTCTAAAGCTCACCATTAGGCCTTTAGGGCTATGGACCCCCTTCAGAACTCTACCACAAATAAGAATTACTCCTAGAGTATGGTCGTCCCTGAAGGTGATCAACCCTAGATGGGATTATCGTAGTCACCAATATAGAGATTGCCTCCAATATGGGTACTGCTACACATCCCTCACTCCCTATACACACAGGCCAGGGAATAGGACCCATCTTTTTAGTATGATCACAAAGGAAATACCCCTAATTACTGTTTCAAAATTATAGCATTAAATCCTCTATCCTGGGGTTCTGAAGAAACACATATAGTAAATAGAAAGCATGGCATTAGATTTGAAAAATACTAAAAATACTTAGAAAGGAGTAATCCCACGTGTGAGTCAAATTCCCCTGCATAGCCAGTTTGACAAGGCTCAACTCTTAAATATTAGTTCCTAGTGGAGTCGCCATCTGTCACAACCTGATTTGTGACTTTCAAGGCCTCATACCTGTCTCACCTATCTAGCCACTGAAACCGACTCGGATTCTTGGTTGGAGTCGCCACTAGCATTTGTTTTTGGAGAACGCCAAGAAACCTAATGGGAAAAGGCTAGTCTTCAAATCGGGGATGGGTTTAGGAGTCGATTGCGCGCTAGGGACATAGGGTGCCCCAACACGCCTATCACCTGATTGTTACCCTTAATTGGCTGAAGGGAGCGAGGGCGACATTCGGGCTTTGATCTTGTTTCCTTAAGGGTGAGCACATTGATGAGCAGGACAGGATTAGGGTGTGTTGGGTTTTTTTGGGTTCGTGACTTGTCAAGAGTGTGCCTCCTGTGCCTACGTACCCCCATAGTCGGGGGAGTTAAAGTCTACGTAGTTCTGACTGAGGCTTGGAGGGTAATAAAAAGTGTGGGTTGGAGGGGAGCAGACTTCCCATTGGTATCCAAAGGAGGCTAGGATTAAGTTGACTGTCCATTGACATCCAAAGAACCTTGGAAATTATCATGGCTTGGGATAGAAATAAGTACTTTTTATTGTGGAACTTGACAAGAATTGCCTCCTGCTCCTACGTATCTCCTTTTGTAATGTAGAATTCAAAGTTCACGTAGTTCTTGCTGGTTACTGGTTTAGGAAAGGGCGAAGCCGGTCTGTACCAGCTTAGCCATGTTTAGGACAAGACGAACTCGGCCTTGGCGGAAGCAGATTTTGTAGGGTGGTTTGTCCATGTGGGGTCGAGATGAACTCGGCCCTGGTGGCAAAGGGCTTTAAAAAGGTGAGTCTGTCTCATCCCGGCTTGGTGGAGGCCAAGATGGATTCGGCCTTGGCAAGAGGAGGTCATTGGGAAAGGAAGGCTAGGTGAATTGGCTTTGGTTTCGCTCAGAGGTGGGGGCCGAGATGGATTCATCCTTGGCAAAAGAAGGTCAGGGAGGAGGGAAGGCTAGGCGATTTGGTTTCGGTTTCGCCCAAAAGGGGGAAGGATCTTCCTAAGGCTTCATCCTAGGGGCATGTTCATGCATTTTCTTTACTAACCTGGTATCTAGAGGAGTCCAGTGCCTTCTTCTTTTCGTCCAGTACCTTCTCCCTTCCCTCTATCTGGCTTTGGGTTTCTTGTTCGGCCTCTTTTGACCTATAGTTAGTTTTTCTCTCTTTTTCTCCCTTGCCTCTTCTCTCCAAATTTTTCCACCTATTCTACTTCATCTCGAAGCCTTTTATAGGCCTTAAGGCTGACCTGGTTCCACTCCTCCATGATCCCACAATTCTTGGCTCCACTCCTCCATGATCCCATGATTCCTTCTCGGACATCATGAGTGGCCGACTCCACTACCTCCATGATCCCCTCTTCGATGCAAGTCAGTGGAGACGTATGTTGAAGACTTGGTCCCGGACAAATTTGGGGTCCCACACCTGTAGTGTGGTGCTCATATCCTCCTTGAATTCCATGTTGCTTATAGGCATCTATTTGGTCCAATTTCCTAAGGAACTCTCCTTTTGTCGGAATTGCATGTTGTTCATGGTCATCTGCTGTAGTCTAAATGGAAGTAGTGGTTCTTGGAAAATGGGACAATCATTGGTTGGATGTCCTACAAAACCACACATGCCACATCCATCTATGTTTCTTTCTAATCTTGGATTGTTAGCAGCAGTTATCCCATTTATTCCTCTAGATGCAGTAGATCCCCCTATTGTCAAAGTGTGGAGTGTTACTTACAAAATTATGAAACTCAGGCAACACATGTGTTAGCTTAGGTTGAAACCACTCGTATGACCAAGCTCGTTCCCATTTGGGATATCGAAGGACACCATGGTTGATACATCATATCATTGATGTGCAAATTATTCCCTCCAGTTCGAACAGCAAAATCCCTGGTGGAACCAGGATTAGAATTACCAAGATCAAAAGAACTATAGTACCAGTATCTGAACTATCAAGATTAGAAGAATTAGAATTGGTACTAGTATTAGGACGCACAAGTGTTATTAACAGGATTAAAAACTAAAAAGAAAAATAACAGGTACAGAAATAGAAAAATTAGAAAGAAAATGAAAATAGAAACATAAAAGCAGAAAGACAAAAATGCAACATAATTAAAAATGAAAGATAATAGAACAATCATAAACTAGTCAGAATGTTACTACAGAAAAAATTTGATGCATAAAATGCAGAATTGCAAAATCCAAAAATGTAGAAAAATTAAAGTCAAATATGCAGACAAGTTAGAGTCAGTTATGCAAAGCAAAAAATGAAATCAACTTTGCAGAAGAGGAAAATAAGAGTCTATGCAGAAGGAGAATATGCACTATATACTCTTTTTTTTCGATAGTGAATCTCACACAACAAAATTCAACACACATCCAGCATGCTATATTATTTCAGGATCCAATTTAAAATAGACACAAACTCAATTTAGACTCTATAACTCAATAAGGGATACAACTTCCCACAGACTCGGGATTCGGCTTAACTCAGTTTTGGCACACAAAAACACAAAGGAACTTGTGTCCCCGAGAATAGCGCCAATTTGATAACATGGTTTTCAGTCGTCTTACGTGCATCAAATAACTAAAGCTAACTATAACATAGTCAACCCTAGGTCAAATTCTCTCCAGGACACAATGTGTTCTATTATGGCTTAGTGTGGAAAACAGAGTTAATGTAGAGAGTGCTAAGTGTGGAAATGCCGACTTGCGCTTGGCTGAGACGAGTGTCGATCTGGTCTTGGTAGAGACGGATCTGACTCAGTCTCGACTGAGCACAAACACAGATGCGACAGAGTCGAACTAGACTTGGTCTTGAACAAATGCGCCAGAGTCGGACTAGCCTTGGTCTTGGACTAAAATGCAAGAAATAAGGGGGTTTTGTTGTAAGGAGAGTAAAGATAGAATTTAAACTAAGTAAGAAAATAAATGCAACCTAAGCTAGGCTAACTACTACTACTACTACCTCCTTCCTAACCCCGGATGTAGTCGGTCCCATAAGGTCTCGCTGAGTGCTACTTGCAAAATCACAAAACTTAGGCAACACATGGGTTAGTCTAGAGTAATACTCTTCACATGACCAAGTTTGGTCCCCATCGGAATAATGTAGACACCTCGGTTGGGACATCATAACGCGTATAGGCTAGTCCCTCCAAGTCAGAATCAGTATAAAAAATCACTAAGACAGATGAATCAAAATTGGAGGGAGTGAAATCAATTCCAGAATTAGAATGGGATGCACATATATTATTAACAGAAGCAAACAAAAATAACAGAAGCAACAAATGCTTAAAAATTTTATACAGAAACTAAAAATGCAATTATGCATAAAATGCAGGAATTAAAACAAAAAGGATTTATGCACAAAGTCTCTCACAAGATATAAAAAGAAAAATTCTACAAAAATTACAAGGTAGGAAAACTAGATTATGTAATATTGTAGAAAGAAAATTAGAAAATACAAGAAATAGAAAGAAATAACTTTATATAGAAAACTCAAGTCATGCACACGTCGTGCGGAAGGAAAAGGATTATTCAAAACATACTACTACAAAAATGAAATTATACTGAAAATGTAACTCATAATCGTCCGACTGTGCAAAATATTCACAAATGGACTCTCGACTATACATGTAACTTAGACTCAGCATACACTGACCTTACACATAATGATCCGGCAAGTGCAAAATTCATAACACCGGTCTCGACACATATAGGAATTTATTACCAACATAAGCAGAAACTCATAACTATGCATGCATACAGCCTCAGACCCGACAATGGATTAGGCTCGACATGCAAGAAAAATTACTCACGCACACGACAGACTCGATACACATAAATGGACTTGGTAATCTACAAAAATTGACTCAGTAAACTGAAAACACAGGCTCGTCATGTAGTGAAAAGTAAAAGAAACTTGGACTTAGCATGCAGAAAAATAGACTTAACAGTTAGTAGACAAACAAATTAGCAGTCAGTAAAAAGAATAGAATCAATTCACATGTTAGTAAAAAGAAAGAAACAGAGTCAATGGTTAGTTAAAGAAAAAAGAACAGAGTCAATTAATATATTAAAGAAACAAATGTGGCGCGTAACATTTAGACATGACACTCTACACATTCAAGTTTGCTTCTATTCAGACTCAACACACTAGGAACACAGAACGTATGTCCTTGGCAACGGCGCCAATTTGATAGACTAAGGATTGGTCATTATTTCCTCTATCAAAATACTAGATTTTCCTAAGCTAAAGCAGAACAGGGTCAACCTAGGTCATTCTTCTCAAGGACACTTGGTTCTTGTGTTTCTAGGGTACAAGGCTAAAATATATGCAAAGCAGAATATGTAGAGTGTGGACCTGGAAACTAAAGGTAAATTAGGGGGTTTGCTGTAAAGTAAAGTACAAGAAACTAAATGTGCAAAAAAGTAAACTAAGGCTACAAAGGCAAAGGTAAGCTATGATTAACTAAAACTAACAAAACTATTAACAAGACATATTTATTATACCAATTCCAAAGTATCAACAAACTGAATTCTAGTTCTTATTATGAAAGCATCTCGTCACTAACCCAATTTCCTACGACGATCGTCGAACATTCATCCATTGCTAACTGAAGACTTACACGATCACTACCTCGAGTTTAGTAGGGATTATGCCCTTGATTTATGTAGGTTTTCTATCGATTACCTATAATGTTGCCTTGGTAGTTTCCAGCTAAACCCTAATCTAGGCATGATCTATTCTTATCATGCACAATCATAACAAAATCAAGAACAAATTAACCCATAGGAATTACAAACATACAAGTAAATGAAACATATTCATTAATTGATTAACAAAGTATCGATACAAGAGTGGGTTCAATGGAAAAGGATGGTGATCAACTTCCCACGACGATTGCCATGGTAGCAATAGTATTCAACTAAAGGAGAACAACGAACATGAGAGGTAGTACCCTCTAGAGTGTGCCAGATTCCTAGTCAATCCCCTCTATCAACTCTACTCAACTCAAACTCTGCCCTACATTCACTCGAACCTGAATGAACGTCTCCGAAGCATCGTTGAACAAGGATGTTTGAAATGGAAATGGATGTATGCATAAGTCTTGCATAGCTATCCAAGCTCGTGCTTGCTCTTGAACTAAGATAAGTGTCCTTATTTATACATGCATCGACTAACTAGTTTCTAATAAAAATAATAGAAATAATAGTCTTTGTCGTAACAGAATTAACAGACTCAACTAACTACATAATGAAAATAAGGACCTCAACTAATTATATTTTCCTAAATGTCACATGACAGAATTGCACGAGTGGAGTCGGTCTTTGCTTGCCGGGACGGCTCCGGACGAATGAGAGTCGGCATATGGAGTTGGCCTCATAGGAATTAACATCCGATTGGGATTTGGCATCCGATTAGAAATCGACATCTGGTTTATACACGGATATGGAGTCGATCCTACAGAGTTGGCTTTATAAGAGTCAGCGTGATCCGATTTGACTGGAGTCGGCAGGTTGGAGTCGGCATACTAAGCCTTCATGCTGAGTTGGCCTTATCAGGTTCGAGATGCCTCCGATCTTGGTTGACACTATTTCATCCAGCCAGGATGTCTTCAGTGCTAGAACACCTTTGGTCTCGGCTTCAACTGGCCGATATATATTCGGTCTCAATTGTATTGGCCGGGACGACTCGGACTCAGTCTTAGCTTCAACTGGCTGAGATGCCTTCAATTGGCCGAGACGCATCCAATCTCAGTCTCCGTTGAGATGGTTTTGGGACCCCGATTTAACTTGCAAAAATGAGACTAATCTATTTGTTAGCTAAAATCAACAAGTTAGCATGGATTCGTATTTTCCTTATTGTAACCTAGGAAACTTGAATCTTAGCTAATATGAGATTCTTAACTACAATCTAGAATCTACTCTACCCATATTAAGACCTTATTAGGGGTTAAAATAGGAATTATCAGACCCCCTACACATACTTTTTTGCACCCGTGGGCAAAATCAGAACATATCATTTAAGGAAATGAAAAATGATTTGTGAGAATAAAATGCATTTTTAAATGAAACCTTTACGTTGACAAAAGCAAACAAAGTATACATTCACCCCAAAGTCAAGGCACTCAATCAATCTATGAAATTACTTTCTCCAACATCCGAAGTGAAAAAGAAAACAAAAAAAAAATTAAATGTAACCAAAAAGAATGATAGAGCTCTCTCAAGGTATATTCACTCAATCACTCAAGTGTTTAAGGGTGGTGTTTACATGCAAAACATCCTATGTTAACTAGCACTTCCAAATTTTGACAAGTCTCTATTTTACGACTTTAAAAACACATGCAATTGGTGATAACTAGGACTTTGTTTAGAGTTGTAACATGGCTTCGGGTAAGGTAGGATATATATATACGAGGTGAACTGAGTTTGAATAACCAAAGAGGAGAGAAGAGTAATGGGGAATAACTCCTATAAGTATGGAGACTAACCCTACAAAACATATTTTACATAACACTCCTTTCCTTCCTTTCTTTCTTACTTTCCTCACTTTTTTATTTTTCTTTTGTATTCTTGCGACTTGTGTTGCATTTTCTTTGCAACTTATTACCCCCTAATAAGGTCTTAATATGGGTAGACTAGATTCTAGATTGTAGTTAAGAATCTCATATTAGCTAAGATTCAAGTTTCCTAGGTTACAATAAGGAAAATACGAATCCATGCCAACTTGTTGATTTTAGCTAAAAATAGATTAGTCTCACTTTTGCAAGTTAAACCGGGGTCCCAAAACCATCTCAGCAGAGACCGAAACCAGATGCGTCTCAACCAACAAAAGGCATCTCGACTAGTTGAAACCGAGACCGAGACTGAGTCCAAGTTGTCCCAATCAATACAATTGAGACCGAATGTATATCGACCAGCTGAAGTCGAGTCTAAAGGCATCCCGACAATGAAGACTTCCCAGCCAGATGAAACAATCCTAGCCAAGATCGGAACCATCTCGGACCTGATAAGACCGACTCCGCATGAAGGCTTAGTATGTGATAATGGCTTCTTTTTAGTCATTTTGAACTCTTATCAAATAAATAAAGCTAACTATAGTATAGTCAATCCTAGGTCATTCTTCTCAAGGACACAGTGTGCTCAATTGTGATTCAGTGTGAAGTAAAATGTTATCGAATCTAAGATGTAAAGTTTTGACTCTCCTCGGCACTGGCCGAGTCGCCCTCGGCAGAGACAGAGCCAAGATGATCTTGGTAGAGACAATCCGGCTTGGTCTCGGCTGAGTGCAGACAGACGCTGCAAAGATGGACTATCTCTGTTTCAGACTAGAAAATAGTGAATAGGGGGGATTTTGAATGTAAGCGAAGTAGAAAGTAAATTAAGACTATGAATGCAGTAAACATATACTACTATTACTAGTTATCTATTATTATTATTATTTAACTGTGTTCGTGCTCAGTCCTGTAAGTCCAAATCCAGTCCAATTTCCACACTCCAGTTCTCAGTCCATATCAGCCTTGGGAAGTCTTATGGCAATCGCCAAAGGTCCGTCCATTGCCATACCGAGGATTTATGTAATCGCTACCTCATCAGTTGGCAGGGATTAAGTTCAGAGCTGATTTTAGGTTCTCAAATAAAAATTGTTAAATGATTACCTACTAAATTAGTTAAACCAGTTCCAATCGGCTTAGCTTAACATTGCTCACAATTTAATTGCAATCGCGGATTAAATCATGAATTAAAGGAGAGGAAGAGAATGGAGATAAGAAATGCAGAATGAAGTTGATTAACAGAAATAGAATACAAATACAGTGGTCTGGATTCAGGTGGTTCCATCTCCCACGACGATCACCATGGTTGACGATGGTGGTTCACCTCCGTTAGCCTGAGCGCTGAGGATCAGCTCCACTAGAGTCCGTCAGTAATCTGATTGGTCCCCTTTGATAGACTTTGGCTTCCCAGTCTCAGACCTACACTCCTTCGATCGAGAGAAACGCTAAAGCAGCACCGTGCACCACCGTAGAATGGAGAGAAACGAGAGCAAGAAAATGATATAGTGAGAGTGTATCAAGAGTGAATTCCAAGACGCATAAAAAGTGCACAGCTCCTCCTATAAATACACGAGTTGTGATATGCTAATCCTAACGAATTCTAACAGAATTACAATGTGAATTTCCTATTCTACCCCTATGAAGATCTTCCAATGTGACGTGGCAGATTCCCTAAGAGTGACATGGCAACTGAGCTAGCACTGAGGTGGATAGCTGACGTGGATAGCTGACGTGGACAACATAATTGGGCCGCTCTTTATTGGGCTGCAAGGGGTACAAGGCATGAACTGCCGAGACGACTCTGGCTTGGTCGAGACGGAGTCGGTCTGGCCGGGATGACTTCATCTCGACTGAGACTCTTCTGTTGACCCTGGTCAACTCGGCTTGACCTGCAGAAGAAGGAGTGATACTTTTTATTAGCTAAGAAGTCTGAATTAACACAGATTTGTATTTTCTCTATATTTAAGCCCATAAATTGAATCTTAGCTAACAATCCATTCTTAAGCACAGAATAGTCTTGCAAACATCCTTCTTAGGTGTCTAAAAGATGTACAAATTGTGACTCATCACACCCCCATACTTACCTTTTTGCACTCTTGGGCAAAACAAAATGAAAATCACAAGGGGAAAATTTTCTTTTTAAAGATAGAAAAGAATTTTTCACTTGGCTTCCTTTAGTTCAACCGAGACGGATTCGGCACTCATTCACCCTAAGATCGAGATACTCTAACAATCTGAAAATTACTCCTTCCGCACTCTAGGCAAATTCATGACCTGTAAGAGGAGAAGTAACCAAGAGTGACAGAGCTCTCGTTTGGGCAAATCGCTCCCTCACTTCTCACGTGTTTGAGTTTGTATTTACACTCAACATTCATGAAACTGATATTACCATACTTTTGACAAAGCTCTCTTCTTACACCTGCAAAAACACACACAGTTATGATCACTAGGATTTCTTTTCGGCTTGTAGCGAGGCTGGGTCATGGGTAGGATAAAATATGGGGAGACTGGCTTTAGGACCCATGAGGAAGAGAGGAGCAATGGGGAGTAAGCTTTATCAGCCTGAGGGATAATCCAGGATGCTATCATTTCCTTCTTTTGCTGCTACCAACTAACTTCCTTTTCTTTCTCTTACTTTACAAATTTATGCAGCTGTTTACTTTCTTTGTCCGTTTCAGCTCAGATTTTCAGCTGTTGCATCCTCTTTTTCCTTTTCTTTCTTTCTTTCGTTTTTATTCTTTTTCTTGCATTTTCGAGCCTCGGAGAGTGCTGAACAATTTTTGCTTCTTGGAGTTTCCCCCACACTTGATCATGACTTACTCCTAAAACAATTCCAAAGCTCCTCTGCCCCCCAAGGGTGAGGTTAATTCATGGTTTTTCTGGCCTTGGCTTGTAGTGAGCTGTCAGAAAGAATGGTTACATTAGGCTCGAAAGGGGAAACAACAAACACATTTGTTCAGGTTGGCTTTATTTGGCTCAGGGCTCATAAGAAACATGGCCTAGATCATGTCATTCCTGCATGTGAAAATAGTTGTGTCCAGAGGGTTGAGGCAAAATGTAGAATATACAGCTATCCTGAATGCAAAAATCACACTAGAAAAAGAAGAGAAATGGCAAGATGTAAGCCATCAATATTTACAAGGGCTCAAAATATCACATGGGTTATTTTTAGTCTATCACAGAGGGTTTCCATTTCAGTTTTTCGGTTAATCACTGACTAGAGCACAAAAGTTTCACTCCCTCCAGGTTAGAGGAATCTCTTGCTAGAGTTGCAGAATCACTTCCTACTGTCTTTTTTAGACTTCCAGAAGCCAATTCAAGATTCTTTTCAAAACAATTTATTTTCGACAATCCACTTTGGCATTCTGTTAGGAGGGGAAAATTAAAACAAAGTGACAGAATTGAAATTCTGCCAGGCCGAAGGCGTTCCAGATCCGGCTGAGATGGCACAGAGTCGGAATGGACTCGGCTTGGGCAGCTTTTATTGAAAAACAGATGGTAGATTTAATAAAATGGAACATGACAAATTTAAATGAAACAACGCAATTAAAACTAACAGAATTAAGGAGGATGGGAATAAAAGCAAGACAAAGCAATTGAAATGACTGTAACATTATCCCCCCCCCCACACACACACACACTTAAAATCTGCATTGTCCTCCATGCGAGGCAGGGTCGTCTGGTGGGGCTGGTTCCATCAATGATATGATCTCCATGGCATGAGTAATTGGTGCTGGACCTTCATGGAGTGGCTTAATCTGATGCCCATTGACTTGGAAGGTGTTGTTACTGTGTTCATCTTTTAGCTGTACTGCACCATGGGAAAACACATTAGTGATAACAAAAGGTCCATCCCATCTAGAATGAAGTTTACCTGCAACGAGCTTAAGGCATGAGTTAAACAAGAGAACTTTCTAGCCAACTCTGAATTCTTTTCTCAGGATCTGCTGGTCATGGAATCGCTTGATTTTCTGCTTGTAGATCCTAGAATTTTCAAATGCTTCCAAGCGGAGTTCATCTAACTCTTGTAGTTGAAATTTTCTCTGTTCTCCGACTTGGTCAAAGGCCAGATTGCACTGCTTAACAGCCCAATATGCTCTATGTTCTAGCTCCACAAGAAGGTGACAGGCTTTACCGAAAAGAATCCTATAGGGAGACATCCCTAGAGGTGTCCGGTGTGCAGTTTTATGTGCCCAGAGAGCATCCTCAAGGAGGCGGCTTCAGTCTTTCCTACTGGGATTGGTCATCTTTTATAGTATTTTCTTGATTTCCCTGTTGAACACTTCTGCTTGGCCATTTGTTTGGGGGTGGTAGGCAGTAGCAATTCTGTGTGCTACCCCATATTTCTGAAGAAGAGAGGCCATGTCTCTGTTGCAGAAGTGACTGCCTTGGTCACTTATGAGCGCTTTTGGCACACCAAACCTGCAGAAAATATTAGACTTCAGGAAGTCCACAACTACTCTTGCGTCATTGGTTCTGGTGGCAATGGCCTCTACCCATCTTGATACATAATCTACGGCCAAGAGAATGTATGAATATCCATTGGAGACTGGGAATGGCCCCATGAAGTCTATTCCCTAGACATCAAAAATTTCACAAAACTGGATGGGTTGCTGGGGCATTTTGTGCCTTCTGTTCATGGCCACTCCTGTTTTTTGGCATTTCTCGCAGGTGGAGACGAATTCATGCGCGTCCCTAAAGATAGTTGGCCAGTAGAGGCCATAGTCTAGCACTTTCCTAGCAGTCCGAGTGGATCCATAATGGCCGCCTCCAGGTGTCGAATGACAGAACTGAAGGACCGAGTTGGTCTCTACTTCAAGAATGCACCTGCGGATGACTTTGTCACTGCATAGTCTCCAAAGGTAGGGATCATCCCAAATGTAGTATTTGGCATCGCTTCGGAGTTTATCTTTATATGCTTGAGATGCCTCTGGTGGAAACCGAGATGCTGCAACAAAATTACAAATGTCAGCAAACCATGGTGGAGACGTTCTTATGTGCAGCAGGTGTTCATCTGGAAACTCATCTCGGATAGGTATTGGTTCGCTTTCTCTTTCAATTCTGCTTAGGTGATCAGCTACAAAATTCTCAGCACCTTTTTTATCTCTGATTTCTATGTTGAATTCTTGAAGGAGAAGCATCCACCGAATCAGTCTTGGCTTGGCATCAGGCTTCTTCAACAAGTATCTTAAAGCAGCATGATTAGAGAACACAATGATCTTTGAACCGAGAAGGTATGGGCAGAATTTGTCCAAGGCAAACACAATTGCCATAGTTCTTTCTTAGTTGTTGTGTAATTCTACTGGGCCGAATCCATAGTTCGAGATGCATAAGCAATTACATGCACAGGGAGGCCGGCTCCAGCTCTCTGGCCGAGAATAGCTCCTAATGTCGAATTGGATGCATCACACATTAGTTCAAATGGTAGGTCCTAGTTTGGTGCTTGTAGGATAGGGCGGATGTGAGTCTGTTTTTCAGCTCCTAAAATGCTTCACTACAGGGCTAGTCAAAGTTGAATTCCACATCCTTCTATAGCAACTTGGACAGAGGCAGGGCAAGTTTACTAAAATTCTTGATGAATCTTCTGTAAAAGCCTGCGTGTTCTAGAAATGAGCGAACCTCCCTCACAGAAGAGGGGTTTGAAAGGGATGATATGATGTATATCTTAGCCTTATCCACTTCGATACCTCTGTTGGATACCAGATGGCCCAACACTATTCCTTCAGTCACCATGAAGTGACATTTTTCAAAATTGAGCACAAGATTTGTGTCAATGCATCTCTTCAACACCCTCGATAGATTATTCAAGCATGCTTCAAATGAGTCAGCGTCCACCGTGAAGTCGTCCATGAATACCTCCATGCAGTCCTGCAGCATGTCCGAGAAGATGCTCATCATGCAACGTTGAAATGTACTCCGAGCATTACGCAAAGGTGCCAAATGGGCAAGTGAAGGTTGTCTTATGATGATCTTCAGGGGCTATATGAATTTGCATGTAGCCTGAGAATCCATCAAGAAAACAATAATGGGATTTCCCCAATAACTTCTCAAACATTTGGTCAATGAAAGGCAGAGGAAAATGGTCCTTACGAGTTGCTTGATTCAATCTTCTATAGTTTATGCAAACTCGCCAGCTATTCTGAATCCTTGGTTGGACCAGCTCATCTTGCTGTTTTTTATGACAGTCATCCCGGACTTCTTCGGCACCACTTGCACAGGGCTCACCCATTGGCTATCCGAGATGCGGTAGATGATCCCTATCGTAAGGAGCTTTGTGACTTCTTTCTTAACCACGTCTTGGAGTGTCGGATTCAGCCTTCTTTGCTGCTGCCTTATGAGCTTGATTTCCTCCTCTATTAATATTCTATGCATGCAAATGGAGGGGTTTATGCCAGGAAGGTCAGAAAGTTTCCACCCTATTGCCTTCTTATGTTGCCTTAGGACCTCCAGCAACTTGTCTTCTTGCTCTTGGCAGAGATTGCTAGCAATGATAACCAGGAGTTGTTATTCCTTGTCCAGGTAGGCATATTTCAGGTGACTCGACAATGTTTTTAATTCTATGGGTGGTGGCGATAATGAAGATTTTTCAATTTCTGAGTTTGGATCTAACTTGCCGACTTTTCGGCCTTTGGCTGATTTGGCCTGCTCGACTTCACTGCTTCGGTTCTTGTCGGATTAGAGTCGGCATTGGCTTCTAGCGTTCCTTTTGAGTCGGATTCGGATGGTCCATTTATTTTTGCTACAGTCTGAGTTAGGTCTTCTTTGGCCGAGATGGTCTCGGCAAGCTTGTCGGGCTTGATTTTTTACTCTTTGGCCGAGTTGAGCTTGACATCTTCCTTGACTCGGCTTTCTCTGGCCGACTCATCGTCGACTAAAAAGATTGTTGCCAGTTGTGCAGATAAAGGTCTCTTAGTTTCGGCAACTTCAACTCCTTCAATTTTCGAGCACTCCGGGTTTTCCTGATTGCATGCTTGGTTTATCGTTTTGAATAACCCAGCTTTGAAATCCAAGTCAGCAATATCATTATACTCGTCCTCAGAGCTCAAGAGGTCATGTACTTCTTCATTGTCGACTTCTTCTGCTATGGTCCCTAAGCAACTGGCAATATTAGTAGCTTTAGCAAACTCTTTCATGCTTCCACTACAGTGGTCTAGTTGAAGGTATTCTTCAACCAGTTCTTCAATAAGGTCAACGCCAAAAAAGGAATGGTCTTTGGTGGGGTGCTTCATAGCTTCAAAGATGTTGAACTGCATCAGAGTGTCACCGAATTCCATTGAAAGAGTCCCAGCATGCACGTCAATCTTTGTTCTTGCTGTCATCAGGAATGGTCTCCCCAGAATTAAGGTTGATTCCTTTCTGGGTGTCTCATCCTCCATGTCTATCACGTAAAAGTCAGCTGGAAAAATTAGCTCATTGACTTGGACGAGAACATCCTCGAGAACTCCCAGGGGTTGGACGATACTCTTGTTTGCAAGTTGAATCGTCATCCTTTTGGGTTCCAAATCACCAAAATTTAGGGACCTGTAGATTGATGTTGGCATGACATTGATTGAAGCTCCCAGATCCAGCATGGCATCGGCCAAAGTACATTCACCAATGGTTCATGGGACAGAAAAGATTCCAAGATCTCTGCATTTCTTTGGCAATATTTTTGCTCCTGTGGTGGAAGTTTCATTTCTGGTCAATGCCGACACCACGCCTCCAACTTCCATACTCCCTTTTATCTTTTTCTGCTTATGCACACAAAGTTCCTTGAGGAACTTTGCGTAGTTGGGAATTTGCTTGATAGCATCGAGGAGTGGAATGTTGATTTCCACCTTATGGAACATCTTCAGAAGCTCTTCATCTGACTTTGATTTCTTTGCCGAAGTGGTCCAAGATGGAAATTGTGGTGGGACAGTCATCTCTGGTCGAGACTGCAAGTCAGCATTTTACTCGGAGTTGGCTTCTGCTGATCTCGGCAACTGCTGTAGTGTAGGTTTAGGTAATTCTTTTCCACTTCGAAGAGTGACTACACTGGCATTTCCTCTCGGATTTGGAATGGTTTGAGAGGGAAGGTTGCTGGATCCGACCGACTGTAATTGGCTTACAGTATTAGCTACCTGTCCAATCTGCGTTTTGAGGTCTTGAATGGTGGCGGTCATGTTTTGCTGGAACTGCATATTGCTGGAGCTCACAGATTGTTGGAACTCCAGATTGTTGGTCGCAAGTTGCTTCATTAGGTCCTCGAGAGATGGAGAGTTGCCTTGAGCAAGCCCTCTCTGTTGTTGTTGTTGTTGTTGCTGTTGGAAAGGTGGTGCTTGGTATTGCGGAGTCGGCTGTTGATACCCTACTTTCCTTTGATAGGTATTCGGTGTGGTTCCGAATTGTTGAGCTGCATATGGCCCTTGATTCGGTTCTGGCCGAAATGGCTGTCTCCCATGCTACTGGCTATCAAATGGCCGATTCTGATACGCTACTTCCCCGTACTAAAATCCACCTATGGCTCCAACATTCTCTAGTTGGTCTGACTCGGTTTCTTGGACAGTGGGGCACATATCAGTGGGGTGCTCCACGGAAGTACATATGCCACATACTTTCGCTGCCATGGCTGGTTGGTATTGTCCAACTGCAAGTTGTCTCACCAATGATGTCAATTCGGTCAGCTGATTCTCCAGCCTCTGATAGGAAGCTGCACTAATTTCATTCACCATCTGTGTTTGATTTGGCCCTCTGATCCCAAACTGCTATGTATTGCTTGCCATATTAGAGATCAGATGCCTTGTTGCTGCTGGCGTTTTATCCATCAAGGCTCCGCCACTGGTTGCGTCGATCATGCTTCTGTCCATCAGCAATAATCCTTCATAGAAATACTGGATCAACAACTGTTCGCTGATCTGGTGATGTGGACAGGTGGCATAGAGTTTGTTGAACCTTTCCCAGTACTCGTGCAGTGTTTCTCCTGTATGCTGCCTTATCCGACATATTTCCTTTCTGATAGACGCAGTGCGGGATGCCAAAAAGAACTTCTCCAGGAAAGTGCGCTTCATGTCTCCCCAAGTGTTGAAAAGTACTCGCTGAAGATACAACTAATCCTTCGCTGCTCCATCCAGAGAGAATGGAAATGCCTTCTTTTTGATATAGTCCTCCGATATCCCCTGAGGCCTCATTGTGGAGCAAACCACATGAAATTCTTTAAGATGCTTGTGGGGGTCTTCTCCTACAAGACCATGAAACTTAGGCAACAGGTGTATGAGACCAGACTTTAACTCATATGTTTAAGCTGGCTCCAACTGTGGGTATTGAATGCACCAAGGTTGATACACCACATCTGGAGTAGCTAATTCCTTCACCGTTCTATCGTTATTCTCCATTTGCCCTGGTTCTACAAAACCTTTAGAATTAGAAACGAAATTGTCAATGTAAAACTGGTTAGAGCCAGTGACAGAATCTATACCACTACTAATATTTACTACAATGTTCCTAATTTTTCGTAATCTACGTAAGTTTAATTCTATCTCTGGGTCAAAAGCATACAATGGGTCAGTACTACTCCTAGTCATGCATTGTACATATTATGCAGAAAAATCATAATTGAAAACAATACTTGAAACGGTGAATGCAAAATTGGAAACTACAATTATCAGTTAACTAACTAATGGAACTATAGAATGGCATACAGAAAGAATGCAATTAAACTAGCAAGAATGCAAAACAGAAAAACCAGCTAAATGCAAGAATGCAATGCAGAAAGAAAGATGCAATAGTGAATACAAACAGAATGCCAATTCTACGTAGATACAAAAATAAATGTTTGATTTCCACCCCTTTTTTTAGCGGTGAATTCACACAGAAAGACAAATAATAGTCAACATGCTTTTTATTTAGGATCCGAAATCTAAAAGACTACACAGAGAAATTCAAAAGACTCAAGACTGACTTGATAGACAGACTTCACAGGCTCGGGATTCAACCTCACTTAACTTGGCACACAAAGACACAAAAGAACTTGTGTCCCCAGCAACGACGCCAATTTGATAATGGCTTATTTTTAGTCGTTTTGAACTCTTATCAAATAACTAAAGCTAACTATAGTATAGTCAACCCTAGGTCATTCTTCTCAAGGACACAATGTGCTCAGTTGTGATTCAGCGTGAAGTAAAATGTTATTGAATCTAAGATGTAAAGTTTTGACTCTCCTCGGCATTGGCCAAGTCGCCCTCGGCAGAGATAGAGCCGAGATGATCTCGGTAGAGACAATCCGGCTTGGTCTCAGTTGAGGTAGACAGACGCTACAAAGATGGACTATCTTTGTTTCAGACTAGAAAGCACTGAACAGGGGGGATTTTGAATGTAAGCGAAGCAGAAAGTAAACTAAGACTATGAATGCAGTAAACATATACTACTATTACTAGTTATCTATTTTTATTATTATTTAACTGTGTTCGTGCTTAGTCCTGTAAGTCCAAATCCAGTCCAATTTCCACACTCCAGTTCTTAGTCCATATCATCCTTGGGAAGTCTTATGGCAATTGCCAAAGGTCCGTCCATTGCCATACCGAGGATTTATGCAATCGCTACCTCATCAGTTGGCAGCGATTAAGTTCAGAGCTGATTTTAGGTTCTCGAATAACAATCGTTAAATGATTACCTACTGAATTAGTTAAACTATTTCCAATCGGCTTAGCTTAACATTGTTCACAATTTAATTGCAATCGCGGATTAAATCATGAATTAAAGGAGAGGAAGAAAATGGAGATAAGAAATGCAGAATGAAGTTGATTAACAGAAACAGAATACAAATACAGTGGTCTGGATTCAGGTGGTTCCATCTCCCACAACGATCGCCATGGTTGACGATGGTGGTTCACCTCCGTTAGCCTGAGCGCTGAGGATCAGCTCCACCATAGTGCATCAATAATCTGATCGGTCCCCTATGACAGACTTCGGCTTCCCAGTCTCATATCTGCACTCCCTCGATCGAGAGAAACGCCAAAGCAGCACCGTGCACCACCGTAGAATGGAGAGAAACGAGAGCGAGAAAATGATATAGTGAGAGTGTATCAAGAGTGAATTCCAAGACGCGTAAAAAGTGCACAGCTCCTCCTATAAATACACAAGTTGTGATGTGCTAATCCTAACAAATCTTAACAGAATTACAATGTGAATTTCCTATTCTACCCCTATGAAGATCTTCCAACGTGACGTGGCAGATTCCCTAAGAGTGACATGGAAGCTGAGCTAACGCTGAGGTGGATAGCTGACGTGGACAACACAATTGGGCTGCTCTTTATTGGGCTGCATGGGTCGCAAGGCATGAACTGCCGAGACGACTCTGGCTTGGTCGAGACAGAGTCGGTCTGGCCGGGACGACTTCATCTCGACTGAGACTCTTTTGTTGACCATGGTCAACTCTGCTTGACCTGCAGAAGAAGGAGTGATTCTTTTTATTAGCTAAGAAGTCTGAATTAATACAGATTTGTATTTTCTCTATATTTAAGCCCATAAATTGAATCTTAGCTAACAATCCATTCTTAAGCACAGAATAGTCTTGCAAACATCCTTCTTAGGTGTCTAAAAGATGTACAAATTGTGACTCATCAGTATGCTGACTCCAACCTATAGACTCTAGCCCAACTGGATCAAGCTGACTCCGCAAGATTGACTCTATGTCCGCGTATAAACCAGATGCCGATTCCTAACCAATGCCAAGTCCTAACCAAATGTCGATTCCTTTTAGGCCAACTCCATGTGCCGACTCCCATCCATCCGGACCCGTCCTGGCAAGCAAAGATCGACTCCACTCCAACACTTCCAGCATGTGACATTTAGGAAATCAAAATTAGTTGAAGTCGTTATTTTCGTTATGTAGTTAGTGAGTGTTAATTTTGTTATGACAAAGACTATTATTTCTATTATTTTTGTTAGGAATTAGTTATCCGATGCATGTATAAATAAGGACGCTTAGCTTAGTTCAGGAGCGAGCACGAGCTTGGCCAGCTATGCAAGACTTATGCATACATCCATTTCCATTTCAAACATCTTTGTTCAATGGTGCTTCATAGACATTCATTCAGGTTCAAGTGAATGTTGGGCAGAGTTTAGTTTAGCAGATTTGCTAGAAGGGACTGACCAGGAATCTGGCACACTCTAAAGGGTACGACCTCTCATGTTCGTTGTTCTCTTTTGGTTGAACAATGCATCTACCATGGCGGTCGTCATAGGAAGTTGATCACGATTCTTTTCCATTGAACCCATTCTTGTATCGGTACTTGGTTAATCAATAAATGAATATATTTCTTTTACTTGTATGTTTGTAATTCCAATGGGTTAATATGTTCTTGATTTTGTTACGATTGTGCATGATAAGAATAGATCACGCCTAGATTAGGATCTGGCTATAAACTACCTAGGCAACATGTTAGGTAATCATTAGATAATCTACATCAACCACGGGCGTAATCCTTGTCACCTCGAGGCCACGATTGTGTAAGACCTCAATTGGCAATGGACGAATGTTTAGTAGTCTTGTAAGAAATTGGGTTAGTGAGGAAACACTTGCATGCTAGGAATCTGAAACAAAACCATTCTTTGATCCCATTGTACCCAATATGTTAAATATACATTTTAGTAGAATTAGATTATTGTACTTTTGTAGCCTTTAGTTTACTTTCCTAGATAGCCATTTAAATCCCCACACATTTACTTTTCATGTACTTTACTTTACACGCAAAACCCCCTAATTTACGTTTGCTTTCGGAGTCCATACTCTACATATTCTGTTCTGCATATAACTCAACCTTGTACCGTAGAAAATACAATAACCACGTGTGCTTGAGAAGAATGACCTAGGTTGACCCTGTGCTACTTTAGCTTAGGAAAATCTAGTATTTTTTATAGAGAAAATAACGACCAATCCCTTAAACTATCACCCTTCCATTCCTTTCTCTTCCATGTTTTACATTTTCTTCACCTTTTTCCTTTTATACATAGCTTCTAGGCCTACTCAAGTCCAAGGAGGAATCATTTGACTTCAATTCGATTCCAAGTGTGCATCAATTTTGCTTTTCTTAGATGAAGGATCAATGGAATTCTACATGTCTTGTTTCTCCTCTAAATTTGAGAGAAAGAAATTCAATGACGAATTCATAGTCTAACATAGGGCTCTAAATCTATTAGAAATTGTTAAACAAAAATATTTTACTCATGTTTGTAGTGTTAAAGTTTTTGCTAATTAAGAGGCCATCTTGCATCTAATCCATCAAATAGTAAGTGGGGCCTAGGACTTGTTTTACCTAATTATTACAAGAGATTTACATATAATTCGATTTCTTTGACAATTTCATATCACATGATACTATGGAAAGTTTAAAACCTGTATTAATATTAAATCATAATTAAACTCTTTCATAAATATGTCATAATTTAGGGGAAGTCCTTAACTCCTATTCAAGAAAAGAAAGGCCTTCTAAAATGAACTTAAAATCCCTCGGATTGTTTAAACAATTCTTATTTACTAGTTAAGATATCTAGCTCAGATCGTGATTACTACAATGATTACATTAGTTAGCATGGCCAATACAAAGTAGCTAGAGTTGGAGAAAACTAGTATAGTAGATATGTTATTTGTAAATATTTCAACCGTAAGGGACATACAACAACATAAACCAAGAACATACATATCATCACAAGGTACATCATATTCTAATTTGAGACTTTTTGCCCCACCCTTTATGCAATGTGAGGGATAGAATATATCCTTTCCTGATTTGTTGGAAATTGGCGAATTGAAAGACTTTTAGAAAGCGATTTTCTATGCCATTTGACCAACAAAACTCAATGTTAGGTGGGACATAATAGATTTGTATGCATTAAAAGAGACTTGGGGGCTTTGGTTTGACTCAAAAATCACAAGTGGTTTAGAAATGGCTGTGTTGAAAGTTTGCCAAATGCAATAGTTCTAGAAAATGGTTTGTTTCTACATATATTGGACTATAGATCTGTAATGTATGTGGGGATTCAAAATAGATTTGAAGTGTTTCAAAATTAAGTTGTAGGCTTTGGTTTCACTTGAAAAACTCAAACAGTTTGAAAATGGTACACGTTGCAAGTTTTAGGTAAATTTTAAGCTCAAAATGGCTCAAGAAAAGGGGTTTCAAGGGTGGATTCAAGATCTATATGGAGAAACAATGTGGCATCGAAAAGCAGATTTATATGAGTGAGAATAAGAATGTTGGAATTAGTCACACATAAGAATTCATTATGGACTAAAATTTGGGTCATTAGGCTTCAAAATAAGCTAGTTTTTTTTGTCAAAATGAACTAACAAGTTTAGATTTAGCTACGAAGGTCAAATGGTTATCAAATTTTCCAGAAAGTTGAACTTTAGCAATACAAAACCGTAGGAAAAGATTCCATTTTAAAATAAGGCCTGTGCAGGGATTTATGCAATTGCAGAGTTTCCCCTATTTATAATTTTGGTTCATAGTTTTGATACCTAAATTATGTAGTTATGCTATTTACATTTTTGTTAATGACACTAGAGATGAGCCCTTTTAGATGCTTAATGACATATCGTGTGATGGATCTTCTTGTACACGCTGGCACTTTTTCCACATTACTTAGTTGATTTTCATCTACTTGATATTTTTATACGATTCGAATTTCATAACTAAGGATATGGATTTCTTTTGATTAGAATCGCTCTCGTGGAGCGTCTTAACTCTACCTGGATCCTCTACACTTCACAATTTCCATAACCAAAACAGAAATTAGGAATAGGAATAGGATTTTAGGAATTATCAGAGTAAAGTAAATCACGAAAATTAAATCTAGGATAAAAGGAATTTGAAATAGAAAAATGGAAAGAGTATAGAGATGGATCGCCACTAACTTTTAGGGGAAAATAAAATAAAATAATCGAGATTCACCATAAGCCTCATATAAAACTTGATGAGAATAAAATGTTCTAATCGAAGAACAAACGAGAGTCACTCTCTCAATTGCTAAAAAGAAAATATCATTCAAAATGAACCAAAGTTGATACAAGGAAAAGGCATGCAGAAGCATTTAAACTAGCCTAACTAGGCCATTGGCCGTGAATCATGAGATGATTCTCACAAGCCTTCCAACAAGGGCATGCCTAAGGTTATGCATTCAAAGGTGAGAAACTTAGTAGCTAAGTCAAATGGCTTCCATGCTTCGTCTAAGGTCCATAGTTGTCTTGAGGAGTCTTCATTCAAAGGCAACTAACCTAAGAGGTGCATTCTCTGAAAAGGGGTCTTCCGTCATCTAAGGGCTACTAGTGTTTATTGGGAGTGTTCATGGGCCTCGAGGTCTAAATGTGATGCACCCTGGGGTCTACAATCAAGACCTAGCTTCAAGTAAAACCTAGAAGATGCATATATGGAAGACCACGCTCAAGGAACTTATGAGGGCGAGAATGATGCATCCACCCCTACACTTAAAGGTCCCATGACAAGGAGAAGGCTCAAGAGGATTCAAGAGGAAGTGCAACATTAGTTAGCCAAGCTCAAGGGCCAAGAGGAGGCCCAATAAGGCCAAGTTTTGTATCATGTATCCAATTTCTATTTGGGAAATGTTTAGAACTAGAATTACTCTTTTTTTCTCTATTCTCATAATATTTTAGGTGCCTTTCATATAGTAGTGAGCTCTATCATCTTCCTACTCCATATTTTTTGTTTTCTTCGTCTTCTATATTTAAGTTTCCATTTCCATGGCCAACTTCGTTCCTACTTGAAGCTAGGTTTTGATTGTGGATCCAAGGGTGCATCACCAAATTAGCTATGGAAATGGTGACCGAAAAGGAATAACAAGAATACATGAAAATGGAGTAGGAAGAAGGTGAAGCTCGCCACTAATTCTTAGAGAGTTAGATAAGAGAATTCAGATTTGCTACAACCATCATAGAATCTTGATAAGAATGGGTGTTTCTTGCTCAAGACAAGAGTAGAAATGAAGCTCTCATAAAGTGCAATGGACATTCAATAATATGTCATAAGTGATTAAGCTAGTTACAAAGAGGCCTTATATACCCTTGATTAAGTTATAATAAGGTTTCCTAATCCCAATTAAGCTAATCTAAGAAAGCCCAAGCTAGAAGGCCCAAAATGCAAGCTAGACAATCCTTATGGTCTAGCAACCGAAATAGCCATGGAGACTAGCTACCAAATTAGCGACGGAATGGGTATAAAGGAAAATGGCAACTAAAATGGGCTTTGGACCAAGGCTAAGCTATCCTACTTAAAAGTTACTTGCAATACTATGAAAATACATGCAAAATAGTGTCTTTCCAGTCATATACATTTCCCTCATGGCAGCTAGACAAGTGGTACAAAATTAGGCCCTCTAGGGCTTCCTCTTAGCCCTTAAGAATGGCTAACAGTAGTTACACCTCTTCTTAGATTCTCTAAAGGCTCCCCCTAGTTATGGGTCCTTTAAGTGAATGGTTGGCTTCCATATTCACGCTTCCTTAATTTCCTTGAGTATGGTCTCCCATATATGCATAAGAACGCGTCATCCATATGTGTCGTGCAAAGGACACCTTCATCTAAAGGCTTCATGGTACCTTGATAGAGCATTTTTTAGGCACTTAATAATGACCTATGTTGGACATATTTGATATTATTTTTTGGTAAATATTAACACATTGGTTGAGTCTTAGGCCATTGACCTTAATTGGGGTCAATTGCTACTCTTTGCTTATTTTTGGACATAATGATAGAAACCCGGTTACCGACAAAGATAAAGATAATTTGTATGACACTAGAGGTCCCATGACTAGGTCCAAAACCAAAATGATGAACCAATCCTTATCGGGCCTGAGCTTAGGAATTAAGGAAAACTTAGAGCAAAGTGAGTTAGAGGCTACACCAAAATAGGTCACGTTATTGCAAGCTCATGAAGAATGAAGCCCATCTTGAAGAACACAAATAAAGCCCAAGTCATTGTCATGCAATTTGGGCTAACTAGTTAGTTAGGATCCGTTTACATACATTTTTGCATAATAATTTTGGTAGCTAGTATAGTGGGAAGTTATAGCGGTTGAGATTTTATATTGGGAATTATAGCAGTTGAGATTTTATAATGGTTAAGATTTTATGCCAATTAAAATATTAATGGGCTTTAACTTCTGGGCTGCCTAGCTAAGCCTATAAATAAGCTCTTGTAATCAATTAGAATTCAGAATTTGGAATTTAATAAAATTTTTCTTTTCTCTTTTTTTCTTTTTGTGAGAACTTTTCCTTTGTTCTTAGGATTAAGAACTTTTTTTATAGTGTTGGTTCTATCGGCAGGTCACAGTTAGGGTCACAATTAGGATCACGCTTTCTCTTGATAACTTTGGTTCTACCGACAGGTCGTGGTTAAGGTCAAGTTTCCATTTTCACCTAGTCACACTTTGATAACTTTGGTTCTACCGGCAGGTCGCGGTTAGGGTCAAGTTCCCCCTTCAACTATTTTTAAAACGGTCCCTTTCTGATGAATTAAGATCATATCATTTTATTAGAGATTCGACTCTTGAAATCAGGTGTTCTCTTTCCCTTGCATATTTATCGTTTAAAAAAATCGTACAAAAAAAAGGGGCTTCCTTGCTTGTTGTTAATTCTTACTCTGTAAAGTTATCAGATCACCGATATCCTTACTGTTTCTGCTACTTAGCCTCATTCTTAAAAGTTCCTATTTAATAAAGTGATAACAGGCGAGAGTAGAAAAAATAAATCCAAATTGAGTGATACACGAGTGACTACACATAATTCGAGTGTAAACACGTGAAAGAGTGTTTGTGTGAGGATCTCTTTTCTTTCTAACTTTATTTTTTGCAGTAATTTAATCATGACTAGAGAAGAAGGTGAACGGGATGTTGATCTCAAATTAGTCATCAAGGCTTTTCAAGAACAATTCAAAGTTCTAAATGCCAAGTTGGATGATTTACAACCTATACTCAAGTATAGGAGCCCTACTAGTCGACACAATGATGAAGAAGAAAAAGATTCTAGTTCAGCATCCAAGTCGGTTTCTAAGGTGTTTACCATGTTTAGCAATCCTTTATATGAACATGAAGAAGAGGAGTATTCAGATGGATGACATAATGAAAATGAAAGGAGAAGAAGAGGTGAACCAAGACGTGACAATTACTCGGGTAATATTAAGATGACAATCCCTACATTCTAAGGAAAGAATGATCCTGAAGTATACTTGGAGTGGGAGAGAAAAGTTGAATATGTGTTTGATTGTCACAACTACTTAGAGGGAAAAAAAGTAAAATTAGTAGTTATTAAATTTATTAACTATGCTAGTATTTGGTGGCATCAATTTGTTATTAGCACACATAGAAAAGGATAAAGGCCTATTCGTATATGGAAAGAGATGAAGTCTATCATGAGAAGAAGATTTGTATCAAGCCATTACCATATGAACTTGCACAAAAAATTGCAATGTTTAACACAAGGTTTTATGAGTGTGCAGAAATACTATGAAGAGATGAAAGTAGCCATGACTAGAGCCAATGTGAAGGAAGACCAAGAGGTAACTATGGTTAGATTCATTGGAGGCTTAAAGAGGGAGATAGGTGATGTGGTGGAGTTACAGCATTATATGGAGATAGAGGATTTGCTGCACAAAGCAATTCAAGTGGAGAGACAATTGAAGTCTAAAAGCTCTTCCAAATTTGCTTCATCTTCTAGCTCTTCATGGAGATCAAATTGGAAGAACAATAAAATGGTTATAAACCCTAAAGAAGATGTGAAGGCCAAATATTCAAATGCTCTTCCTAAAGGTAAAATTGACACTAATACATCTTATAGATTACATGATATGAAGTGTTTCAGGTGTCAATAAGTTGGACATATTGATTCTCAATGTCCAAATAAAATAACAATGGGTATGTTAGATAATGGAGAAATAGAAAGTGAGAGCTCAAGTGATGATGAAATGCCACCATTGGAGGATTATAGTGACGTGGAAGTTGCTAAACTTGTAAATAGAGATATTCTTGTCACTAGGCATGCTCTTAGCATACAACCTAAGGAGGATGGTGACATGGAGCAACATGAACATAATTTTCATACTAGGTGCCACATAAATGACAAGGTATGTAGCATGATTATTTATAGTGGAAGTTGCACCAACGTGGCTAGTACTATCATAGTGGAGAAAATAAATTTGAAAACTGCCAAAAACACCAGGCCTTATAAGCTACAATAGCTTGGGAATATGAGAAGTAAAGGTAGACAAGCAAGTTTCAATGCCTTTAGCTATTGAGAATTACAAAGAGGAAGTACTGTGTGACATGGTTCTTATGGAGACAGGGCCTATACTTTTAGGCCGTCCATGGTAGATCGACCGCAAGGTGACCCACAAGGGGTATACCAATTGTTTGTCTTTTATTTACAATAAGCTAAAAATTACTCTTACTCCATTGTCTCCAAAGCAAGTATGTAAAGACCAAATAAAAATGAGGAAAGTAAGAGAGTGTGAGGAATTAGAAGAAAAAAAGAACGAAAGAACAAAAGAAAAGAATGAAAAAAGAATGAGAAAAGCAAAAGAAAAGAAAGCTATTTAAAAAAGAAAAAGCAAATGAGTTTCTTTGTAAGAGAGAGAAAAGAAAATATGAGTGAAAATAAGCAAAAGAAAGAAAAACATGAAATTGAGTGCAGTTAAGAGACAAGTAAGAAAATATTGCAAAGACAAAAGAGGTTGAAAGTGTGTTATTAGCAAAAGAGAAACTACTTGTACTCCTGTACAAGGATGTTTATTTCACTAAAGAATTTTGTTCTTCTTTTCCTTGTGAAATTGAGTCTTTGTTACAGGAATTCACTAATATTTTTCCAAATGAAGTGCCTCATGGATTACCTCCTTTAAGAGGTATTGAGCATCAAATTGACCTCGTTCCTGGTTGTCCAATTCTAAATAGACCAGCCTATAGAACAAATCCCGAGGAAATAAACGAAATTCAAAGGCAAGTGAATGAGTTGTTGTAAAAGGGCTTTGTGAGGGAGAGTCTTAGTCCATGTTCTATTTTTGTTATCTTGGTTCCAAAGAAAGATGGAACATGACGCATGTGCATTGATAGTCGAGCCATCAATAAAATCATTATAAAAGTATAGATATCCTATACTTAGGTTAGATTATATGCTTGATGAATTGTTTGGTTCCTGTATGTTTACTAAAATTGATTTGAAGAGTGGATACGATCAAATTCGTAAGAAAGAAGGTGATGAATGGAAAATAGCCTTCAAAACAAAATATGGCTATATGAGTGGTTAGTGATGCCATTCGGCTTAACTAATGCTCCCGGCACCTTCATGAGGTTAATGAATCATGTTTTGCGTTCTTTCATTGAGAAATGTAGTAGTCTATTTTGATGATATTTTGATTTATAGCAAGACTTTAAATGAACATGTTGAACAATTACATGTTGTTCTTAATGTCTTAAGAGAAAATAAATTGTATGGAAATTTCAAAAAGTGTTTATTTTGTCTTGAATTTGTCATGTTTTTGGGTTTTACCGTAAGCTCGAAAGGGATAAGTGCAGATGAAGAAAAGGTAAAAGCAATTAGAGAATGACCTACACCTAAGAATGCAAATGAGGTAAAAAGCTTTCATGGTGTAGCAAGTTTTTATAGGAGGTTTGTGAAAAACTTTAGCTCTATTGTTGCACCTTTAAATCAGATTGTTAAAAAGGATATTGTGTTCAAGTAGGATGATGTGCATGAGAAAGCTTTTAATTTGCTGAAAGATAAGTTGACCAATGCACCTATGTTTTGTTTGCCTAATTTTGATAAAGCTTTTGAAATTGAATGTGATGCTTCTAGTATTGGAATAGGAGTTGTATTGATGCAAGCATCCAAACCAATTGCATATTTTAATGAGAAGCTAAGTGGGGCGGTGTTGAACTATTCTACCTATGACAAGGAGTTGTATGCTTTGATGAGGACATTGCAAAGTTGATAGCATTATCTGTGGCCAAGGGAGTTCATAATCCATTCTGACCATCAAAGTTTGAAGTTTCTAAAATCTCAAGGTAAGCTTCAAAAGAGACATGCCAAGTGGTTAGAGTTCATAGAGATGTTTCCTTATGTGATCAAGTACAAGAAAGTGCCAACCAATGAGCATGCTAATTTGGATGGAAAGCAAAAGGCAGAATCTATTAAAGAATTGCATGCCAAATTTCGAGCTAACATTGAGCTTGGAGATTGTGTTTGGGTTCATAGGCGAAAAGAAAGGTTTCCTACTCAAAGAAAATACAAGTTGCAGCCAAGAGGAGATGGAACTTTTCAAGTGTTAGAAAGGTTCAATGACAATTCCTACAAGCTAGATTTATCAACTACATATGGTAATGTAATTTCTACTTTGAATGTTGCTGATTTATCTTTATTTGATGTAGGTGAGGAATTTGATTCGAGGACGAATCCTTTTGAATAAGGAGGGAATGATAGAAAACTAACAAACAAAGATAAAGACAATTTGCATGATACTGAAGGTCCCATGACTAGGTCCAAAACCAAAATGATGAACCAATCCTTGTCGGGCCTGAGTTCGAGAATTAAGGAAAACTTAGATCAAAATGAGTCAGGGGCTGCACTAAAATGGGTCAAGTTATTGTAAGTTGATGAAGAATGAAACACATCTTGAAGAATACAAATAAAGCCCAAGTTATGGTCATTCAATTTAGGCTAAGTAGTTAGTTAGGATCCGTTTATATACATTTTTGCATAATAATTTTGGTAGCTAGCATAGTGGGGAGTTATAGATTTTATATTGAGAATTATAGAAGATGGGATTTTAGATTGAGATTTTATAGTGGTTAAGATTTCATGCCAATTAAAATATTAATGGGCTTTAACTTCCAAGCTGCCTAGTTAAGCCTATAAATAAGCTCTTGTAATCAATCAGAATTCTGAATTTGGAATTTAATAAAATTTGTCTTTTCTCTTTGTAAGAACATTTCCTTTGTTCTTAGGATTAAGAACTTTTTTTATAGTGTTGGTTCTACCGGCAGGTCATGGTTAGGGTCACACTTTCTCTTGATAACTTTGGTTCTACTGGCAGGTCGCAGTTGGCGTCAAGTTCCCCCTTTCACTTGGTCACACTTTGATAACTTTGGTTCTACTGGCAGGTCGTGGTTAGGGTCAAGTTTCCCCTTCACCTATTTTCAAGATGGTCCCTTTCTAATCCATTAAGATCATATCACTTAATTTTCATTATGAGGTTGCTATCTTGTGCAAACAATATCGGGAGCTACACACCTCCAAATCGGACAATCTTGGTAGCCTTGGAAAGCTAAGAGAAAGATCTATGTATGCCTCAACCATTTTCGACCATTTACAATGTCAAATGTGGACATGAAGTTTCTACCTCTACACACTCTGATTGGAATTTTCCTTGTATATTCTGCAACAAAAGGTTATAGTAGTACACAAAGGAGAAGTGAAGTTGAAAAAGAAAGAAAAAAAGATTTTTTTAGAGGAAAGGAGACAAAGTGGACCTTACTTGTCTTGTTTTGTTTTGTAATGTGACTTGTATTATTTTGGTCTTGAAAGTAAAAGAAACTTTGTATTGATTAAATTGAATAATACAATTTCTAATCTCCCTTTTATAGGGTAAAGACTACTTAATGATAATACGAATAACAGAAAAATAAACATAATCGCTATAGATAAACTATGATAATCACAATTTTCTAATGAGATATTTAGATATTTGTAACCCCTTAATCTAATGAAATATTTAGATATTTGTAACCTCTTAATGATTTACCTATCATATCTTATCAGATATCCATAGTGTCTCCCCCCTCAAGTTGAAGCTTACTAAGCTTTCAACTTGTTACATGAAGAAAATTTTATTTCCCCACAAATAAAGATAAAAATTGAGTTTTCAAATAATAATTTGAAATGCAACTCAAAGATGTTGGAAAAGTCGAAGAACATGTTGGAGAAGTCAGAGAAATTTGGTAGAAATATAGCTTAGCCAAAATAGTTGGGATGTCCATCAAGCAAAGTCCACCTTTCTAACAAATCGCATTTGGAAGCTTGAAAAAAATCACCACCAATCAACGTCAATGAGAGAGAAGTCACACCTAATATAATTCGTGTTTGAGAAAAGAGTCTTCATCTGAATAAACATTGGTGGGAAAGAAGTCACCACTAATCAACGTCAATGAGAGAGAAGTCACACCTTGTGTGAGAAAAGAGTCTTCATCGGAATAAACGTTGGTGGGAAAGAAGTCACCACCAATCAATGTCGATGAGAGAGAAGTCTTCATCGAAATAAACATTTGTGGGAAAGAAGTCACCACCAATCAACGTCAATGAGAGAAAAGTCATGTCGAGTTCTCTGAGGCGTGACACCAACGATTTGGAAGACTATAACAAACCAGATGAAATCTCTGACCGAGACAATGTCGTTGGGAAGATTGACAAGGGGGTTAAACAAAGAAGAAAATAAAAATCTGATTCTGATTTTGAATCTGAGAAATCTGCCAATAGAAAAAGTTTCGGTGGTCTTTGAAGAGTAGAGTAATATGAATCTGAATCACAAGGTCATAGGCAAAGATAGAGTAAGAGGAATAGAAGAAGAAAAAGTAACAATAACAAGAGCAGGAAGAAGAGAATTTTTTTTCTTACTGTACTGAACCTAGGTTGTTCTTTTACAAGAACAACAATTGTAGGTGCTAACTATAGAAGCAATGTTGTGACACAAAAAACAAACCATACTCCATATGTATCCATCAAAGATCCACTAAAGTAGGAGCTCACAATTCCTCCAAAGGTCGAAGAACCCCTGAAGATATCTTGAGGTGCTTTGTGACTCATCTCGTGCCCCCTCCAATATTGAATCTACAATATCCAAAAAGGCAATAAAGAAGAAAAAATAACATTATATTTGTTGTCAACAAAAGTAGCCATCAAACTCCATGAGGGCGCATTGATCAGCCTTGATAAAACACTAGATATGACCTTCTTTAATAACCAAAGAGGGGGACAGAATCACTAATAAACTCATACAAAGGTTTAACAAGCCATGCAATGCAGAAAAGCTAGAACTCACAATTGTCTCGACAAGTCCCAATTGTAATGGTTCTTCTAGAAGGGATAATGGCAATCAAAGGGAAAAAAAATAGCTGAGGCTTATAATAAAATAAAAGCACGTGTCATGGAAGGCATGATGGTTGGTAATGCGACCAAGGTTGCTTTTGTTCTCTTGGTCACTTTAGTTGTTATCATTCCATGCCTCGAGGCTGGCATTGGAAGGGTAAATTTATTTTTGGTTTCTCTAGTGCCTTACGTAATTATAACATAGTGGTAGAGGCTGAATTATGGGCTATTAAGATTGGAATGGAAATGGCATGTTCAGGGTTGCGCCAACGAGGATGGATTCACAAAGGTCAGAATTTGGGACTAGTAAATAGATTCTACTTTTCCCTTCATCTTCTTTTCACCACTCGCTTTGCTTCATTGCAATCCTTTTCCTTTCGTCCAAGCTTAAATTTGGAAGTTCCTTAGCTCCCAAGATAATGACTTTATCGTTTTTCGTTATCACCGATAGTTGGAAATGATAAAAAAGACTTTGGCTAGTCTCACGCCGATATGTAAGTCTCATCAAAGGGTAGTAGCTTACTGAAGTGAAACAACAAAAATGACAACAAAAATAGAGCTCCCAAGATCTGAAGCTCTAATACCATATTGAAAGTAAAAGAAACTTTGTATTGATTAAATTGAATAATACAATTTCTAATCTCCCTTTTATAGGGTAAAGACTACTTAAAGATAATACGAATAACAAAAAAATAAAGATTATCATTGTAGATAAACTACGATGATCACGATCTCCTAATGAGATATTTAGATATTTGTAACCTCTTAATCTAATGAAATACTTAGATATTTGTAACCTCTTAATAAGTTACCTATGATATCTTATCAGATATCTATAATATCTCCAACATTTGGTGATGATCTTCATGCTTATTGACTTATTCCCCATTGCTCTTCTTCCCTCTTTGGTTGTGCAAGCTCTTCTTCCCTCAAATAACTTCTCATATCCTACCTTGTCCTTGGCCACATTATAACCTTAATAAAATCCTTTTTTATCATTTTGTGCATGTGTGTCAAGTTGTAGAAATTAAAGGCTAGTCAAAGCTTGGTAGTGCTAGTTAGCATAAGGTGCTTGAGTGTAAACACAAACGTAAACACTTAAGAGATTATGAAGAAAATTGTTTGCTTTGGATGTTAGAAGAAAATTCATAGATTATTGGGTACCTTGATTCTAAGATGCTTATACTTTTATTCCTTTTATTAACTTAAGAATTCTTTGAAAGGTGTTATACTTTATTTGTACCTTGTCCTTGGCCATATTATAACCTTAATAAAAGCCTTTTTTATCATTTGTGCATGTGTTTCAAGTTGTAGAAATTAGAGGCTAGTCAAAGCTTGGTAGTGCTAGTTAGCATAGGGTGCTTGAGTGTAAACGCAAACTTAAACACTTGAGAGATTAAGAGTATGTATCTTGAGAGAGTTATATCATTTGTGGATCATTCTTTAATTTTTATTGTTCTCTTGTTTGCTTTGGATGTTAGAAGAAAATTCATAGATTATTGGGTACCTTGATTCTAAGATGCATATACTCTTATTCCTTTTATTAACTTAAGAATTCTTTGAAATATGTTATACTTTATTTGTACTTCCTTTAGTTCACTTGCTTCATTTCCTTTTGCTTTAGATTTGTTGCTTTAGATTTTTTTGTTTGATTTTAGATCTTTTTATTTTGTATAGAGTGCAAAAGTTCAATGTAGGGGAATTTGATAGAGCATTTTTTAGGCACTTAATAGTAACTTATGTTGGACATATTTGACATTATTTTTTGGTTAATATTGACACATTGGTTAAGTCTTGGGCCATTGAACTTAGTTGGGGTTAGTTGCTAACCTTTGCTTATTTTCAGACTTAATTTTCGTTATGAGATTGCTATCTTATGCAGGCCATATCTAGAGTTACATCCCTCCAAATTGGAAATTCTTGGTAGCCTTAGAAAGCTAAGACAAATATCTACAACCTCTCTCTTTACAACTCAACCTAGTTAGACCATTTGTAGTCTCGAATATGGACATGAATTTACTGCCTCTACACCACTCTAATTTGACTTTTCCTTGTATATTCTGGCCCAAATTATGAGGGCTTGGTTGGGGTCTTTTTGGGCTGCTAATTCTTTTGTCCAAGCCCATTTTCCTTGGCACTTTCAAGCGTGTAATCGTTAGGAGGTTAGGGTAGTTAAGTAAGTTAGTTAGTTAGAAAAGATTTTGGAGGGACTTTTTGAGATTTGGAGAATTCAAAGGGTTTCTTGTATTGGAAGTTTTCCTCTCTTCTCCATAGTTTCTACTATGTTTTCTTCTATATTTTTCTTCTTTGTATTCTGCTGAATTTTCTATGACAATAGTCGTGGAAGGCTAAGCTTCTTTATCAATTCAAGGTTCAGGAATGCAAATCAATTTAAGTTCTTGATTCTTTATCTTCCTTATGTAATTTCTACTATTTGTCTTTCCAATTCTTAATTCGTTTTCATGATTGTGATCTCACTTGAGTTTTGGATTGTGTTATATTAGGTAATCGATTGATAACCTAAAATCAAAAAGTTATGATCTTGAAACCATGCTAATTAGGGATTGCGATTATGATCTTAATATGCATGGATAAATGTTAGATGGTTATCTAAAGAAGCTTAGGTTGATATGAAACTGCAACCTTATTAGAACCATGATAGTTGATTGAATGATTGAATCCTTGAATTGATGTTACATAATTTGTTTTAGATCAATATGAGGGAGTCGTCCTTCCCAAGATTTCAGACTTTTTCCCATAAAACACCTCAAGACTTAGGACAAGGTTTTGCTCACCATTTTAGTTTACTCATCCGTTTGAGGATGGAAAGTGGTGGAGAAGAGTAGCTTGGTGTCAAGCCTACTTTAGAGGGTTCTCCAAAAATGGCTAAATCTCTATCTAACACTATGGTCTTAAGAAGACCATATAGTCTTCCACTTCCTTAAATAATAGATTGGCCACATGATATGCATCATCAACTCTGTTTTCTTTGATTTTTGAACTTGAACCACGAAAATGAAATTTCAACAAATAATTTGACAATTAAACCAATTAAAATGGAAATTGAACCAAATAGATGACGGGCAATAGCTAGGTGAGCAAAACTTGAGCTAAAATTTCAAAACGCAAGACGAATTGAAGTTAGATTATGCATCCAAGTGGATTACCTCCTGGCGTGAGTTCGAAGAATGCATAATCGTGAAGATCGCACTTCAATTGCATAAACTTTGAAGTGAAAACTCGAATTGCAATTTGATGATGATTAGATACCAGAGCACATGAACTCTGATACCACTTGATATGATATGGATTCTATAATTGAGGATTTTGATTGCTCTAGATTGGAATCGCTCTCATAGGTCGTCTTGATTCTACTTGGATCCTCTATACATCACAATTTCTATAACCGAAACAAAAATTAGGAATATGATTTTAGGATTTTAGGAATTATTAGAGTAAAGTTAATATGCTTAAGGTTGTGCGTCCAAAGGCGAGAAGCTTAGCAACTAAGTGAAATGGCTTCTAGGCTTTGTCCAGGGCCTAAAGCTATCTTAAGGAGTCTTCGTTCAAAGGTAACTAACTCAAGAGGTGCATTCCTTGAAAAGGGTCTTTCATCGTCCAAAAGTTGCCAACATCCATAGGAAGCATCCACGGGCCTTAGTGTCCAAGCACGCCATTTATATGGGTCGTTCAAAGGAAACCCTTGTCCAAAGGGTTCACGAAACCTCTAAAAAGCTCCATATGTCATTGAGCCCATCGTTGAAACGAAGTGTCCATAGATGTGAAATGCATCCAAAAGAGATACGAGTATCCATAAAGCGTCATGCATCCAAAGAGTCTTGCAAGGCCTTCCTACTTATTACAAACTATGTATAGAACTATACACAAGTTCCTAAACTACACAAGGACCATATAAACAAAGTAGATCCTGTTTTGGATGTCCCTTACCCTATAAGGAGGTCCATGTTCCTCTGTGTATCAGCCTCTAGCTTCTTCAATTCGTCCCTAGTGAGAGGTCCTTGAAGGCTCTCCCCTATAGTTCTTGTCGTGTCCTTTTGTGACTCTTCTTTGTCTCCCCAAATCGTATCAAATTTAGAAAGCATCTTTATTAATTTTAGGAGAGAAACCACAAAGATGATCATTGTTGTCCCCTAAACTACGATAAGAAACTAACTAAAAGTATGAAACTAAGTTTAAAAAATAATGAAATTTGAACTGTTCAAAGAGTATTACCCTACAAGATTGTTAGTGAAATATTATTCCCAGGATCTGTAGGTAGCGATCCATTGAAGTTGTTGTCTCCCAAATCCAAAACCTCTAGTTCATTCAATTGTGCAATTCCTTCAATGACGATTCCATAAAAGGAATTGTTCTACAAAATTCTACAACATAATATTCATCATAATATTATTAGACTCTTGAAAAGATTTGAACACTGAAATTCTTAAGTGGCTGCAATAAACATCACAAATCGGTAATGAGCAATTACTTACATGGACGGGATGTGATTAAGGTTTGCAAGCTCAAGTCCAAATTTCCTTCGAGACAAAGGTCTTTCAAATTCTTGCCAAACAAAATATATTCTCATGATCAGCATGCTACTAATACTATATGACCAACAATATGAACAATAGTCATTTGATTTAACACGAGACTCTTCTTCAAAGTTTGTAATAATAATATCAAGCATCTATGGAATTGACCAATTGATTCAAGCCCAAGGAACATTTCAATGGAGGAGATATTATAATACAATAAACACCATGATAGCTTTCTACAACAAAGTCTCAAAATTTCATGGATCAAACAATTTTGCTAATACCAAAGAGAAATAAACTATAAATTTGAAACTTGGATCTCTCGTATGATGACCCTAATGAAAAAAAAGCTAAAAAAATCATTTTCCATTCTACAAATTACATATATTTAGTTTCTGAAAAACAAATCACAAAGTCAAAACTTACAAGGCCACCACTCGTCCATCAGAGCACTCAACTCCAAACCAATTACAATGATCAACTACTACTTCATCATTGCCCCAATTCATCAAAGCATCAAAAATATCTTTTTCATTTCCCTGCTTGAACTTCAAAAGAGCTTTACCAGCATATAGAAATCACTTTTCAGCATTATTTCCCCCTTAGAAACACATAATTAACCTCATGACAATACAACATTCCACAAAAACATTACGAGAATCTTTCTGTTATGTTTCGTGTACATTATTACATAAGACTAGTAGATAATTCAAAGTCTGAATTACAACTAAGAAAATAACTTCTCTCATTCCTTTTACTAACTACTAGTAATTTCAATACCATCAATGACAAACCAACAGAAGAAAAGGATAACAGATAAAAGGACAAGAGAAAGTAGAGCATAAGGATACAAGGAATATTTTAATCAATGGCCAAAAACAAGCACTAACCTATAATTCCCAAAAGCTACAAGACCTTAAGTTCTTAACAAAAAATGGTAGCAATTTTTTGTAGGAAAAAATAATTTTTTTAAGAAGATTTCTTAACCTCTCTACCACCACCATGTGAAAACAGGGCAATGTAACACATGATGTTATGCTATCAAAATTAATAGTTGGGGAGACTTTATACTACTTTTGGTTAGGTCTAATTTCCAAACACCATGTCTATAGTAGAGACGAAGGAACGAGCATATATCATATTGAGAGAAATAGGTCTGCAAGAGGCCATCAACACAAGGGTGAAAGGTGGAGTTCTAAGGGCCTTAATGGGGGACAAAGGAGGAGACTAATGCCAATGTTCTTATCTGTTAAATATATTACAGTTTTCCTGTATCTTTTCTTATATGACTTTTATTTTCTCTGTATTTTCATGATATAGTTTCCTTATTTCCCTTTTTTAGGCTTAGATGTTTACCCTATAAAAGGGAGATTAGAAATTGTATTACACACACTACCCAATCCAATATAAAGGTCTGTTTAACTTGGTATCAGAGCAGAGTTTTGCTCTGCCTGTGTCTTATGCGTCCGCCGTCGACCACCGCCGTCTGCTGCCAACCGCTGCCATCTGTCGTCGACCATTGCTAACCGCCACTGACCACCATCGTCTTCTGCCACAAGCCCACTATTCAGTTCGTTGGCTCATCTCCTACCTATTCCAACTCCCAAAAATTTGGTGGGAAGTATTGCAGCTGGTAGATCTAAGTTACTGTGCTGCTGTTCTTTTTAATTGCAAGTGTTTATAACTGTTACCTCTCCTCCTTTGTTCACTGTTTAAAGGTAAAAACGGCCACTGCCAGTTCCATTTCACAAGGATCTATTGGTATTGCTATTGAAAACTTTGCTATGGTAGCCTCTCATGGTAGAGGAAGAAGTGGTTGGGGTACTAGAGGAATATTATGAAATGGTAAAGGTGGTCGTGGTAGGCTTATCTGCTCGCACTATGGAAAAGAAGGATACCTATAAAATAGATGTTATGATTTGATTGGTTGGCCAGATAAAACTACAAATATATCTTCAAGTGATACCCTTTCAAACGAAAGGATTGGTTCTCAATTAATCTCAGATGAAGAGTATCAAGAGTTCCTAAGGCTCAAGTCCAACAATCACACCCAATCATCTGCACCACCAAGTGTTTTCAACTACATGCATTTCCCAATCCATGGCGAGTCAAGGTCCATCGATAATCGATTCAGGTGCTTCAGATCACATTTCTGGTAATGAATCTGTATTTGATGTGAAATTAGGTCAGGGTAAGATGATATGAACCAGAACAGGGTAAGGTACGAATCACCTTCGTTCTTTTCTAGGTTGGAATTCGTGAACTACACCTGAAGTTGAGATAAAATTAGGGCACGACTAGATCTCGAGCTACGGACCTCGGAATTGGGTGATTCCAAAACGAGAGAAACAATGAAGTCCTGAATTGCGAAATTGACCTATGAATCACCGAAAACTACCGAGAATTGGTCGAGATATGACCCAAACTTAGTTTGCCTGAAAATTGGGAACGTGGCTGTTCTAGGGTTTCATACAAACCGCGATGATAAATTGAGACGCAAGAATAAAGAAAAGATGAAAGAAAATGTGTGAGCGTCACACTTCCAAGGATGGAAGATAAGCCTGCAGATTGAACACACAAAGGGGTGAAAACCTTTGATAAATCTCAATTTTTGGATTACAAGAACCCAGGAGAAACACTCTCTCAAACAAATGAAAATTTTTTATGTTCTGTCTCTTTACAATCGTTTGAGGTCTTTTTATAGTGGCCACAACCCTAACCCCTAGGTTTAGTGAAGGTCCAACATTAAGTCAGCCCATACTACAGAAAATGAAATAACTAAATGTTTTCTGGGCCTATGGATTAGTGCAGCCTAGTATTTTTATTTAAAAGAAAAACAAACTAAATATCTTTATGGGTCTGTCATGCAATTCAGCCCAAAAGCTTTATTCTTCAAGTTGGATTAAAAGATTGATCAACTTGGGCTTGCATCCTTCTAGGTTTAGTTCTTTTTGAATAAGGGCTGCCAACACTTGTTGAATAGCTTCCTTAGCTCTCTTTGTCCTTGCCCTTGTCATAGGCCCTCCAAGTCCTTCAAGTGCCACACTCTTGGTCATGTCCTCATCACTCCCCCCCTCTTGAAGAGGATTTGCCCTCAAATCAAAAGCTTCGTCATCTGCATCAAAGAGAGTTAAATCAGATACATTAAAAGAAGCACTAATATTATACTCACCAGGTAGATCAATCTTATAGGCATTGTCATTGATCTTTTCTAGCACTTGAAAAGGACCATCTCCCCGTGGTTGAAGTTTTGACTTCCTTTGTTCAGGAAACCTCTCCTTCCTCATGTGTACCCATACCCAATCACCAGGTTGGAACACCATTTTCTTTCTACCTTTATTAGCTTTCCTGGCATAGCTCTCATTTTTCTTTTCAATTTGAGTCTTTTGAGTCACACTTCCAAGGATGGAAGATAAGCCCGGAGATTGAACACACAAAGGGGTGAAAACCTTTGATAAATCTCAATTTTTGGATTACAAGAACCCAGGAGAAACACTCTCTCAAACAAATGAAAATTTTTTATGTTCTGTCTCTTTACAATCGTTTTGAGGTCTTTTTATAGTGGCCACAACCCTAACCCCTAGGTTTAGTGAAGGTCCAACATTAAGTCAGCCCATACTACAGAAAATGAAATAACTAAATGTTTTCTGGGCCTATGGATTAGTGCAGCCTAGTATTTTTATTTAAAAGAAAAACAAACTAAATATCTTTATGGGTCTGTCATGCAATTCAGCCCAAAAGCTTTATTCTTCAAGTTGGATTAAAAGATTGATCAACTTGGGCTTGCATCCTTCTAGGTTTAGTTCTTTTTGAATAAGGGCTGCCAACACTTGTTGAATAGCTTCCTTAACTCTCTTTGTCCTTGCCCTTGTCATAGGCCCTCCAAGTCCTTCAAGTGCCACACTCTTGGTCATGTCCTCATCACTCCCCCCCTTTTGAAGAGGATTTGCCCTCAAATCAAAAGCTTCGTCATCTGCATCAAAGAGAGTTAAATCAGATACATTAAAAGAAACACTAATATTATACTCACCAGGTAGATCAATCTTATAGGCATTGTCATTGATCTTTTCTAGCACTTGAAAAGGACCATCTCCCCCCGTGGTTGAAGTTTTGACTTCCTTTGTTCAGAAACCTCTCCTTCCTCATGTGTACCCATACCCAATCACCAGGTTGGAACACCATTTTCTTTCTACCTTTATTAGCTTTCCTGGCATAGCTCTCATTTTTCTTTTCAATTTGAGTCTTTTGAGTCACACTTCCAAGGATGGAAGATAAGCCCGGGAGATCGAACACACAAAGGGGTGAAAACCTTTGATAAATCTCAATTTTTGGATTACAAGAACCCAGGAGAAACACTCTCTCAAACAAATGAAAATTTTTTATGTTCTGTCTCTTTACAATCGTTTTGAGGTCTTTTTATAGTGGCCACAACCCTAACCCCTAGGTTTAGTGAAGGTCCAACATTAAGTCAGCCCATACTACAGAAAATGAAATAACTAAATGTTTTCTGGGCCTATGGATTAGTGCAGCCTAGTATTTTTATTTAAAAGAAAAACAAACTAAATATCTTTATGGGTCTGTCATGCAATTCAGCCCAAAAGCTTTATTCTTCAAGTTGGATTAAAAGATTGATCAACTTGGGCTTGCATCCTTCTAGGTTTAGTTCTTTTTGAATAAGGGCTGCCAACACTTGTTGAATAGCTTCCTTAGCTCTCTTTGTCCTTGCCCTTTACATAGGCCCTCCAAGTCCTTCAAGTGCCACACTCTTGGTCATGTCCTCATCAGTATTCTCCTTTATTTCCTCACATATGTTTTCTCATTTCATTTCATTAGCCAATGGTTCCAAAATGGTATCTTAGGGAGTTGGTCAAGTTTCTCTATCCTCATCAATTAGTTTAAACTTTATGTTGTACATTCCCAAATATCCCTACAATTTGATTTCTTTGAGTCAATTGACTCGTTCTTTGAATTGTTCAGTAACCTTTTATGAAGATTCCTTTGTTATACAGGACCGGAATGGGCTAGCTGATTGGCAAAAGACATGAATCAAGAGGACTTTAGTACTTATCCAACAATCCCTCTACGTTGTGTTCTGCGTTTGTATCTCTAAAGCTTTTGCATAATCATTTAGGGCGCCCTAGTCTTGCAAAGCTAAAGTTAATGGTTCCTAGTCTCAATAAACTATCTACCTTAGAGTGTGAGTCTTGTCAATTAGGCAAACATGTCAGATCCACCTTCCCTAACCAAATCAACAAAAGATGTAATTCGCTTTTTTCTATTGTCCATTCAAATATTTGGGGACCAAGTCGAGTAACATCTTTTGGTTTTAGCTACTTCGTTACATTCATTGATGAATACTCATGATGTACTTGGGTCATTTTGATGAAAGAAAGATCTGAACTTTTGTCCATCTTAATGTCCTTCTCTAAAGAAGTGAAAAATCAATTTGGAAAAATCATTAAAATATTAAGTGATAATGCAAAACAGTATTTTTCTTTCGAACTAAACTCATATTTGTCCTTAAAAGGAATCTTACATCAATCCACATGCCCTCATACTCCTCAACAAAATGGTATAGCTGAAAGGAAAAATAGGCTCTGGTTGAAACTGCCTACACCTTACTTTTAAGTGCAAATGTCCCTACTAATCATTGGGGTGAAGCCATTCTTACTGCCTATTATTTAATAAATCAAATGCCATCTGCTTCACTTGAGAATCAAATCCCTCATTCAATTTTATTTCCTAAAGATAAAATGTATCATGTGTCTCCTAAAGTCTTTGGTTGTGTATGTTTTATTCTGATGTCTCTCCAAGTCGTGATCCAACCTTCTTCTTCTGCTCATTCTTAAGCTGAACTATCTCCACCTTCAATGTCTACATGTCAAAGTAGGACACAAGAGATGGGTACCCCAGTATGTGAAGATTCACTTGACTCATGTTCTCTATCCTCAACTGACCCCATACCAGATCCTCTTCCACCCTCACCTTCCCATGATTTTGACATTGGTTGGCCCATTGCTCTTCAGAAAGGTATTCACTCCACTCGTAATCTTCATCCCATTTACCTTAGTTATCATCATTTATCTCCTTTGTATTTTTCTTTTGTTTCCTCTATCTCGTCCATTACTATTCCTAAATTTGTCTGTAAATCACTTAATCATCCTGGATGGCGACAAGCCATGATAGTCAAAATGCAGGTGTTGGAACAAAGTGGTACTTGGGAGTTAACTTCTCTTCCCTTAAGCAAGAAGGCAGTTGGTTGTAGGTGGGTATATGCTATTAAAGTTACACCTAACGACACAGTTGATCGCCTCAAAGTCCGGTTGGTGACCAAAGGATATACTCAAGTATATGGTCTTGATTATGGTGATACTTCCTCTCCTATGGCTAAAATCACTACAATCCTCCTCTTACTTGCAATGGCTACTATTCGTCACTGGCCTCTTCATCAATTAGACATCAAAAATGCTTTTCTACATGGTGACTTGGATGAAGAAATATACATGGAGCAACCTCCTGTTTTTGTTGCTCAAGGGGAGTTTGGTTTAGTATGCAAGCTTCATAGATCCTTGTATGGACTTAAATAGTCCCCAAGAGCTTGGTTTGGGAAGTTTAGCCAAGTTATTCAAAGCTTCGGGATGACAAGAAGTGAAGTAAATCACTCTATATTTTATTGTCATTCCTCTTTCGGTAAATATGTGTATCTGGTTGTGTATGTGGATGATATTGTCATCACAGGAAATGATGATATCAAAATTTCCCAATTAAAGTAGTACTTATTCAGCCACTTCCAAAGCAAAGATCTTGGCCACCTAAAGTACTTTCATGGCATAGAGGTTGCTCAATCAAAGGAAGGCATTGTTATCTCTCAGAGAAAATATGCTCTTGATATCTTACAAGAGACTAGTATGAGTAATTGCAGGCCAGTTGACAGTCCCATGAATCCAAATATGAAGCTAATGGTAAAACAGGGTGAACCTTATTCTAATCCAGGGAGGTATAGAAGACTAGTGGGTAAACTCATTTACCTCACTATCATTAGACTTGATATCTCCTTTGCAGTGGGAGTTGTAAGTCAGTTTATGCAGGCACCTTGCGTTGATCATTGATAGGGGTATTTTTAGTTGTCTCAATGCGCATCAAATGAACTAAAGCTAACTATAGCATAGTCAACCCTAGGTCAAATTTTCTCAAGGACACAGTGTGCTCGATTGTGAATTGGTGTGAAATAAAATGATGCAGAATCTAAAGTGTAGAGTGTTGACTCGTCTCAGTCACTGGCCGAGTTGCTCTCGGCAGAGGCTGAGCCGATATGGTCTTGGCGAAGACTTATCAGACTCGGACTTGGCTGATTGCAGACTTGATGCAACAGAGTTGGACTGACTCTATTTCAGACTTAGAAAGTAGTAAATAAGGGGGATGGAATGCAAGTAAAGTAAAACAGAAAGTAAACTAAACTATGAAAGCAGAGAGAATATATTACTACTACAAATATTACTATTATTATTATTACGATATAATTGTGTTCATGTTCAGTTCCATTAGTCCAAGTCCAGTCTAATTTCTTCACTCCAATTCTCAGTCCATATTATCCTTGGGAATTCTTATGACAATCGCCAAAGGTTTGTCCATTACCATACCGAGGAATTACACAATCGCTACCTCATTAGTTGGCAGGGATTAAGTTTTGAGCTGATTTTAGGCCCTCAATTAACATTCATTAAGTGATTACCCACTGAATTAGTTAAACCAGTTCCAATTGGCTTAGCTTAACATTGTTCCTGTTCCAAGTGCCATCGCGATTCAGATCGTGAATTAAAGAAGAGAAAAGGAATAGAGAGCAGAAATGCAGAAATAGGAAATAGATTACAAACATAGTGGTCCAAATTTAGGTAGTTCCATCTTCCACAACGATCGCCATGGTTGATGGTGGTAATTCACCTCCAATAGCTTGAGCGCTGAGGATCAGATCCACCAAAGTGTGTTGGAGGTTCCAATCGGTCCCCTCTGACAGACTTCGGCTTCCCAGTCTCAGACCTGCACCTCCTCGATCGAGAGAAGCACAATTGCAGCACCGTGCACCACCGCAAATGGAGAAAATGAGAGCAAGATAGTGAAACAATGAGTATGCATAGAGTGTGAATTCCAAAACCCCCTAAATATGCACAACTTCTCCTATATATACAAGCTATGAGCTACTATGCTACGAGCTACTATGCTACTCCTAACGAATTCTAATAGAATTTACATAGTGAATTGCCTATTCTACCCTTGCATAACTTGTGCTGCAAGCTTCTCCAAGAGTGACATGGCAGTTGAGTTGTAGCTGAGGTGGCCTCTAAGTTGGATAGCTAACGTGGAAAGCGCCATTGGGCCACTCCTCATTGGGCTGCCTCTTATTGGGTTGCACCTTAGTGGGCTGTTGGGCTTGCGAGGCCTAGCCTGGCTAAGACAGAGTCGGTCTCGGCCGAGACGACTCTCTTGGCTGTGGTGGACTCAACTTAGTCCTGCAGAAGAAGAGAAGAAAGATTTTTATTAGCTAAGACTTTTAATTTTAACATAGATTTGTATTTTCTTTATTTTTAGGCCCTTAATGTGAATCTCAGCTAACAATTAACCCTTAAGCAAAAAATAATCCTGTAACACTCTTTTTAGGTCCATAAAAGATGTATAATTTGTGACTCATCAGACCCCCACACTAACCTTAGAGTGTGAATTCCCAGACCCCCTAAATGTGCACAGCTTCTCCTATATATACAAGCTATGAGCTACTATGCTACTCCTAACGAATTCTAACAGAATTACATAATGAATTGCCTATTTTGCCTTTGCGTAACTTGCACTACAAGCTTCTCCAAGAGTGACATGGCAGCTGAGCTGTAGCTGAGGTGGCCTCTAAGTTGGATAGCTGGCGTGGAAAGCGCCATTGGGCCACTCCTCATTGGGCTGCACCTTAGTAGGCTACTGGGCTTGCGAGGCCTGGCCTGGCTGATACGGAGTCGCTCTCGGCCGAGACAACTCTCTTGGCCGTGGTGGACTCAACTCAATCCTGCAGAAGAAGAGAAGAAAGCTTTTTATTAGCTAAGACTTTTAATTTTAACACAGATTTGTATTTTCTCTATTTTTAGGTCTTTAATGTGAATCTTAGCTAACAATTAATCCTTAAGCACAAAATAATCCTGTAACACTCTTCTTAGGTCCATAAAAGATGTATAATTTATGACTCATCAGTGCTCTATCAAATTCCTTCACGCTTGAACTTTTGCACTCCAAGCAAAATCAGTAAAAAAATATAAAGCAAAAATAAATGAACTAAAGCAAGTACAAATAAAGTGCAACATTTTTCAAGGAATCCTTAAGTTAATAAAAGGAATAAGAGTATAATCATCCTTGTATCAAGGTACTCAACAATCTATAAATTTACTTCTAACATATAAAGCAAACAAGAGAGCAATAGAAATTAAAGAATGACCTACAAATGATAGAACCCTCTCAAGATACATACTTTCAATCTCTTAAGTGTTTAGCTTTGTATTTTCACTCAAACACCCTATGCTAAATATCACAACAAAGATTAGACTAGCTTGTAATCTCTACAACTTGAAACACATGCAAAAAAGTAATCAAAAAGGCTTTTATTAAGTTTGTAATGTGGCAAAGGACAAGGTAAGATATAAGAAGTGATTTAAGCTTACACAATCAAAGAGGGAACAAGAGCAATAACGAATAAGTCAATAAGCATGAAAATCATCCCCAAAACAATACAAGACACCAAAAAGAATGCAAAAAAAATATAAGAAAGGTAAGGTCCACTTTGTCTCCTTTTGTATTATTTCTTTTCCTTTATTTCTATTTCAATTTCACTTCTCTTTTTGTTTTTGCACCATTACAACCTTTAGTTGCACTTTTTTCAACCTTTTTGTTGCCTTTTTCTTTCTTTGATACATTTTTTCTATATATTTTTTCCAAAATAATTAATACAACAAAATAATTACCACTTTCAAAAGCCAAACTACAAAGGTACCACTTGCAAAGCCTTATGATATCACCCCCCACACTTATTTAGAACTCATTCCCAAAACAATCCAAAGCTCCTTTAACCCCTAGGGTTAGGGTGATCATGATTTTCCACTTTTAGGCTTGTAATGAGCTATAATATCGAAGAAAGGGTTATATAGACTCAAAATGGGTAAGCAAGAGATTTAATGCAAGGAAAGTCCATTTGGCTAGTGGCTATAAAGAAAGAAGGCCTAAATCATATCATCAATGCATGTAAGACAAGAGGTATAAAAGAGAATCAAGGAAAAGCCTAGAATAACTAGAAAAACACATACAAATCGCACAAGAAAAAAAAAAGAATGGCAAGATGCAAGCCTTCAACATGCAAGCCATCAACATACAAGGCTCAAAATCTCATAAGGATAAATGCTCTATTAGTGATTATTTAAATTCTAATTTCCAAGTCATTCATTACATTAAAGATGCAAAAATGGTTCCATAAGTTGTCAAACCTCTCAATGAAGAGTGATGTAACTATTCACAATTTACACAATCTAGAAATCCACTAAAAAGGTGCTAAAAACTATAAAATATTTTTTCCCTTTTTTAGCAAAAACAAAATTGATAGCAAAAGTAAAATTGGAAAATAGCAGAAAATTAGTAAAAACGGCAAAAATAGTAAAAACCGAAACATAAAATAGAAAATAGAATTATTACAACAACAAAAAACAAAACCAAAAACAAAAGACAAAAACAACAAAAACAACAGAAATAACAAAAAATAGAAATAGAAACATAATACAATGAATTATTTACAAAAATAGCAACAACAATAGAATTATCACAAAATAATAGTAGTAGTAGAATGTTTACAAAATGGTAGCAACTGGATAACAAAACAAAGCAGTAGTAGAATTTTTACAAAAATAGAAAAATAGCAAATCAGTAGTAGAATTATTGAAAAAAATAGGAAAATAGTAAAATAATAAAATAGCAAAATAGTAGAATAGCAAAACAACACAACACTAAAACACCCCCTCACACTTAAAATGAGCATTATCTTCAATGTAAGCATATAGGAACACAACACAAAGGGAACACATGAAGCAATAACCACAAAGGAAGGGCTGAAATAAAAACTCCTCTTTCAAGGTGGAAAAATGTGCAAAATTTTGCATCCAATATTTTTGCTCCACTCCTATGTGTATTTGCTTGGGGGAGCCACATCCATCTTAACAATTCCAATGCCACATGCTCTAGTGCTTTCTTCAACACGAACCTCAAAGTGGAATGCTTGATAAGGTGCTTATAAAAACTTCTTAACTTCTTCAAGTCTTGCAACAGCCTGTCCTTTTGTTCAACCTAGAGTTTGTTAGCTATGATTACTAGGGGCTATAATGGCTACACAATGGATGAGAATGGAGGTTGAATTACTACAACCTCTAAAACTCCTACAATATCAACACTTGAAATATCCAAACCTATAATATCTACAACTCTTGCACTTACATTAATAGCAATACTAATTTCTATTCAAATAGGACACTTATTTAGCCTAGTGTAGGTATAATCACAACCAGTAAAATCATCAAAATCAAGGAATTAAGAATGAAAATTTATGTAATCATCACCTAATTGGTCAATAACATCCAAATAGAAAACGGAATGGTTCTCTTTGGGATGTTTCATGGCCTCAAAAATGTTATACTCCACCCTGTGATTACAAAGCTCCATAAAAAGTGTTCCAGCATAAAAAGAAGTGGAAACTACTCATGAAAACAATCTATATATTAAACAAGTAAAAATATCACAAGATTAGGACATAACTTGTGTCCTCAACAATGGCGCCAAATAAGAAGAAAGTAAAACAACAAGGTTTAGACCAAGACTTGGTGCATTTACTTACTTACCTCTTACTAGTTCGCCCAAAGCCACTTAGAATCCATGGATGTTCTTCAATTCTTAGTTGAATCCAACCACTAGGTGAAGATTGAAATCTTGATTACCACTTAATGCACCCTTGGATCCATAATCAAGACCTAGCTTCAAGTAAAACCTAGTTTTGCAATGAAATTTGGGAATCGAAATTAAGGAATTAGAAAATGTGAAAATGGACAAGAATAGTTTGAGTAAAGGCATTAGTTTGAGAAGTTTATTATGGGTGTTTGAATCTTTTGGAGTGTTTAGCAATTTTAAAGTACATGAAGATGTTGGTAAGCATTCCTTGTAATTAAATAGGGAAGATATATTTTGTTCATATGCAGCCCCTATATTTCTATTACACCTACATGAGAATAATATTGTTGAATTATGTAGCCTTAATTTGGAAAGGGTTGTTGTGCATTCTTCTAAATTGAAGAAAGGTGATGTGAACTCCTTTAGCTTGGGAGAAGATGATATGTGTTTTCTACATGTAGGCCCTATTCACTCTTTGCATATGTGCAAGCATCAAAGGTTGAATATGGATTTGGGTTGAAAAATAATGTTGTATGTTTTCCATGTAAAATCCTTATACCTTTTTTAAACATGTGTGGATATAGTGAGACTAGTGTGCACCATGTAGTGTATTGACCTTTTTTAAGTCTCAAGACATGTTGTCTCAATTCTTAATTGCAATATTTCATGGAGATCACTAGAGGAAAGCCATGGGCACCTCCAAGAATTGGAGTTTATTGCATGATTATTTCTATGATCGTTTATTGAAGCATACCATGCTTAATATGTGCCTTAGTTACCTTGCTTGTAGGTAAATTTTTAAGGCCATTGGTGGAACCTCCATTCATATCTTTGATCTAGGAGAAACATGGAATTAGTCTCCCTATGGGTAAGTTCCTCTTCCATTAATCATGACATATGACTCATCCTTTTCTTTTATTTTTGTAGCCACATTCAAATTTTGAATTTGAGGATAAATTCTCTTAAGAGGGGGAGCCTAATATGAACCTAGAAAGGGAAGTAATGGACATGCTAAGAAGACTTAAGGAAAATGGAACCAAGGTTGGAAGGGTTCCATAACCTAAGGGAAAACTAGATAGACTTGAAGGATAAGCCCAAGGAAAGCTAGAAGATATGGGCCTCCTTAAGGGCTAAGGAAAGTCTATCATACATAGGTTCTCACCTTATGAATATGGGACTACATGAAGGTGACCTTCAAGAGACCTTGAAGGACATGAAGGCTACTTTCCCCATGATAAAAGGAAGGGTGAGGCAGCCTCAAGAGGAAGCATATAAAAGGTTACATCTATCTATAGGCCAAGAAGGACCCAATTGTGACCCATTTGTTTTACACTTTGTTTGAGTTTCTTTATGGCCTTGTATAAACCTTTTTAGGACATACTAATATTTGTATTAGAGTTTAGTTTACTTTTAATTTCATTTCTTATCTTGCATTTGGGCTCAAAGGCCTAAGATAGTCAAGAAGTCCATTTAGTGACCTACTTTTGGTCACTAAATGCTATCAAATTTTGTTGTGTTTTGTATATGCGTCCCTAACATTTTAGGCTGTGTTTTTCAAACATTTGGGGTTGCGCCCAAGGCCTTTTAGTTAATCCATGTAATTAGGATAAGGTATATAAGCCAAATCCTTCTTTCTTGTAATGTTAAGGTTAAAGCCCTTAGTATAGAGAAAGAGGGGCAAAGGGAAGCTTCCTTGCATAAGAGTGAAAGGTGCCATGATGAAGGACACATGAGTAAGCATAACTTATCCTCTAGGTCTTAAAGGAGCGATAGACATGAGAGGGATGAGAGACATGAAATGGATGGGAGGAAAAGGAGGGCTAGAGAGGAGCATAGGACGGAAAAGCTAGATAGCATGATGTGCAAAATACCACCCTTCTTAGGAGATTGCAAACCGGATTCATATTTGAATTAGGAGTTGAATGTGGATCAAATTTTTTAGTTCTTTGATTACCATGAGAGGATGAAGGTAAGGCTAGTCACCCTTAAGTTTAGTGACTATGCCCGTATGTGGTGGAATCAAGTTCTAGGGGATATAAGGAGGATGAGGAGGGCATCTTGTGAGTCATGGGCCGAATTGAAGAGGCTAATGAGGGTGAAATTTGTGCCATCTTATTACATTAGGGACATATACAATAAGCTTCAAAGACTATACCAAGGGGCTAAGAGTGTGGAAAAGTACCGTAAGGAGATGAAGAGGACCTAATGAAAGCCCAAATAGTGGAGTCTAGGGAGACTACCATAGCTAGATTTCTCCATGCACTCAATAGGGATATATAAAACATAGTAGAGCTACAATATTATACCACCCTAAAGGAGTTAGTCCACTAAGCTACTAAGGTGGAGTTGCAATTAAAAAGGAGATAAGTATCTAGGAAACCCTATCCTAGTTCTAGTTGGAAGGGTAAAGAGAGAGATATGCTTAAAAAGGACAAGAGTCCTAAGAAGGGGAGTGAACCCTTCATAAGGCATCATTGATAATGTTGTCAATACGCTATCAAATCACTAGATTTTCCTTAATTTTTGTAGTATACGGACTAACCTAGGTCGACTCTCACAAGGACACAATTATATTATGCCTAATCTTCTTGATTAGAAACCAAAAATGAATGTAAAAAATAGGGGTTTGGGTGAAACAGAATTATGCAGTCTAGGTAATTATGTAGAACAGAGTTTATGCAAAATAAAATGGATCTAAAACGAATTATGTAACATCAATTCTAGGATTTAATCATGCAATCAATTATCATGGTTCTAAGAATGATGCCATTTCATATCAACCTAAGTTTCTTTATATAACCATCTAACATTTGTCCATGCATATTGAGATCACTATCATACTCCCTCACTAGCATGGATTCAGGATCATAACTGGTTGATTTTAGGTTATCAATCGATTACCTAATAGAACACAATCCAAAACTCAAGCAAGATCACAATCATGAAAACAGATTAAGAATTGGAAAGACAAATAGTAGAAATTGCATAAGATAAAGAATCAAGAACTAAAACCAATTTACATTCCTAAACCTTGAATTGACAAAGAAGCTTAGCCTTCCATGGCCATTTTCATAAAAAACTTAGTAGAATATAGAGAATAACGATCGCCATGGTTGATGGTGGTGGTTCACCTCCGTTAGCTTGAGCGTTGAGCATCAGCTCCACCAGAGTGCGTCAGTAATCTGATCGGTCCCCTCTAAAAGACTTGGGCTTCCCAATCTCAAACCTGCACTTCCTCAATCGAGAGAAACGCCAATGAGCACCGTGCACCACCGTGAAATGGAGAGAGCGAGAGCGATGAAATGGATGTAATGAGTGTGGAATCAGAATGAATTCAAAGACGTGTAAAAAGTACACAGCTCCTCCTATATATACACGAGCAGAGCAGCTAGATAATGCTAACAAAATATCCTAACAGAATTACAATGTGAATGTCCTATTCTACCCCTGTGAAGATCTTCCAACGTGACATGGCAGATTCTCCAAGAGTGACATGGCAATTGAGCTGGCGTTGAGGTGGATAGCTGACGTGGACAACACAATTGGGCCACTCTTTATTGGGCTGCATGGGCTGCAAGGCATGAAATGCCGAGACGACTCTGGCTTGGCTGAGACAGAGTCGGTCTAGCCAGGACGACTTCATCTCGGTTGAGACTCTTCTGTTGACCCTGGTCAACTCGGCTTGATCTGTAGAAGAAGGAGTGATACTTTTTAGTAGCTAAGAAGTCTGAATTAACACAGATTTGTGTTTTCTCTATATTTAAGCCCATAAATTGAATCTTAGCTAACAATCCATTCTTAAGCATAGAATAGTCTTGCAAACATCTTTCTTAGGTGTCTTGTATAAATTGTGACTCATCACACCCCCACACTTACCTTTTTGCACTCCTGGGCAAAACAAAATGAAAATCAACAAGGGGAAAATTTTCTTTTTAAAGATAGAAAAGAATTTTTCACTTGGCTTCCTTCAGTTCACTTGAGACAGATTCGACACTCATTCACCTTGAGATCGAGATACTCTAACAATCTGAAAATTACTCCTGCCACGCTCTAGGCAAATTCATGACCTGCAACAGGAGAAGGTAACCAAGAGTGACAAAGCTCTCGTTTAGGCAAATCGCTCTCTCACTTCTCACGTGTTTGAGTTTGTATTTACACTCAACATTCATGAAACTGATATTACCATACTTTGACAAAGCTCTCTTCTTACACTTGCAAAAACACACACGGTTATGATCACTAGGGCTTCTTTTCGGCTTGTAGCGAGGCTGGGTCATGGGTAGGATAAAATATGGGAAAACTGGTTTCAGGACCCATGAGGAGAAGAGGAGCAATGGGGAGTAAGCTTTATCAGCCTGAGGGATAATCCAGGATGTTGCCAATTCCTCCTTCTTACGGCTACTAGCTCATTTTCTTTTCTTTTTCTTATTATACAAATTTATGCAGTTGTTTTCTTTCTTTATCCGTTTCAGCTCAGATTTTCAGCTGCTGCACCACTTTTTCTTTTTCTTTCTTTCACTCACTTTTATTCTTTTTCTTGTATTTTCGAGCCTTAGAGGGTGCTGAACAAATTTGCTTCCTAGAGTTTCCCCCACACTTGATCATGACTTACTCCTAAAACACTTCCAAAGCTCCTCTACTCCCCGAGGGTGAGGTTAATTCATGGTTTTTCTAGCCTTGGCTTGTAGTGAGCTATCAGAAAGAATGGTTAAATTAGGCTCAAAAGGGGAAACAACAGACACATTTGTTTAGGTTGGCTTTATTTGGCTCAGGGCTTATAAAAAACATGGCCTAGATCATGTCATTCCTGCATGTGAAAACAGTTTTATCCAAAGAGTTGAGGCAAAATGCAGAATATACAGTTATCATGAATGCAAAAATCACACTTGAAAAAGAAGAGAAACGGCAAGATGTAAGCCATCAATATTTACAAGGCTCAAAATCTCACATTGGTTATTTTTGCTCTATCATAGAGGGTTTTCCTTTTCAGTTTTTTTCAGTCACTCACTGACTAGAGTATAAAGGTTTCACTCTCCTCAAGCTAGAGGAATCTCTTGCTAGAGTTGCAGAATTACTTCCTACTGTCTTTTTCAACTTTCGAAAGCCAATTCAAGATTCTTTTCAAAACACTTTTATTTTTTTGACAATCCAATTTGGAATTCTGCTAGGAGGAAAAATTAAAAGGAAATGACAGAATTGAAATTCCGCTGGGCCGAAGGCGTTCCGAATCCGGCTGAGATGGCACAGAGTCGGAATGGACTCGGCTTGGGAAGCTTTTATTGAAAAATAGATGGTAGATTTAGTAAAATGAAACATGACAAATTTAATTGAAATAAAATGAAACAACACAATTAAAACTAGCAGAATTCAGGAGGATGGGAATAAAAGCAAGACAAAGCAATTGAAATGACTATAACATTATCCCCCCCCCCCCACACACACACACACACTTAAAATCTGCATTGTCCTCAATGCGAGGCAGGGTCGTCTGGTGGGGCTGGTTCCATCAATGATATTATCTCCATGTCATGAGTGATTGGCGCTGGACCTTCATGGAATGGCTTAATCTGATGCCCATTGACCTGGAAGGTGCTGTTACTGTGTTAATCTTTTAGCTGTACTGTACCATGGGGAAACACATTAGTGATAAAAAAAGGTCCATCCCATCTAGAACGAAGTTTACCTGCAATGAGCTTAAGGTGTGAGTTAAACAGGAGAACTTTTTGGCCAACTCTGAATTCTTTTCTCAAGATCTGCTGGTCATGGAATCGCTTGATTTTCTGCTTTTAGATCCTAGAATTTTCATATGCTTCCAAGCGGAGTTCATCTAACTCTTGCAGTTGAAATTTTCTCTACTCTCCGGCTTGGTCATAGGCCAGATTGCACTGCTTAACAGCCCAGTATGCTCTGTGTTCTAGCTCCACAGGAAGGTGACAAGCTTTACTGAAAACAACTCTATAGGGAGACATCCCTAGAGGTGTCCGGTGTGCAGTTCTATGTGCCCAGAGAGCATCCTCAAGGAGGCGGCTCCAGTCCTTCCTGTTGGGGTTGGTCAAAGTTGAATTCCACATCCTTCTGTAGCAGCTTGGACAGAGGCAGGGCAAGTTTACTCAAATTCTTAATGAATCTTCTGTAAAAGCCTGCGTGTCCTAGAAATGAGCGAACCTCCCTCACAGAAGAGGGGTTTGGAAGGGATGATATGATGTTTATCTTAGCCTTATTCACTTCAATACCTCTGTTGTATACCAGGTGACCCAACACTATTCCTTCAGTCACCATGAAGTGAAATTTTTCAAAATTGAGCACGAGATTTGTGTCAATGCATCTCTTCAACACCCTTGATAGATTATTCAGGCAAGCTTCAAATGAGTCAGCATACACCGTGAAGTCATCCATGAATACCTCTATGCAGTCTTGTAGCAAGTCCGAGAAGATGCTCAGCATGCAACGTTAGAGTGTACTCGGCACATTGCAAAGGCCAAATGGCATGCGTGTATACGCAAAGGTACCAAATGGGCAGGTGAAGGTTGTCTTATGTTGATCTTCAGGGGCTATATGAATTTGCATGTAGCCTGAGAATCCATCAAGAAAGCAATAATGGGATCTCCTTGCTAATTTCTCAAGCATTTGGTCAATGAAAGGCAGAGGAAAGTGGTCCTTGCGAGTTGCTTGGTTTAATCTTCTGTAGTCTATGCATACTCGCCAACTATTCTGAATCCTTGTTGGTACCAGCTCATCCTGCTGATTTTTCATGACAGTCATCACGAACTTCTTTGGCACCACTTGCACAAGGCTCACCTATTGGCTATCCGAGATGGGATAGATGATCCCTACCGCCAGGAGCTTTGTGACTTCTTTCTTAACCACGTCCAAGAGTGTCGAATTCAGTCTTCTTTGTTGCTGCCTTATGGGCTTGATTTCCTCCTCCATTAATATTCGATGCATGCAGATGGAGGGGTTTATGTCAGGAAGGTCTGCTAGCGTCCACCCTATTGCCTCCTTATGCCGCCTGAGGACTTCCAACAACTTATCTTCTTGCTCCTAGAGGAGGTTGTTGGCGATGATAACTGGGAGTTGTTGTTCCTTGTCCAAATAAGCATACTTCAGGTGGCTTGGCAATGTTTTTAATTCTATGGGTGGTGCCGGCAATGGAGATTTTTCAGTTTCTGAGTTTGGATCTGACCGATCGACTTGATTTCGGTTCGGCACAAGGTGTGCCGACATGATTTTGGCCTTTGGCGTATTCAGCCGGCTCGACTTCGTGAAATTGATTCTTGTCGAAATGGAGTCGGCATTGGCTTCTAACGCTCCTTCTGAGTCAAATTCGGATGGTCCATTTATTTTTGCTACAGTTTGAGTTAGGTCTTCTTTGGCCGAGATGGTCTCAGCAAGCATGTCGGCCTAGATTTTTGACTCTTTGGCCGAGTTGACCTTGACATCTTCCTTGACTCGGCTTTCTCTGGCCGACTCATCTTCGACTAAAAAGATTGTTGACAGTTGTGCAGATAAAGGTCTCTTAGTTTCGGCAACTTCAGCTCCTTCAATTTTCGAGCACTCCGGGTTTTCCTGATTGCATGCTTGGTTTATCGTTTTGAATAACCCAGCTTTGAAATCCAAGTCAGCAATATCATTATACTCGTCCTCAGAGCTCAAGAGGTCATGTACTTCTTCATTGTCGGCTTCTTCTGCTATGGTCCCTAAGCAACTGGCAATATTAGTAGCTTCAGCAAACTCTTTCATGCTTCCACTACAGCGGTCTAGTTGAAGGTATTCTTCAACCAGTTCTTCAATAAGGTCAACGCCAAAAAAGGAATGGTCTTTAGTGGGGTGCTTCATAGCTTCAAAGATGTTGAACTGCATCAGAGTGTCACCGAATTCCATTGAAAGAGTCCCAGCATGCACGTCAATCTTTGTTCTTGCTGTCATCAGGAATGGTCTCCCTAGAATTAAGGTTGATTCCTTTCTGGCTGTCTCATCCTCCATGTCTAGCACGTAAAACTCAGCTGGAAAAATTAGCTCATTGACTTGGACGAGAACATCCTCGAGAACTCCCACGGGTTGGACAATACTCTTATTTTCAAGTTGAATGGTCATCCCTGTGGGTTCCAAATCACCAAAATTCAGGGACCTATAGATTGATGATGGCATGACAATGATTGAAGCTCCTAGATCCAGCATGGCATCGGCAAAAGTACATTCACCAATGGTACATGGAACAGAAAAGATTCCGAGATCTCTGCATTTCTTTGGCAGTGTTTTTGCTGCTGTAGTGGAAGTTTCGTTTCTGGTCAGCGCCGACACCACGCCTCCAACTTCCATACTCCCTTTTATCTTCTTCCACTTATGCACACAGAGTTCCTTGAGAAACTTTACGTACTTGGGAATTTGCTTGATAGCGTCGAGGAGTGGAATGTTGATTTCCACCTTACGGAACATCTTCAGCAACTCTTCATCTGACTTTGATTTCTTTTCTGAAATGGTCCGAGATGGAAATGGCGGTAGGACAGTCATCTCTGGCAGAGACTACAAGTTGGCATTTTGCTCGGAGTCAGCTTCTACTGATCTCGGCAACTGCTGCAGTGTAGGTTGAGGTAATTCTTTTCAACTTCGAAGAGTGACTACACTGGTGTTTCCTCTCGGATTTGGAATGGTTTGAGAGGGAAGGTTGCTGGATCCGGCCAACTGTAACTTACAGTATTAGCTACCTGTCCAATCTGCGTTTTGAGGTCTTAAATGGTGGCGGTCATGTTTTGCTGGAACTGCATATTGCTGGAGCTCACAGATTGTTGGAACTCCAGATTGTTGGTCGCAAGTTGCTTCATTAGGTCCTCGAGAGATGGAGAGTTGCCTTGTGTAGGCACTCTCTGCTGTTGTTGTTGCTGTTGCTATTGGAAAGGTGGTGCTTGGTATTGTAGAGTCGGCTATTGATAACCTACTTGCCTTATATGGGTATTCGGTGTGGTTCCGAATTGTTGAGCTGCATATGGCCCTTGATTCGGTCTTGGCCGAAATGGCTGTCTCCCATGCTGCTGGCTATCAAATGGCTGATTCTGATACAGCTGCTTCCTGTACTGAAATCCACCTATGGCTCCAACATTCCCTGGTTGGTCCAACTCGGTTTCTTGGAGAGTGGGGCACATATCAATGGGGTGCTCCACGTGCCTGATGAGTCACAATTTATACATCTTTTAAACACTTAAGAAGGAGGTTTGCAAGACTATTCTGTGCTCAAGAATGGATTGTTAGCTAAGATTCATTCTATGGGTTTGAATACAGAGAAAATACAAATCTTTGTTAAATCAGACTTCTTAGCTAATAAAAGTGTCACTCCCTCTTCTGCAGGTCAAGCCGAGTTGACCAGGGTCAACAAAAGGAGTCTCAACCGAGATAAAGTCATCCTGGTCAGTCCGACTCCATCTCGGCAGGACCAGAGTCGTCTCGGCCACCCATGCCTTGCAGCCCAGCAGCCCAGTAGAGAGGCCCAATTGTATTGACCACATCAACTATCCAGCTCGGAGGCCATCTCAGCGTCAGCTCAAATGCCATGTCACTCCTAGGAAATCTGCCATGTCACGTTAAAAGATCTGCATAGGGGTAGAATAGGATCTTTCACAATGTAATTCTGTTAGGATTCGTTAGGATTAGCATATCACAGCTCGTGTATATATAGGAAGAGCTGTGCACTTTTTACACGTTCTGTCTTTAAATTCACTCTTGATATACCTCATTTACTCCATCTCCTCGCCCTCATCTCTCCATTTCTGGTGGTGCACGGTGCTGCATTGGCGTTTCTCTCGATTGAGGAAGTGCAGGTCCGAGGCTGAAGCCAAGTTTGCCGAGGGACCGATCAGACTACTGACGCACTCTGGTTGAGCTGATCCTCAGCGCTTAGGCTAACGGAGGTGAACCACCACCATCAACCATGGCGATCATCGTGGAAGATGGATTCACCTGAAGTCAGAACCACTGTATTTGTATTCTGTTTCTGTTAATTGATTTCATTCTTCATTTCATATTTCCTTTCTCTTTCCTCCTCTTTAATTCATGTTGAATCGCGATTGCATTTGAATATGAACAATGTTAAGCTAAGCCGATTGGAACTGGTTTAACTAATTCAGTAGGTAATCAGTTAACGATAGTTAATCGAGAACCTAAAATCAGCTCTGCACTTAATCTCTGCACTTAATCTCTGCCAACTGATGAGGTAGCGATTGCGTAATTCCTCGGTATGGCAATGGACGAATGTTTGGCGATCGTCATAAGACTACCAAAGGCTGACATGGACTGAGAACTGGAGTGTGGAACCTGGACTGGACTTGAACTAATGGAACTGAACATGAACACAGTTATATAATAATAATAATAGATAATTAGTGACAGTAGTATATGTTTACTGCATTCACAGTCTTAGTTTACTTTCTGATGTACTTGCACTCCAACCCCCTGTTTTCTGCTTTTAAGTCTGAGAGACAGAGATAGTCCGCCTCTGTAGCGTCTGTCTGCATTAACCGAGACCAAGCCGGATCGTCTTTGTTGAGATCAACTTCGGTTCGATCTGTTGAGAGCAACTCGGCCATTCCGAGACAGTCAATACTTTACATCTCAGATCCTACTCCACTTCACTTTACACCAATTCACAACTGAACACACTTTGTGTCCTTGAGAAGAATGACCTAGGGTTAGCTATACTATAGTTAGCTTTAGCTATTTGATAAGCGCGTAAAACGACTGTAAAAACGCCCATCATCAGTGCCCCACGGAAGTACATATGCCACATACTTTCGCTGCCATGGCTGGTTGGTCTTGTCCAACAGCAAGTTGTCTCACCAATGATGTCAATTCAATCAGCTGGTTTTCCAATCTTTGGTTAGCAGCTATGCCGATTTCATTCACCATCCGAGATTGACTCGGCCCTCTGATTTCGAATTGTTGTGTGTTGCTGGCCATGTTGGAAATCAGGTGCCTTGTTGCTGCTGGTGTCTTATCCATCAATGCTCCACCACTGGCTGCATCGATCATGCTTCTGTCCATTAGCGATAATCCTTCATAGAAGTACTGGATCAGCAACTGTTCGTTGATCTGATGATGTGGACATGTAGCACAGACTTTGTTGAACCTCTCCCAATACTCATGTAGTGTTTCTCCTGTATGCTGCCTTATCCTACATATTTCCTTTCTGATGGACGCAGTGCAGGATGCCGGAAAGAACTTCTCCAGGAATGTGCGTTTCATGTCTCCCCAAGTGTTGAAAAGTACTGACTGAAGATACAGCCAATCCTTCGCTACTCCATCCAAAGAGAATGGAAATGCCTTCATTTTAATATAGTCCTCCGATATCCCCTGCGGCCTCATTGTGGAGCAAACCACATGAAATTCTTTAAGATGCTTGTGGGGGTCTTCTCCTACAAGACCATGAAACTTAGGCAACAGGTGTATGAGACCAGACTTTAACTCATATGTTTGAGTTGGCTCCAGCTGTGGGTATTGGATGCACCAAGGTTGACACACCACGTCTGGAGTAGCTAATTCCTTCAGCGTTCTATCGCTATTCTCCATTTGCCCTGGTTCTGCAAAAACTTTAGAACTAGAAACGAAATTGTCAGTGTAAAACTGGTTAGATCAACGGCAGAATCTATACCACTACTAATATTTACTACAGCGTTCCTAATTTTTCGTAATCTACGTAAGGTTAATTCTATCTCTGGGTCAAAAGCATACAATGGGTCAGTACTACTCCTAGTCATGCATTGTACATATTATGCAGAAAAATCCGAATTGAAAACAATACTTACAATAGTAAATGTAGAATTGGAAACTACAGCTATCAGTTAACTAACTTACGGAACTACAAAATGGCATACAGAAAGAATGTAATTAAATCAGCAAGAATGCAAAACAGAAAAACTAGCTGACTGCAAGAATGCGATGCAGAAAGAAAGATGCAGTAGTGAATACAAACAGAATGCCAATTCTACGTAGCTACAGAAATAAATGTTTGTTTTCTTCTTTTCTTTTAGCAGTGAATTCACGCAAAGAAACAAATAATAGTCAACATGCTTTTTATTTGGGATCCGAAATCTAAAAGACAAACACAGACAAATTCAAAAGACTCAAGACTGACTTGACAGACACACTTCACAGACTCGGGATTCGACCTCACTTAACTTAGCACACAAAGACACAAAAGAACTTGTGTCCCCGGCAACGACGCCAATTTGATAATGGCTTCTTTTTAGTCGTTTTGAACTCTTATCAAATAACTAAAGTTAACTACAGCATAGCCAACCCTAGGTCATTCTTCTCAAGGACACAGTGTGCTCAGTTGTGATTCAGTGTGAAGTAAAATGTTATCGAATCTAAGATGTAAAGTTTTGACTCTCCTCGGCACTGGCCGAGTCACTCTCGGCAGAGACAGAGCCGAGATGATCTCGGCAGAGACAATCCAGCTTGGTCTCGGCTCATTGTAGACAGACGCTATAGAGATGGACTATCTCTGTTTCAGACTAGAAAACAGTAAACAGGGGGGATTTTGAATGTAAGCAAAGCAAAAAGTAAACTAAGACTATGAATGCAGTAAACATATACTACTACTACTAGTTATCTACTATTATTACTATTTAACTGTGTTCATGCTCAGTCCCATTAATCCAAGTTCAGTCCAGGTTCCACACTCCAGTTCTTAATCCATATCAGCCTTGGGAAGTCTTATGGCAATCGCCAAAGGTTCGTCCATTGCCATACCGAGGATTTATGCAATCGCTACCTCATCAGTTGGTAGGGATTAAGTTCAGAGCTGATTTTAGGTTCTCGATTAACAATCGTTAAATGATTACCTACTGAATTAGTTAAACCAGTTCCAATCGACTTAGCTTAACATTATTCACAATTTAATTGCAATCGCGGATTAAATCATGAATTAAAGGAGAGGAAGAGAATGGAGATAAGAAACGCAGAACGAAATTGATTAACAGAAACAGAATACAAATACAGTGGTTCTGAATTTAGATGGATCCATCTTCCACGACGATCGCCATGGTTGATGGTGGTGATTCACCTCCATTAGCCTAAGCATTAAGGATCAGCTCCACAAGAGTGCGTCAGTAATTTGATCGGTCCCCTCTAACAGACTTTGGCTTCCCAGTCTCAAACCTGCACTTCCTCAATCGAGAGAAACGCCAATGAGCACCGTGCACCACCATACACCACCGTGAAATGGAGAGAGCGAGAGCGATGAAATGGATGTAATGAGTGTGGAATCATAGTGAATTCAAAGACGTGTAAAAAGTGCACAACTCCTCCTATATATACACGAGCTGAGCATCTAGATAACGCTAACAAAATATCCTAACAGAATTACAATGTGAATGTCCTATTCTACCCCTGTGAAGATCTTCCAACGTGACATGGCAGATTCTCCAAGAGTGACATGGCAGCTGAGCTGGCACTGAGGTGGATAGCTGACGTGGACAACACAATTGGGCTGCATGGGCTGCAAGGCATGAAATGTCGAGACGACTCTGGCTTGGCCGAGACAGAGTCGGTCTACCCGGGACGACTTCATCTCGGCTGAGACTCTTCTGTTGACCCTGGTCAACTCGGCTTGATCTGTAGAAGAAGGAGTGATACTTTTTATTAGCTAAGAAGTCTGAAGTAACACAGATTTGTATTTTCTCTATATTTAAGCCCATAAATTGAATCTTACCTAACAATCCATTCTTAAGCACAGAATAGTCTTGCAAACATCCTTGTTAGGTGTGTGAAAGATGTATAAATTGTGACTCATCAAACAGCAAAAGAAGAAAAATCATAAAATAGTAAAACACTACTAAAACACCCCCCCCCACACACACACACACACATAAAAGGAGCATTGTCCTCAATGTAAGCTTTTAGGAACACAACACAAAGAGAACACAACAAGTGATAATCACAAAGGAAGGGGGTGAAATAAGACAAAAAAAACTCTTATCTCAAGGTGGAAAGAATGTGCAGAATTTTGCATATAATATCCTTGCTCCGCTTCTATTTGTAGTTGTTTGGGGAAGCCTCATTCATCTTAGTAATTCCAATCCCACATGCTTTGGTGGCTTCTTCAACATGAACCTCAAAGTAGAATGCTTGACAGGGTACTCATAGAAATCTCACAAGTTCTTCAAGTCCTACAATAGCTTCTCCTTTTGCTCAATTCGGATTTTGTTGGTTGTGATTACCAGGGGCTATAATAGCTACACCATGGATGGCAATGGAGGTTGCATTGCTACAACCTCTACAACTTTTGAAATATCTATAACAACTTCACATGCACTTGCATTAATAGAATTACTAATTTCTACACAAATAGGGCATTCAATTAATTCAGTATAGGTGCAATCACAGTCTTTAAAATCATCAAAATCATGGAATTCATAGTGCAAGTTCATATAATCATCGCTCAATCGGTCAATCACAACTAGATAGAAAACATAATGCAAGCACAACTACATCTATATCAAGATCATTTATAATTGATTGTGTAACCTTCCCTTTAGCAATTTTGGATATTGCTTGTTGTTGTGGTAGCTCTTTGCCATTCCTTAAGGTTATGGCACTCACATTTTCTTGTGAACTTAGAATAGTTTAAGAAGGAATCTATCTAGAACCCTTGGACTGTAGTTGATTCATAGTGTTGGCCAATTAGCCAATTTTTGTTTGCAAATCCTGTATTGTGGTAGACACATTTTGTTGGAATTGAATGTTACTTGTGGCCATCTACTTAACCAACTCCTCCAAGGAATTTTGCTATTCAGGCTGCATAGGCTATTGTTTAAATGGAGGTGGTGGTGGTTAGCATCTCTAAGGTACATTTTCATAAGGTGAGAATCATATCTCAAGTTTGAGTATTGATCATGGGGTTGCCTATACTGTTGATTACCCATCATTGTAGCAACTTCAGTGTTGTTTGGCTCAATTTCTTGCAAAGTGAGGCACGCATCAATTGGATGTTTCACAAAAGCACAAATGCCACACACTCTAGCTGGTGGACTAATGTGGTGTTGTCCAATGGCTAGTTGTCTAACAAGAGAGGTTAGTTCAATTATCATATTCTCCAATCTTTGATCATCAACAACAACTACCTCATTCACTACTTTGGATGCAACAAACCATCTAACACAAAATTGCTCAGTGTTACCTGCCATATTGGAAATCAAATTTCTTGTAGGAGTTGGAGTCTTGTCCATCAAAGCTCCACCACTAGCAGTATCTATCATACTCCTATCCATCAACATCAGCCCTCATAAAAAGTAATGGATCAAAAACTACTCATTCATTTGGTGATGAGGACAAGTTGCACACAGCTTGTTGAACACCTCCCAGTACTCATATAGTGTCTTACCAGTGTGTTGCCTTATACCATATATCTCTTTCCTGAGTGATGTTGTTTTGGATGCAAAGAAGAATTTTTCCAAGAACATCCTCATCACGTCTCCTCGTGTATTAAACAGTATTGATTGCAAGTACAGTCAGTCCTTGGCAATTCCATTTAAGTAAAAGGGGAATGCCTTCATCTTGATGTAGTCTTCAGGTATTCCATGTGGCCTCATGGTGGAACACATAGCATGGAACTCCTTAAGATGCTTATGAGGATCTTTATGTACAAGACCATGAAACTTAGGCAATGAATGTACTAGTCCAAACTTAAGCTCATACGATTATGCTTATTCTAATTTAGGATATCGAACACACCAAGGTTCATATATAACATCAAGTGTAGTCAACTCCTTTAAGGTCCTATCATTGTTAGCCATATTGTCAAGACTAAATTGCTCATGTAAGGCCTCATAAGTTTTTCCTACACCAAAATGGCCCATTAAGTCGTGTGCCTCCTTAATTAGCAGTTCTCTAATCGAGCTCTTTGGCACACACAGACATTTTTCTTTAAATAAAAACCCCTCATGCCTGAAGAAGCCTCCATTGGCCGAAAGCACACAACTATCATAGGCCTCTTTGAAGTAATCATCAGCCATATACAAGTCCTTAAGGCATTCAAAGCCCAACAGCTTGCTTTTCCAAAATGGATAGTATCACATGCCTTCTAAAAAAGGCATTAGCCACGCTATTTTCCTTTCCTTGCTTTTGTTTAATGACATATGTGAATTGTTCTAGGAGGTCAACCCACTTGGCATTACTTTTGTTTAATTTATGTTGGCCTTTTAAATATTTAAGCAACTCATGGTCACTATGGATGACAAACTCATTGGATGGAAAGTAATGCTACCAAACCTACAACACCTTGACAAGAGCATAGAGCTCCTTATCATATGTAGAATAAGTAAGCCAAGAATCTTTTAATTTATGACTAAATAAACCAATGGTGTTCCCTTCCTGAAGCAGCATAGCCTCTATGCCCATATTGAACACATTACATTCCAATTCAAAAGATTTGTGAAGAATTAAGAGTGCTAGAATGAGGACATTTGATAGCCTTATTCTTGGGGTTCTACCCACTTAAACCCCACATCTTTTTAATGATCTCATTTAAAGGGTTAGTGATAGTCTTCAAATTTAGTCGTCATTTCTCCTATCAAAATACTAGATTTTCCTATGTTATGGATAGCACAAGGTCAACCTAGGTCATTCTTCTCAAGGACACGTGGTTCAAGGACACATGGTTTTTGTATTTTTTAGTGTAAAAGGCTGAGATGTATACGAAACAAGGACTGTAGAATGTGGACTTGGCAATTAAAAGTAAATTTGGGGGTTTTGGCAATTGGAAAGTAAAGTGCTCAAAGTAAATTTGAGGGAACTAAACTAAAGGCTACAAATGTAAAGGTAAGCTATATCAAATGAACGTATATTTATTATACTAGGTACAAAGGGATCAATAGAATGGTTATGATTTAGTTTACTAGTATGCAAGTGGCTCCTCACCAACCTATTTCCTAACACAACCACCTAACATTCGTCCATTATTAACTGAGGTCTTACACAACCGTAGCCTCAAGGTAGTAGGGATTACGCCTTCGGTTGATGTAGGTTTTTTAATGATTACCTATAATTTTGCTTGGATAGGTCCCAACCAGTTCCTAGTCTAACATGGTCTATTCTGATCATGCACGATCGTAACAAAATCAAGAACATATTAAACTATAGGAATTATAAACATACAAGTAAAAGAAACACATTCATTCATTAATTAGCCAAAGTACCAATACATGTAGTGGATTCAAGGGAAAAGATGGTGACCAGCTTCCCACGATAACAGCTAGTAGTAGTTGTAGTGTTCAACCAAAGGAGAATAGCGAACATGAGAGGCCATACCCTTTAGAGTGTACTAGATTCCTAGTCAGTCCCCTCTAGTAACTTTATGCAGCTCGAACTCTGCCCTATGTTCACTCGAGCCTGAATGAACGTCACTAAAGCACTGTTGAACAAAGATGATTGAAATGGAAAATGGAGGTGTATACGAGCGTATAGTGTGTGCTTATCGATAATCTTCGCTAAACTCAAAATGCAACCATGCATCTCTATTTATACATGCATCATCTAACTAACTCTATAACCGTAATAACTGAAATAATAGATTTAACCACCTGGCATAACAAACTTAACATAAATAACTATTCTAATAGACTTTTCTAACTACCACGTGCTAAATTACATTTTATGCATGTTCTTGAATATGCCAAAGTGGAGTCGATCTTCTAATGTTGGGATGAATCCAGACGGATGGCAGTCAGCATCGGCTTTTGAGGTCGACATCCGGTTCTAGAGTCGGAATGCAGATCTTTAGTCGGCATCCGAACTGGAATCGACATCTGGTATGAAGTTGGCATCTGTATATGACCTAAACACGGAGTCGACTCTACAGGAGTCGGTATGTGGAATCGGTTTTGTATGCCCGGGATGCTTTCGTCCTCATCTGGTCTGACTTGGAGTTAGCTTCATCCGGTTGGGACGCATCCGGCCTTAGTTGGGATGACTTCTTCTAACCGGGATGGAGTCAACTTGGAGGGTTTCGTCTTGGCCGAGACGACTTGCTTGTCAAATTGACTTTGTTTGGACTCTTCTCTGACCTATAAAACAAGACTTCTATCTTTGTTAGCTAAAATCAGTAACTTAGCCTAGATTTATATTTTCCTTAGTATAGCCTTGAAAACCTAAATCTTAGGCAATACACAAGTCTTAACTACCATTTATAGTCTATTCTACCCATCTTAAAGACCTTATAGATGGTATAAATTGTGCATTATCAGGTAGTAATAGTGTTGAAGTACTTGATTAAGCGTTTATAAAAGCTCACAAGTCCATTGAAACTTCGCACATCACCTACGTTTATGGGTGTTGGCCAACATTGGATGACCTTCACTTTCTCCTCATCTACTTAGACCCTCTTTGATCCTACCACGAATCCTAGAAAAGTCACTTCTTGAGTGTAGAACGTGCGCTTTTCCAGATTTACATATAAGGATTCATCCTTCAATAGTTGTAGTACCTACTTAACGTGCTTCACATGGTTGTCTACACATGTAGAATAAACAAAAATATCATCAAAGTAGACAACCACACATCGTCTAATAAGACTGCTCAAGAAATGGTTCATAAGTCTCATGAATGTGCTTAGGGCATAAATTAGCCCAAACGGCATGACAAGCCATTCATATAGACCAAACTTGGTGTTGAAGACTGTCTGATAACTCATGTTTAGTCATTTTTATGCTCATCAACTAAACTAAAGCTAACTATAGTATAGCTAACCCTAGGTCGAATTCTATCAAGGACATAGTGTATTCTATTATTGCTAAGTGTGAAAATCAGAGTTTGTGCAAAAAACGCTAAGTGTAGAATACTGACTTGCTCTCGGCAAAGACTAATCCGATCCAATCTTGGCAAAGACGGATCCGACAAGGTCTCGGCTAAGCGTGGACTCTCGGACAGACGCGACGGAATCAGACTAACTTAGTCTCAAACTCAAATGTGGGAAATAAGGCGGGTTTGTGTTGAGTGCAGAGAAATAAATAAGGACTAAAAGTAAACTAAACTACGCTAAGCTAACTATTGTATCAAACCAGAATTCAACCCACAACCGGTCTTTAATTCCTTACCTAAAATTATATTTTGAATCAACTCGAAACTCTTACGACAATCGTCGAATGTTTGTCACTCACCATACCAAGGATTTACAAAATCGTTACCTTATCAGTTAGCAAGGAGTATGTACGTCGTTGATTTTAGCTTCTCTTACCTTACAAAGTTATTAAACCAGTTCCGACCGGTCCTAGTCTAACGTGATCCACTCCTCATAATGTGCAATCGCGACAAAGGAATAATAGATTAAAGCACAGGAATTATAATCAGAAGACAGAATTGTAAACCAGTTGTATTATTGAAAACAACATTGAGTACAAGGTGAGAATTTAGAGATTTTAGAGAATTTGCCTTCCACGACGATCGCCTTGGAAGGATGCAATGGTTCACCAATGATAGTCGAGATGCTGAAGATCGGGTCCACTAGAGTGCGTTGGCTAGCCAAGCGATCCCCTCTAACAACCTTCGGCCTCCTAGTTCTTGACCTACACCTCCTCGATCGAGAGAGACACCTTACTGAAGCTTCATGTACCATCGTGCTAGCTAGGACGCACTATAATTACTGATGACGCTAGTTCTAAATTCTACTGAAATTCCACACTTAAACTCGTACCTTACATGCCTTTATAAACATGCAAGGTAGCTTTGGCTAAATCTAAATATAATCTTACAAAATTGATGATTCCTTGATTCTAGCAGATTTCTTGCTGATAAATCTAATCATTCAAAATTGATGATTCCTTGATTCTAGCTGATAAATCTAATCCTTCAAAATCGATGTTTCCTTGTATGCTGGAGTGTTTGTCGCCGCTGATGTCGGTCCTAGCCAGCTGGTCTGGCCTGGACCGCTTCTTTTGGGCTGAGATGTTCCTTTTGGGCCAAGATACTCTCGACTTTTAGGCCTGTAAAACAAGTCCAACCTTTTATTAGTTAAAATCTTCTTTTTTGTATAGATTTATATTCTTCCTATTTCTAGGCCCATAATTCGAATCTTAACTAAGACAAGGCTCTTAGTCACTAAATAGTCATAATAATACCCATCTTAAGCCCTTGTGAGGTGTATAAAATATGACTTATCAGACCCCCACACTTACACTTTTGCACTCTTAGGCAAAATCAAATTTGATCACTCAACGAAATTGAAAGTGGAAATATGTTTTCAAATGAATTTTTCAAGTTTGACAAATAGATTAAGCATGCAATCATCCCAAAATCTAGATTTTCAAACAATCTATGAGAGTTACTTTCTCCATATCCAAAACAAATAAGCAACTTGTAAACATTTAAAGAGTAACCGAGAAGTGACCGAGCTCTCTCTTAGGGCATATTCTCTCAATCTCTCAAGTGTTTGGGATTGTGTATACACTCAAACATCCCATGCAACCAGCACTACCGAACTTTGACTAGCCTATCCCTCTACACCTTCAAAATCACATGCAATCATGATCACTATGACTTCTTGTCATCTTGTAACGTGGCCAAGGTTAAGGGTAGGGTACAAGATGGTAAGTGAGCGTTAGTAACCATAGGGAAGGGAGGAGCAATGAGGAATGAGTTCGCAGCATGGAAGGAATCCCCCAGGACACTGCAGTTCTGTTAAGAGCATTCTTGCTCACTTCTTCCCTTTTTCCATTTTTCTTTTCTTCTTTTTCTCACTTCTTGTTTTGCAGCTTTGTGTTGTATTTTTGCTGCAACTTATAACTTTTGGCTACTTTCCCTTTCTTTGTTTCATCCTGCACTTGTTTTTCTTTCTTTTCTTTTTCAATCCTTTTAGATGCATTGTTCTTGCTATGTTCCTGGGTGTCTCCCCCACACTTGAACGAGACCCACTCCTAAAACAATTCCAAAGCTCCTATGTCCCCCTAAGGTTGAGGTTGATCATGGTTTTTCGACTTTGGCTTGTGATGAGCTATCATATTAGAAAAAATGGTTATTCAAGCTCAAAGAGGGTAAGCATGGGATAAAATTTGCAAGGTAGGTCCATTTGGCTCGGGGCTAATTAGAAACATGGCTTAGATCGTATCACTCCTACATGCAAAACGAGATGTATCCAAAGAGTCAAGGAAAAATCTAGAGTAACCAATTATCATGAATGCCAATATCACACAAGAAAGGAAAGAATGGCAAGATGTAAAGCCATTATGTATGCAAGGCTCGAAAATTCTCACACGGATGGTTGCTCAATCACTAAAGGTTCCTCTTTTTTAGCTTTTTAATCACTCATTGCCCAAAGATGCAGAAATTTCATTCCTTGTCATGTTTCAAAAATCTTCCCTCCAAGGTCATACGTACCTTTTTATGTTTCATTTTTTTTGAAAGAAATCCATTTAAATCCTTTTTTAAAGCATTTTCTCCAATACTTCAGGAATCAAGAATCAGTAAGAAAAACAAATGAAAATGAAATGAAAGCAGGAATTAAAATAGGTCCGAAGCCGGTCCAGATCCGGCCGAGATGGAACCAGAGTTGGTACAGACTCAGCTAAAACATCAGAAGCAAAAACAAACAAGAACGAAAATCAAAATAACACAGAAAACAAAATTAACTACATGCAACGAACACACACAAAGTCACCCTTCCCCCACACTTAAATAATGCATTGTTCTCAATGCAAAACCGATATGCACATATGGGGCAGGGGCAATAAGAAGAAAAAAACGTCTTCCTCAAGGCAGGAAGAATGTGCAAAATCTGATATCCATCGTTTTTTCTCCGCTCTTGTTGGTGATAGCTTGGGGGAGCTTACTCTTCATCCATTTCAATATGATGTCTTCTGGTGGCTCCTAGGACAAAAAGCTTAACGGTGAATGTTTGACCATGTTGCCATATAAGCTTCTCGGTTTCTTCAAATCTTGTAGCGATTCTTTTTGCTGCTCAACCAGGAACTAGTTGTCCATGATTAACAGAACATGTAATGGTAGCATCGACTGCATTACGGGTGGGTTCAGTGTTGATTTTGCTACTAGTGAGGGGAGTGGAGAAAGTTTACTCGTGGAAGTCTGATTCGGCTGCTGAGATAGGATTAGCCATTCCAAATGTAGAGTCAGTTGGTTCAGAATCATCCTGGTTGTCCACGTGTAGAGATGGTACCCAAGCAGAGTCGTGACTTCTATCTAGTTTTGGCATTGGCTACCGAGAACTAACTCGGCTTTTGGCCAGTTGTAAGAGTCAAATTCGACTTCCATTTCCACACTTGAGTTGGATTCAGATGGTACCAGCTTGCGAATTCTATTGTCCAAGATGGAGTCGGACTTGGCATGTGTCTCTTTGCGCGAGTCGGTTTCATCTCGCTTCGGCTTCAGTTGACTACCTCAGTCTGGATTCGGCACTAGGTTTGCCGAGTCGGTCTTGGCCCTTAGTCCCTTTCAACTTTATTTGTCTGAATCAGACTTGGTATCTATCTTATTGCTTGAGTCGCTTTCGACTCTTGTCAGATCTCGGTAGTTGGGAATCAGCTCATTCTCGACTTGTTTATGGTTGCGGTTCCCGGAATTAGGCTCAATGGCCTCTTGATTGTTCGACTCGAAACCAGCTCCTTCTAAGTTGTTGGACTCGGCTCTGGCTTCCTCCTGGATGTTAGAGTCGATCGTCACTTTGTCCTAGTTTCTAGAGTTGGCAAGATCCAAAATTGCAATCTTATCAGCAAGATCCAGACCCTCAACCCCAGAGTTGGCACTTTTAGTCATATTAACATTGTTCGACTTATCAACCATAGAATCAGCATTCTCGACCCTTTCAGCAAGATCAGTGTCAGCATATTCATGATTAGCAATCTTGGCATCAGCACACAAGGGCTTAGTAATGTCAGCATTAGCACCTGTAGGATCAACTATCTCGACCCCAGTAGCCTAGTCCAAAATTTGTCCATATGTTCCAAGATAACAAGTGGTAGAATATAGTAGCTTTGTACCAAGGCTACTCCAAAGGGACCTCCAAAAATGTCTAAGAAACTGTGTCCCTATCCAAAATAATGGCCCTTGGGAGACCATGTAACCTCACCACATCCCTAAAAAATAAATTGGCCACATGTGAAACATCATCACTCTTATGACATGGAATGAAATGGGCCATCTTGGAAAACTTATCAACCACTACAAAAATAGAATCTCTACCTCCTTTAGACCTAGGCAAGCAGGGTATAAAGTTTATAGAGATATCAATCCAAGGAGAAGTAGGAGTAGAGTGGGGTATATAAACCATGAGAAGATACTCTAGACTTTGCCTATTTACAAATTAAACATTTCTCACAAATATTATGGACATCCCTCCTTATATGAGGCCAATAGAAATGTTCACTCAAAATGTAAAAAGTCTTAAACTCTCCAAAGTGACCTAAAAAGCCACCTTCATGTGCCTCTATCACAAGCAATTACCTAATGGAGCTCATGGGCACATTGATAATTCACATTTTAGACACCTTACAAGGTCTTTAGATGGGTAGAATAGACTCTAAATTGTAGTTAAGAATCACATATTAGCTAAGATTCAACTTTCCAAGGTTAAAATAGGGAAAATACAAATCCATGCTAAGTTGCTAATTTTAGCTAACAAAAAGAGTAGTCTCATTTTGCAGGTCAAACTGGAGTCCCAAACCATCCCAACCGAGACCAAGACCGAATGTGTCTCGGCCAATCAAAGGCGTCTCGGCCAGTTGAAGCCGAGACCAAGTCTGAGTCATCTCGGCCAAGACAAGTTTCTCTCCTGGTCGACATCGTTCCAATAGTTGACTCCACATGGAGGCTTCGCAAACCGATTCCGTCTCGACCAGGTGTAGCCGACTCCAAAGATCGAAGTCATTCCAAAAGAAGCCGGAACCGTCCCAAACTGGATGACGTTGTTGACCTAGATATGAAGTCATCCCAACAAAAGCCAGAACCATCCTAGACCAGAGGAAGTCGACTTCAAACCAAATGTCAACTCTAGTCTAGCCGACTCCCATCCATTCGGATTCGTCCTGGCAAACAAAGACTGACTACACTTCAAAAATTCCAACATGTGTTCATTTAGGAAATAGTTAGTTAGTTGAATCTGTTATTTTTGTTGTGTTAAACGGTTAGTTCTGTTATTTCTGTTACAAAGTAGTTAGGCTATACATGTATAAATAAGGGCGTGTAGTTCGTGCATTGGTTAGCGAAGATTATCGATAACACGCACTATACGCTCACATACTCCATCATTCACCTCCATTCTTACTTCACTCCCCTTTGTTCAACGGTGCTTCAATATGGCGTTCATTCAGGCTTGAGTGGGCATAAGGCAGAGTTTGAGTTGAGTAGAGTTGCTAGAGGGGACTAACCAGGTATCTGGCACACTCTAGAGGGTACGACCTCTCATGTTCTCTGTTCTCCTTTGGTTGAACACTGCAACTACCACTAGCAGTCATCGTGGGAAGCTAAGACCATCTTTTCCCTTGAATCCACTACATGTATCGGTATTTTGGTTAATCAATGAATGAATATGTTTCTCTTTACTTGTATGTTTGTAATTCTTGTAGTTTAATTTGTTCTTGTTATGTCAAGGTCGTGCATAAAAGGAATAGATCATGCTAGATTAAGGGCTGGCCAAAACTTATTCAAGCAATCTTATAGGTAATCATTAGATAACCTACATCAACCAAAGGCGTAATCCCTACTACCTCAAGGCCACGGTTGTGTAAGCCCTTAGTTTGGCAATGAACAAATGTTAGGCGGATTATCTTAGGAAACAGGTTGGTGAGGAATCGAGTACATCCTAGGAATCTAAATTAGAACCATTCCATTGACCATGTTGTAGTCGGTATGATAATATATGTTTTAAGTAGATATAGATTGTCTTCACTTTCCTAGGTAGCCATTTAAATTCCTGCACTTTACTCTCTTTTGTTAAAAACCTCCTCTTTACTTTACCCATCAAGTATGTCCGCAATCTACACTCCCAATTCTACATCTTTTTAGCCTTGCACAATAGAAAACATTAGAACCATGTGGCCTTGAGAGAATCGACCTAAGTTGACCCTATTCTACCCATAACATAGGAAATTTAGTATTTTGATAGTAGAAATAACAACTAAATTTCAACCTATCACACACATAGCTTCTTTCCCTTAAATAAAAAGCCATAATGTCTAAAAAGGTCAACTCATGGCAAAATGATCACAAAAATCAAGGTCTTTTTTCATACAATTCCTTTATTCAATCAATGCTAAGCATTTTTGTTTCAAGCATGGCAATTGGGACATGTCTCCTTAAGAGAGCATTTTCCACCACATTCATCTTGCCTTGCTTATGCTTAATTACATAAGGAAATTGCTCTAAAAACTCAACCCATTTTCCATGCCTTTTATTTAATTTACCCTGCCCTCTCAAATGTTTAAGAGCTTCATGATCACTATGGATCACAAACTCTTTAGGCAATAGATATTGTTGCCAAGTTTGCAATGCCTTCACAAGAGCATATAACTCTCGGTCATAGGTGGAATAATTTAGTTAGGTGATAACGTGTTTTACAATTGTCTTACGCACATCAAATAACTAAAGCTAACTATAGCATAATCAACCCTAGGTCGAATTCTCTCAAGGACACAGTGTGTTCTATTATGGCTTAGTGTGGAAAACAAAGTAATGTAGAAAACACAAAATGTAGAATGTCGACTTGCTCTCGACAAAGACCGATTTGATTCAGTCTCGGTAGAGACGGATCCAACATGGTCTCGGCTAAGCGCAGATTCAGACGCAATAGAGTCAGGTTAGACTCAGTCTCAGACGGATGTGATAGAGTTGGACTAGACTCAGTCTCAGACTGAAATGCAGGAAATAAGGGAGTTTTGGTTGTAGAGAATAATGACAAAAAATAAACTATGAAACTAAATGCAATCTAAACTAGGCTAACACTACTACTACTGCATTCATACTGAGTCCCAATAAACAAGTCGATTCCACGTCTTTACTCGATATTACATCTCCAAATCAACCTGCGATTCTTATGACAATTGCCAAACATTCCTCCATTGCTTACTGAGGGCTTACATGATCGCTGCCTCAAGGAACCAGGAATTACGCTCTTGGTTGATTTAAGGTTCTCTTAACGATTACCTAACTTGTTGTTAGATCGGTTCTAATCGGCCTAATCTAACGTTATCTACTATTGTTCCTCTTACAAGCATGGAGTACAAAGGAGTTCAATATGATAGGAATTACACATAGAGAGAATATGGAAACATCACTATTTATTAATGAAACAAGTTATCGATACAAGGGTTGATACATGAAATGGATGAAAACACAAACTGAGTTCCCTACGACGATCGCCATGGATGAAATTGCGGTGGTTTAGCCGAAGAAGACCAAGGAACATAAGAGGCACTACCCTTTAGAGCATGCCATGAAGACGAATGAATTCATCCCTCCTGATCAGTCATCTCTAGCAACTCAGCTCAACTCGAACCTTGTCCTACGCTCACTCGATCAACTAAGCGTCATTGAGGCGTCGTGCACCAACAAATAATGGAATGAGAACGAGGAAGAGGAATTGCAGAATCGTAAAACAGAATGTGTATCAACTCGTCAATTGTGATGTGTGTTTCCCTTTTTATACAAGTTCATAGCTTCTAGCGAAAGTTTCTTAGAGAAGCTAAAGAGAAGTTTCTACAAACTTTTAACTAATAACTACCTATCTTTCTAGAAGCTTCTAATCAATAACCGCCTACAACTACTACTAGCTTCCTTGAGACTCTTGGTCACGTGTCAGCTTTCGCTGGAGCCGGTCTTAATGGCCGAAGCAGATTTGGTTCCTTTGGTTCAAAACCGGGGTTGACTGGGAGTCAGTCTCGGGCTTCGATTTGGAGTCGGTCTTGGTTGGTCCGAGACTCCTATTATGACTTGCACAATTATGATGAATATTTTATTAGCTAATATCCTCATATTAACACATATTTATATTTTTCCTATTTCTAGGCCAGTAATCTGAATCTTAGCTAATATGAGTTTCTTAGTTACAGAACATATTCAATTGTGCCCCTCTTAAGACATTGTAAGGTGTCTAAAATATGACTTATCATTAGGCACCCTTAAGTTTTCCATTAGAGTAAGTAATAGGGTGCCTTTCTTGGAGGATCATGACCCTTATACCAACACTAGAGGCATCGCACTCCAACTCAAAGGATTTTGAAAAATTAGGTAAAGCAAGAATTGGAGCTTGAGTAAGCCTTTCCTTTAAAGGTTGGAAGGCTCTCTCTTAGCTTTCCTCCCATTTAAACCTAACACTTTTTTTAACAATGTCATTTAGGGGGGGTACAATTGTGTGAAAGTCCTTAACAAACCTCCTATAGAAGCTTGCAAGTCCATGGAAGCTTGTTAGTTCCCCCCACAATGTTAGGTGTTGCCCAATCTTGGATGGCCTTCACTTTTTCCTCATTAACCTTGATTCCATGGGAGCCAACAACAAAGTCGAGGAAAGTCACCTCTTGGGTGCAAAACACACATTTATCTAAATTAGCAAATAAGATCTCTTTTCTCAAAATTTCTAAAACATCTCTCACATGCAAGAGGTGGTCACTCAAGCATGTAGAATAAATGAAAATATCATCAAAATATACTACCACACGCTTGCCTATTAGGCTTCTCAAGACATGGTTCATCAAACGTATAAAAGTACTTATGGCATTATTGAAGCCGAAAGGCATGACAAGCCACTTATAAAGTTCGAACTTAGTCTTAAAAGTCATTTTCCACTTGTTCCCCCTCTCTTACCCTAATCTAATGGTATCCACTTCGTAAATCAATTTTAGAAAATATAACAAACCCATGTAGTTTATCAAGTAAATCATCCAAGGGGGGAATGGGGTGCCTATATCTAATAGTTATATTATTTATAGGTTTAAAGTCTATATACATTCTCCAAGTACAATCCTTTTTGGGTATCAAAATTACAAGCATGGCACTAGGGCTCATGCTTTCTTTTACCTAATGATAGAAACCCAACCGACAAAGACAAAGACCATCTGCATGACATTGGAGGTCCCATGACTAGGTTCAAAACCAAAATGAGGAAGCAATATTTGCAAGGCCTGAGTTTGGAAATTAAGGAAAATATAGAGCCAAGAGAGTCAGAAGTTGCACCAAAATGGGTCACTTTATTGAAGTTGATGAAGAATGAAGCCCATCTTGAAGAACACAAATAAAGCCCAAAGTCATTATCATGTAATTTGGGCTAAGTAGTTAGTTAGGATCTGTTTACATATATTCTCGCATAATAATTCTTTTTAGATAAGAGATTTCTTATTAAGATTTTAGATAGAGATTTTTGATTGGTTAAGATTTTATGCCAATTAAAATATTATTGGGCTTTAACTTCTAGGCTACCTAGCTAAGCCTATAAATAAGCTCTTGTAATCAATCAGAATTCAGAATTTAGAATTTAATAAAATTTATGTTTTCTCTTTGTGAGAACTTTTCCTTTGTTCTTAGGATTAAGAACTTTTTTTTATAGTGTTGGTTCTACTGGCAGGTCGTGGTTAAAGTCAAGTTCCCCTTTTCACCTGGTCACGCTTTGATAACTTTGGTTCTACCGACAGGTCATGGTTAGGGTCAAGTTCCCCCTCCTTTCACCTATTTTCAAGATGGTCCCTTTCTGATCCATTAAGATCGTATCATTTGGTATCAGAGCTTTGGCTCTTGAAACCAGGTGTTCTCTTCATTTTCATTTCTATTTTTTGTCAATTTTCCACACAAAAAAAATCATACAAAAAAAACAAATCATACCAAAAAAAATCGTACAAAAAAATGGCACAAAAAAGGGGGCTTCCTTGCTTCTTGCTAACTCTTACCCTCTAAAATTATCAAATCACTCATATCCATACTATTTCTACTACTTAGCCTCAATCTTAAAAGTTCTTACTTAAGAGCTCCTAGGGAAAAGTTAAGTGGTAAAAGGCGAGAATAGTGAGACAAAAAAAAGTCAAATTGAGTGATACACGAGTGACTACACATAATTCAAGTGTAAACACGTGAGAGAGTGTTTGTGTGAGGATCTCTTTTCTTTCTAACTTTATTTTTTACAGTATTTTAATCATGACTAGAGAAGAAGGTGAACACGATGTTGATCTCAAATTAGTCATCAAGGCTTTTCAAGAACAATTCAAAGGTCTAAGTGCGAAGTTGGATGATTTACAACCTATACCCAAGTATAGGAGCCCTACTAGTCAACACAATAAAGAAGAAGAAGAAGAAGAAGATTCTTGTTCAGCATCCAAGTCGGTTTCTAATTTGTTTAACATGTTTAGCAATCCTTTATATGAACATGAAGAAGAGGAGTATTCAGATGGACGACATAATGAAAATGAAAGGAGAAGAAGAGGTGAACCAAGACGTGACAATTACTTGGGTAATATTAAGATGACAATCTTTGCATTCCAAGGAAAAAAGGACAATTACTCGGGTAATATTAACATGAACATGTGTTTGATTTTCACAACTACTCGAAGGAAAAAAAAAAGGTAAAATTAGCAGTTATTAAATTTACTGATTATGCTAGTATTTGGTGGAATCAATTTATTATTAACAGACATAGAAATGGAGAAAGGCACATTCGTACGTAGGAATATATGAAGTTTGTCATGATAAGAAGATTTGTATTAAACAATTACCATAGGGACTTGCATAGAAAATTACAATGTTTTACAATGTTTAACACAAGACTCTATGAGTGTGTATAATTATTATAAAGAGATGAAAATAGTCATGACTAGAGCCAATGTGAAGGAAGACCGTGAGGTAACTATGGTTAGATTCATTGGAGGCTTAAAGAAGGAGATAGTTGATGTGGTGAAGTTGCAACGTTATATGGAGATAATGGATTTATTGCACAAAGAAATTCAAGTGGAGAGGCAATTGAAGTCTAAAAGCTCTTCCAAATTTGCTTCATCTTCTAGCTCCTCATGGAGATCAAATTGGAAGAACAATAAAGTGGTTACAAACCTTAAAGAAGATGTGAAGGCCAAATATTCAAATGCTCCACCTAAAGGTAAAATTGACATTAATACATCCTATAGATCACATGATATCAAGTGTTTCAGGTGCCAAGGAGTTGGATATATTGCTTCTCAATGTCCAAATAAAAGAGCAATGAGTATGTTGGATAATGGAGAAATAAAAAGTGAGAGCTCAAGTGATGATGAAATGCCACCATTGGAGGACTGTAGTGACGTGGAAGTTGCTAAACTTGTAAATGGAGATATTCTTGTCACTAGGCGTGCTCTTAGCATACAGCCTAAGGAAGATGGTGACATAGAGCAACGTGAACATAATTTTCATACTAGGTGCCATATAAATGACAAGGTATGTAGCATGATTATTGATAGTGGAAGTTGCACCAATGTGGCTAGTACTATCATAGTGGAGAAAATAAATTTGCAAACTGCCAAACACACCATGCCTTATAAGCTACAATGGCTTAATAATATTGGAGAAGCAAAGGTAGACAAGCAAGTTTCAATGCCTTTTGCTATTGAGAATTACAAAGAGGAAGTACTATGTGATGTGGTTCTTAAGGAGGTGTGACATATACTTTTGGGCCACCCATGGCAGCTCGATTGCAAGGTAACCCACAAGGGGTATACCAGTTGTTTGTCTTTTATTTACAATGAGTTGAAAATTACTCTTACTCCATTGTCTCCAAAGCAAGTATGTGAAGACCAAATAAAAATAAGGAAAGTAAGAGAGTGTGAGGAATCAAAAGAAAAAAAGAATGAAAGAAAAAAAGAAAAAAGTGAACAAAAGAATGAGAAAAGCAAAATAAAAGAAAGCTATTCAGAAAAGAAAAAGCAAATGAGTCTCTTTGCTCTAACCACTGAGTTAAGTAGGTCATTTATCACCCCCCAAAAAATGGAAGGTACCCAAGAGAGAGAAGAGAAAATATGAGTGAAAATAAGCAGAAGAAAGAAAAACATGAATTGAGTGCAATGAAGAGAAAAGTAAGAAAATGAATTTATTTGCAAAGATAAAAGAGGTTGAGAGTGCATTATTAGCAAAAGAGAAACTACTTATACTCTTGTACAATGTTTATTTCACTAACGGATTTCGTTCTTTTTTTCCTTGTGAAGTTGATTCTTTGTTACACGAATTCATTGATGTTTTGCCAAATGAAGTGCCTCATGGATTACCTCCTTTAAGAGGTATTAAGCATCAAATTACCCTCATTCCTGGTTATCCAATTCCAAATAGCTCAGCTTTATTAGCTTTGTTTGTCCAATGTCCATTCATTTTTATACTACCTTGCTTTTACACTAGGGTTAAGCAGAAAGAAAGAGGAAAGAAAAAAAGAAAAGAAAAGAGAAAACATGGATAACAATGCATTTTCTTTTATTTAGTTGAAGAGAAATAAGAGAAGAGTTGACTCTAAGAAACAAAACTTCAATTTTCTTTCTCTTTTTGTTCTTTTTTTTCAATTTAATTTTCAAATTTGCACTCCCCTTATTATTCTCCATTCAAATAAAGGTTATCCTCCCACCTTTCTACGTCTCTTTTATTCTTCATTTCTCACCCTTTTAATATTATTGTTTCATTCATTCCTATCACATAACTAATTGTTTTAAAATAAAGGTTATCCTCCCACCTTTCTACATCCCTTTATTCTTCATTTCTCACCCTTTTAATGTTGTTGTTTCATTCATTCCTGTCACATAACTAATTGTTGATTATTTGATTCTTACCTCATATGCCCTTGTACGTGGGTAACTCATTCATTTTCTTTTTCTTTGTCTTATTTTTTATATGAATCTCTTCACAATAAAAATTATTAAACAATTTTGTCTGTCTCACTGTTTTTGGTACTTGAGGCACAATTTTTAATGTTGAATTTTGTATCTAAAATATTGTCTTGCCATTAAGGTTGTTAAAATAAAAAATTTAACTTGATTCAGAAATCATAGGGTGATAACTCATAAATCTGGAATTGTAATGGTCTAGGTTTCTATTTAAAATACTTATATAATATATATATATATATATATATATATATATATATATATATATATATATATATAATTATCTATGTTGTTTTTAATATATATATATATATATATATATATATATATATATATATATATATATATATATATATATATATATAAAAAAAACAACATAGATAATGACAATATCTAAATCACAACATTAAAAAAACTTAATTAAAATTTTATAATCATAATAAATTATAATTTCATAACATAATATACTAATAAAATTAAAATTCATAATTATATTTTATGTTTCATTTAGTTTATTATTATTATTTAATTTATTATATTATATGTTATGCTTTAAATAGTTATTATATCTTTATTACTATTATTATTTAGATTATTTATTATATTATATTTTATGTTTATTTTAAAAATAAAAAATAAGCTAAATTTAACTCACAATTGAGACCTAACAAACCAGAACAAAAACATAAATAATAAAAAATAAAAACCATTTAAAAAAATGTTGGCCCCATTAGCCCAAATCTAAACTTCAATAATTTCTTTACTCTACATCCTAGAGCCATCCAGCAGAATGCAACTCAGCACCCTCTCCCACTTTAGAAGATTCAAGTGCAGATGTGAAGGGCAAAAAGCAGCATCGCAGGCTCGCAGCAACAGAGAACAGCGCTGCTACCGAGCCCCTTGTCGGCGACGCAGATCGGCGGTGGTGGTGCGGCTTCAAAGGCCGGCTGTTGCAATCGACAACGTAGTGGTGAATTGGTGAGAAAATAGGGTTGCACAGAAAAGGGGAATGTTTTTCGAATGGGGAAAAAAATTTAGGCTTTTCAAGATCGCCAGTAATCGACAAACTTTCTTACGAGTAAATCCGTGATTTTACCACGATCCTACCTCCCAGCGAATCTGTCTTCGGTTCAACACGGAACCCCCTCCACTTGTAGAATCGTGCGGTTTTACGAGTTAAAACGCTATTTTAACAACCTTGCTTGCCGTAAAGTTATTTTCTGCATATTGCTATGCTGCACTCTCCACCTTTTTTTTTCTTCTGTATAATCTAGGGGAGGAGGAGTTTACTGCATTTTATTCCTTTAACTCACTTCCACATATTTGTTGTTGACTATAGATATTCTTTTGAAGCTTTTGGCATCCAAATCATCTGAAATGGCTAGTACCAATGATATCAGTGGAAAACTGAAAAGCAGTTCAGATTTGGTTCTGTCCAGACAAGATGAGAAAGTAGAGAAATCTGATAAAGATAGGCTTTCTGATATTGAGAGACTGGTTAAAGGGAAGACATTCTCTAGGTACATCAGTTTAATTTATTATAAAATGTTTTTCAACCCTTGCTTGAATGGCTCATTTCTTAATGCTCCTGTGGAAGTTATTCATGTTGTAGATCCAATTATTCGTTCCAATATGTTGGAGCTTTATTGTCATCATTCTTGCACAGTAATAACAGTGTTTTGTTTTGCTGCTGAAGTGAAAAGTTTTTATTGTCATCATTTTTTAATTAATTAATTGATTTATCTCCTTACAATGAATGTAGGAATGGCTTAGAGCACCAAAACATGTCTCATAGATATTGCATGCATGCATTGGTATGATATTAGCAAACATGTCTCTTATTTGGTGAAGCTAGGGATAATTAAGCTTTTTGGCCCAATGAGTTAGGTTTAAATTTGTTGTAAATAATTTTTTTTATATATTTAGTTCAAAGATAATATAATTAGACACAAAAAGAATCAAATGCTAACATATATAAAATTAAAAACATTATTGTTATATACACATACACACATTTCCATTGAGCCAACTCATGAGTTAATGAGGCAATGATGTGAAAGCTTTGGCTTGGCTCATTTAACAATCAAACCAAATTCTCATCTGATTGAGTTGTTAATGAGTTGAACCATGGATTAGGATCAAGGGATGACTTTGTTACTTCCATTCCTAGTTGAGTTTGTATGCTCATGCTGTTAGAAAAACTGTTCGTTTACTGTGTTATTTAGGGTGTGTTACGAAGGAGCGGTTGGAGAGAGGAAGACGAGCGCTAATTTTTCATTTTTAAATTTAGTAGAGGCCGTAGAGTATTATAAAATGTTTATAAATATGAATAAGGATCAATTGGAATGTTACATGATAATCTTTTATTTTATCCCATTTTAGTTTTTTTTTAAATAAGAAAATTTAATTAAAAAATGAAAAATCTACCCTCCCATCCTTTCCATTTCAAACATACTTTTAGTGAAGAAAACCATTTATTTTGTTACCTGTGGATGTACCATGTCTAAAAATCTTTAATCCCCTCATGTAGAGATGAATTTGATCGTTTAGTGGCGGTATTAAATTCGAGGGTGATGGACCTTTCTAATGTTGAACAAGGAAAGGAAAATACAAATTTGGCTTCTCGAGAAGATTATGAGGGGCTTGCAATGGCACATGGGCTTCCAAAAGATTCAAATGAACAAAGGCATGAAGAGTCAACGAGAGACATATGGGGAACCTCCACACCTCTTGGTCTGTCAAAAGTGAGTATTGCAACTTGTTGTTTGAACTATTCACATTTAGTGGTAGATTAGGATTAAGCTCTTTGGCTATACTTGAGATCTGTTTAGGGATGAATTGTGTGTCTTAACAATCCCCACAAGGTTCTATATGTTAAAGTCAACATTAATTACAAAGCTATATAATCCTAACCAAATAAGCTAAGAAATCCTACGGCTGCTTCTATTGGGTCCTATCATACATACACTATGCTACCATATATACACATGCTGAAGATAGATCTAGGACATTCTAACACTAACACCTATATAAAAAGTTATGCTAAATTTGTTAATAAATGGTCCGATTGTACCTTTTCTCTGCTTTCTTCTCTGTTTTGGTGGCATTTTAACATTTGGTATACATACAATATCACATTTAGCTTTTAACATAAGAATGTTTATTTTTCACTTCTGTTAGAAATGCAATATAAAATCATTCATGTGTCTTCCATTAACAACTAAGATTTTCAGTTTGTTGGTTCATGACAATTATAAATCAACTACCCAAAAGCTTTAGTTGTTAGGTGAAGATACATGAATGGTTTTTATATTTACTTCTTTAGAACACCCCTTCACTCAAAAGCCCTTTGGGCTTGAAGCATGCACAATATGTAGTCCCACCTACCTTGCATTGAAATTAAAATTTATATTAGAATAATGGAGTTCCAACTTCCAAGGATCAAAATCCAGAGCACTTTGTCTTAGAAGTTCTAATACCATGTTAGAGTTGATAACAGATAGGGCATAACTCAACCCTTAGTGCTATTGCTAGGTCAATGAGGGAGGATTGGCTAAGTCATTATACGGAGTACTTTGATAACATATTTCATTGATGTGGGATCTGAATACACATCTCTCACATGCAGCACTAAACATCTTGAGCGTAAAGTTTGCAAGATTGGACATTTGGTCTAGCATCAGGATACCCTATTAGAATTGAGAATGGACTGGACCTAACCCAACCCAAAATCTAGTTCAATGGTGGAGGATTGCCCAAGTCTTACGAGGACTTTGGCCAATACCTAATCAATGTGGGATCTTAACTTCTAAAATCGAAGCACAATTTTTTAAAACCATGTCATATAAATATGTCTGTTTGATGTGGATTGTGGATCATTTGACTTGGTTGCTTATATTTAATGGTTCAATTCATTCATAAGTGAGTTAATTTCTTTAGATTGACCCTGGGTAAAAGCATGTCAGTGTTCATCCCAAAATATGTTAGTTGCATTTAGGTTAGGTTTTAGGAACAATGAAAAAGTGGGTTCTATTTTTCTATTGCTCTTGCTATTCAGGTAGAGTACATATATTAATTTGGCTAAACAGTTGTCTTTGCAGATGTCTTCTGATCTCTCTTTTTATATTAAAAAGACATGTTCTTCTTCTGATCTCTCTTTCTGTATTAAAAAGACATGTTCTTCTTCTTATCTCTATTTCTGTATTAAAAAGACATGTTCTTCTTCTGATCTCTCTTTCTGTATTAAAAAGACATGTTCTTTTATTCTCTCTTTTTGTATTAAAACATGTTCTTGCATGTCATCTTGGAAAATGATGGCCTTGGACCTGTTTGTTAGATGTGTTTGTAAATGATGGCATCCCTATATATTGTAGTCAATAAGATAAATTGCAATGCTCATGATGTGTCATGGTAAAAGTAGACAACTAGTTTATGCAGAAGCTAAAAGTCTTGAAGGAGGTCTGGATAGGGATGTGATTCATATGAAAATAAAGCTTATTAGGAAAATTAACACTCTAGGTAAGGTAGAAGTAGAATGTGGAAGATCTTCTAAAGATAGAGTGGAAACCTTGGTGAGTAAACAGTTGAAAGAGATATCATTTAGAGAAGAGATAAGTTGGTAGCTCTTAGATTTAGATCTTGGACATAACTCATCCTTACATAAGCTCTTATCAGGCACTATTTCTAGTCAATATGAGACTTAGGTCTTTACAATACATCTCATCACGCCCAACACTATTGGGCTTGATGCATGGATAATATGATAGGTGACCAATAATGGATCTAGGATAGACTCTAATACAATTTTAGATTTCAATTTTGGGTGTAACTCATTCCTACAAAACCAGCTTGTAAGGTGAGTAATGCCTAAGCTTTAGAAGCTCATGTCAGGTACTATCTTTGGTCAATATAGGACTTGGGGTTTTTACAATAATAGCAAAAATATAAGGCTAAATGGATTAAAGAAAGAGATGCCAATATAAGTTATTCCATAAAATTGACAATAGGTAGATAGAAAAGTTTGATAAGAGCATAGTAGTTAATCCCAGATAGGGGAGCGGAGTGGCCGACCCTCGAACTAGATAGCGGGATGGCCGCTATTCTAATATTATATATATATTAAAAATTAATAATAAATATATATAAGCTCAAAAACAAATATTACTCAAAATTCATAAACTAACGACTATCATTAATAATAAAAATTCATAAAAGGCTTAAAATTCAAATAGAAAACAGATAGTCAAATACAATAACATCAATCTTCTTCATCCTCTTCAAGTTCCATGTCATTGTATTCATCACTCCCATTACAATTAAAATTGTACTCTTCCTCCCCTTCGTCTTGACTTGATTCATCTTCATCCTCTTCTTCAACCACTTCTTTTCCTTTTTCCTTCTTAGATGTAAATGCAACCACTGTCCTTTGTATTTGTGTTTGCCTCCTAGTGTACTTTAAAGGTTCAGCAGCCCTAGTTGCTCTAGCAACATCTCTCCAAGTCAAAACATCATCATCAAAAATCAATTCTCCCACTATCAACTCATTGCTATCATCAATGACCTTTAAAGCAATAGGATCAATAAGATCACAACATTCGTAGCATTCATGAAGAGCTTGGTTATATTTAACATAAACCAAGTCTTGAAGCTTTTGGTGCTTGAGCCTGCTTCTCTTCTTTGAATGAATCTATAATAATTTAACAAACTTTGTTACATTATGATTATATAAAATTTTAAACTCAAATTTAAAACTTTCACTTTCACATTAACTTACATGCTCAAAGGAATTCCAATTATGCTCGCATCCTGATGAGCTACAAGTCAAACTTAGAACTTCAATGGCAATATTTTGCAAGTGTGGTGTATTTGCTCCATACATCTCCACCACTCAGCTGTAATACAATTCATATGCATTAGTATCAAAATGATTACTCAAATTTACAATTTGAAATGTAATCAAAATAAATATGCAAATTATAAGGGAACTTTCCCACTTACTCAGAGCCATCGTCGTTCTTTTCCTCACTGCTGCAGGATAACCAAACATACCTCCAACTCTCTTATATATTGGCAACTCATTGTGGATGTCATCTACAAATTTGTCATATTTTCATTGAACCTATTAATACATTTGTGAAGACCTTTCAGTACTTCACAATCCATTTCAGTGCTTGGATTGCTATAAAAGAGCTCAGGATTTAGAAAATAACCAGCTGCATGCAAAGGATAGTAAAGTTGGCAATCCCATCTTCTATCAATGATTGCAACAATATCCTTATACCTTTCTTCCTTGCCATTAAAAGCTTTTTGAATCGCCTCTTTGACCCTATCCATTGCTTCATAAATATAACCCATTGCGTGTCTTTTTTTCGTTATCCGCCAACCTCAATACATGAACAATAGGGCCCATAGCCTTTAGGGCATAGACATCATTCCAAAATAAGGGCATAAGAACAATGTCAGTTGCTTTCTTCCCTTTGGAATCCTTAGCTGCCCTAGACTCCACCCATTTATCCGAAGTGAACATCTCTGATACTGATCTAGGGATGGAGGGAAGTATCCGTAGCAAAATTGAACTTTTTTCCTAATATGACATTTGCTTGAGACAAATTTAAATTTTTTCCTTAAGATTTGCATGCATTGATTTTTTATTTTCTGTCTTATCTTAAAAATTGTAGATTGAGTTTTACAGGTACCTAGATATTGAAGCATCTTAGGATGTTCTTGAACTGTAGGACATGTCCTTTTTTGGTCAGATGTAATTTTACTGCTATGATAATCAAATTAATAACTCTCCAGGTATGGGACGAAATTGGTGCTTCACCAATAGAGATTGCTAGAGCATATATGGATTCCCGTGCATTAGAAGCAGGTCCCAGTTCTAAGAGCATGATTCATACTGTTGAAAGCACTGTGTTGCATGGTGATGAAGCTGCAATAAAACCATATGATCCATCACCATCAAATAGGTCATCAACATGTTGGCCAGGTGCTGTGGTGCAGGATGCTTATGTAACACCACAAAGTCAGAGGAGCAGATATGGACTTCATAACTTCCCCCGTACTCCGTATACCAGAACTCTTTTAACAAAGTCTAAGTCCAAGGTATATTTTATTTTGGTTGTTTGGATTGTACTTTAATCCTTCAAGTTGTATCCATTCTTGTAATATTTTTTCTTTTCTTTTTCATCAGTTGAGTCATATGCAAGGGGATAACAGCTTTATTTCATCAACTCCCATCCTTCTATCAAAGACTACTATGTATCTGCAGGTATCTTTCAGTATTGTGATCCTTCCATGATTTTATTTGATTTGTAATTTGTAATACACCAATTCTTTAAACAAGTGTAAAATACTGAAAGTGTAAAATCAGTCTGTTGATCCTTTCATGTCCTGTGATCTTTTTTCCAGTCTTGCTGTATCCTTGCACCTGTCCTTGTTTAACACTAAAGAGATTATGGATATAAACATGCATAAATTTAAATAATGAATGGTTTTAGAGGAATCATTTTTTTATTTTTCATATTTTAGCATCTGTTCATAACAATACAAAATTACAAGCCAAAAATCTAAACGTTTGCTGCTTTGACTTTGATATTTCTAATTTTGTGGGGGCAAATAGAAGTAATGCATTATTCTTAGGCATTCTATTTTGATTGCTTCCCTAATTATTTAGTTATTTGTTATTGCTTATAAAACGTAAGAATATGAGTGCTAGTGTCTATGAAACCTGAAAAATATCATCATGCAAGTGGGATTGCTGTGTTATTTTCTTATTTAACTGAGTTTTTTAGAAGTTATTTGACACTAAATTTCTGAATCTGTGGTTGAGCTTACTCTATGTATTAATTTTCTTTCATTTGAATTGTTTCTTCCTTTAATTGCTTTATTGGGTTTTGGTTTTTTATTTTTTAAAATGCATCTTTTTCTTGTTTTGGTGATAATTGGTTGCTAACTTAATTGTGTTAAACACAGGATAAATCTAAAGCTAGGGCATCAGAAAGTGGATATGCATCTGTTGGACCTATTCGTCGGACTAGGCATAAAGTTGGTGCACAATTGTCTTCAAGAAGACCAGCTTATTCATCTATCAATGGCCCTTCACAGAGAGAAAGTTCTGGTGTTATTGAAGGTTTCACTCATGTTGGAAAGAGCATGGAACCTGTTGGGACAAGTTGCACTCATAAGCCACTGAGCTTTGAGGTGGGTGTTCCAACAGTACACATGCATTCTAGTTTGATGGCTAAGAAGATATTAGACCATATTGATAGAAACATACCCACACCTAAAGAGAAATCTGCTGAGCTCAAGCTGGTAACAAAATGGAAGAACCCTGAACCTTCTATTGATTTCAGTACTATCTTGTCAAATGAAGATAATGGCTTGCTTAAATTAAATTATGTTATCCCTCATAAATATGATGGGCTTGATGGAAAGAAATCTACTCTAAGGATTGAAGGTAGGGGGAACTACCATGTTGATATGCAACCTAAGGAGAGTACTGATAAATCTATCGATGTCAGAAAAGAAGGAACCTTGGTGTCCAATGTGAATGTTTATAGCAGCATCCCTACACTTGGTAATGATGTAAGCACTACGCAAATTTTTGGTGGTTCTCAAATTTTTTCTATGAACTCTTCTAAAAAGGTACTCTAATTATTTAATGGCCGTAAAAGCTTTTCACATGCATTTTTTATGTTTGACATCTAAATTTGTGTTGTTAATCTGATTGAAAAAGGACAGAAACTTGAGGATAACTAAAGTGTATGTGAGAAGGGATAAGTAAGGGTGCAATGTAGAGGATCATAACTAAGGCAGGTAAAACGTAACTAACTGCTAAGGTGGCATGGGGTCAGAAATGTGGGAGAATGATGTATATGATCTGTTAGTGGAGTGATGTGAGGGCAGGGTGGAATTGGTTTGGACTTTTGGGAGACCACTCTGTAACTTCCTAGAATATTTTCTCTGCTACATTTTCTTTCATCTTCGGTCTTCTATATTCAGGCACTGTATAATCCTATTAAAGGTCTGATTTTAGCTATAATATACTGAATTAACTGGGAATTTCTCTCTTCCTTTTCTATTATATTTTGGTACCTATCATCTGGTATTAGAGCTCCCAGTTTAGGGAGCTTTGGATGATCACTATCGAGCTGCAATTGAGTCATGGGTGGAAAGCTTGGAGAAGTGTTTCAACAAATTGAGGAAGAAAAGATGCAGGATGAGATAAGGTGACTGCCGAAAAGGAATCTTTGGGGATGCACCAAAGGTGGGTCTGGGTCCTGGCATCAACTGTTGCCAAACTGGAGAGATGAGAATGACAGTCGTGGTAGAGGGGATGGCAGTTTAGTGAGTTTGAGATGAATTTTGGATTCTCGTTCTTGGACCTTTGAGTCTCACATGCATGTTTGGAGGAATAAAGTTGGAGATCCGGTCTTCTCCAGGGACAATGCCCATGCATGGAGAAGCTAGATGCAGTGTCGGTCTTGAAGACGGGATGTTGCACCAGTTTCAGTGGTAGGAGGAACAAAATCCATCTCCAAGTTGGGAGCAGTTCAAGGATGCTGTGAGCGTGTGATTAGACACTTCCAGCCAGGTTTTCTGTTTGGTCCAAACCTGTTTGGGCCATTGCTGAGTGATAAACAAGAATGTTTATGGGGGTATCATGAGCAGTTTGTGTTTTGAACTGATGTCAGCTCCACTGAAAGATGAAGATGGAGTGATTATAAAAGGAATATTCCTTCCTGAACAGGTTGAACGAGGAACTGCAGGCTGAAATGAAGCTGTATAATAATAATTCAGATTCTATCAGAACTCAAGTACAGCTTTGCTGTTAGAGGAAAAAAAATTGAGCACTAATAATGACAGTAGTACCAAACCATCAAAAGGGATAAATGGGCTTTTGTTTATTAAACATTTCTAATGGGGGACATGGGGAGGGTTCAACCTGTTTCATACAGATCCCAATCTGGGAATAAAAGTCAGTGGAGCCCAAACCTCCTGAAGAACAAGTGGATTATAGATCAATAAATAAGTTGATTATACCCAACAACTGACTAGTTTCCAATTCTGGTAATTGAGTTGTTGGATGAATTGGAGGTGATCTGTGCTATTTTCTAAATTAGATCTAAAATTTGGTTATTGCCAGATTCACATGAAGGAAAGGGACATTCTCAAGACAACTTTTAGAACACATGAAGGGAAACTATGAATTTTTGGTTATGCCTTTTTGGTTTAACCCAATGCCCTTCCACCTTTCTAGCTCTCATGAACAGAGTCTTGAGACTGTATTTGAGGGAGTTTGTGTCAGGGATTTTTGATGAAATTTTGATCTATAGTGCAGATGAAGACGATTACATGACACATTGAAGTTGGTGTTACAATTACTGAAGGAGAATTGAGTATTTATATATTAAAAAAAGTGAAGTATAGGGAAGAAGTCCCCAATTTACAGAAAAGAATACTGCAGAACTTTGAGGGTCTGCATCTCCGAATGCCCAAAGGCTCCAATTCTTTTACAAATGACAAGATACCCTCTCTTTCCACCTCTCCTCTTATTTATAGGCAACATGCCTTATTTCTCTAATTATCCCAGCCCAACTAACTAACTAATATAACAGATTGACAACTAACAACTTTTTAACAAATACCTGGGACATTTAATCTCTGAAACATGAGTGTATCTACAAATCCTGAAAAGGTGAGATATGCTGAATTGACCAGATTGTGTTGATGTGAAGGGATTACGGGGTTTCTTGGGCCTGACTGGATATTACAATAGATTTGCATATAATTATGGTAAGATTGCTTGGTCTCTCACTCGGCTACTCAAGACAGATTATTTCAAATGGGGAAGTGATGCTCAAGATGCCTTTGAACAGATTAAGGTTGCATTGACTTCCTTACTTGTGTTGGCAATTCCTTACTTTTAGACACCTCTCTCTATAGAGACTGATGCCTCAGGCAAAAGAATGGGAGTGGTATTAATGCAAGGGTTACCAGTGGCTTTATGAGTTGAACTTTATCTTGAGCTCAGAACAAGTATTTATACAAGGGAATTAATGGCCATAGGACTAGCTGTTTAGAAATGGAGACATTATATGCTTGGAAGACATTTTGTGGTGCATACAGATCAACAAAGTTAAAGATTTCTAAACATTGATGCCAAATTAAGAGGGATCATTCAAGGAATGAAAATAGAGCAGCTGATGCTCTTTCAAGGATGCTTGAATATCAGCACTTTCCATGATGGCTTGGAAGATGAAATTCACATTGATGCCAAATTAAGAGGGATCATTCAAGATTCGCTACAGAAACCCAAGTCACATCCAATTTTCCCACATAAGAAGAGGAGATTATACTGTAAAGTGTTGCATGGTGGTACCTAAGAAATCATCCAAAATACCTACGATATATGGGGAATTTCACGATTCATCCTTAGTATGCCAAATAAAGAATTAGGGTTGGGGAGGCATTTGTCATCGATATCGATATAGTGTAAAACACATGCCCTTTCTAAAGGGTTGCCCCTTGCATATATTTTAGGGATTGGGTAGATTTACTAAATTGTCTGTTGTTCCTTTTTTCTGTCTTAATAAATTTCTTATTTCATCAAGAAAAGAAAACCTGGTTGTGGGACTTGGAGTAGGTCCATGGGACCCTGGTGGAAGCCCTTGTATCTTGATCTTAGTTTGGTCATTTTGCTTAGTGGAGGTTCTCTCTTCACCTTGAGGACGAAGAGAATCTTTTGGAGCAGTATTGTTAGGCACCCCACAGCTATATAAACAAAATAAAATGGGCAATAGGGGGAGTAGAAAAAGGATAGAAGAGAAAATTGGGTTGTAATAACCTTGCCTACTTGGCAAATGAACGGGGTAAATGGTTGGGAGCAAAGATCAAGGAGGGAACAGTATGAGAGAGTTCTTGAAATAGAGTGAAGGTTTTGGGGGTCCTTTGGGGTAGGAGGCTGGCAGACCCTCAGATCCGTGGGAGTTTCTATCTTTATTTTCTGTTTTCAGTGTGATAAAGGATTTTCCTATTATAAGTAGCTAGACTTCGTTGTTTCTTTCTCAGTAATAATACAAGTTCCTATAACATAGGCAATGCAGTAAAGCTAATTTCTAGTAGTCAACTTATTGATTATTTTAAACATATGCAATATTTATTTACATATCATTATACATTAATTTTGGCATGCTATTGATGTGCTAACTGTGCAGGATGGTATGAAGATGACTCTCCCAAGAGGAGGTCATCCTTATGGAGCAAATCAAGAAAAGAAGTCTCTCACTAACCCTGTAACCACTAAACCAGTTTTACCTCCTATTTCGATCAAGAAGCCTGAATCAAGATGGACGTTAGCATCCGATAATGGTTCTGGATTTACCTTTCCTGTTTCAGCATCCTCTTCTGTATTCTCCGAGCCACCAACTCCATCCATCATGCCATTGTTTTCTGCTGGGGATCAGCACCAATTAAAAAAAGGATATACTGAACTGTCATATAGTTTTGGTTTGAAAAAGTCCAGTCCGGCGGTAGTTTTTTCCTTCCCTTCTACAAGCAATACTGTTCAGAATGATGCTGGAGACATAAAGTTTAACTTTGGTTCAACTGAGAAGCCAAGGTTATCGTTCGCATTTGGAAAAAATGCTGTCTGCTGTTAAATAAAATGGTAAAACAATGTTCCAAAAGTTGTCCAACTTTTTTTTCTTCTGATTTTTGTATTTTTAGCCTTTATCTCTGGTTGTAGTGCACTTCTGCATTTCTTTTGTTCTTTATGTGAGGGTGAGTAAACTGAAGCCGTTTTGAATCAGAAATTGGGGTTTACCTGGCCTTTTCCAGAGTCCCTCAGTTGTGATTTTTTTCCTCATTATTTCATCGTCAACTTGTTGGAATACTGGAAAATTTTGGTTATATGATGATTTCTTTTATATTTGTAGAGGTTTATTTCCCCAGGATATACAAATCTGGACCTGCATGCAATTCTTATCAATAACCTTGAATTTTCATTAGGAGGATAAAGCCAACAATGGCGTTCCCTAACGTTGGGTCAGAAGTTCTTTGAATATTTGGCTTCTTCACGGGTAGTGATTTAGGCCGAACTGGAAATTAATTGTGAACTAGTGAGTTGTATCAGCACACAGTTAGAAACGAGGCATCTATAACATTATTCACTTGACAAAAATAGCATGCTATTATGGGAGTTTGCAGCTAAAATGATCTTCACTTAATAAGAGTAGCTTGGGTTTGATATCTAAATTTCATGTATATTACATAGAAAAAAAAAATAAGATTCAAAATTTGAAAAAGGATGGAACAAAAGTGGTGAAGGTATTTGATCCAACGGATAGGAAATTAAATTTATTTGATCGTTGTTAATTGTGACATGTTATTCAAAGAATTTAAAATTTGAGAAAATGGATTAAAAATAATAGTGATATGGAATCAAATTTAATAGAAAAAAAATGATAATTCATTTGACAACTTTCAATGAACAATTATGAAGAATTATCTAAACAAAATTCAAAATTGAAAAAAAAGAGGTAGAACAAAAAAAAAAATCTAAAAAAATAGAACATTAAAGACAAAAAAAGTAGAGCATTAAAGACAAACAAAAAAGAATAATACATTAAAAAAAGAGAAAAAGGAAGATTCTCTCCATCAAAATTTTAGGTATTTCGTCACTCTTTTAATTTGTTTTGTTTTTTTTTTAATATTTGATCTCCTTTTCATCTCACTTATCACGTTGAAGTTATATTGTATGAATAAAAAAAATTGAAGTTATACCGTGTGATTGATAGAGTATTTTTGAGGCACGTGACTTATCTTGGACACATTTGACATTATATTCTGGTTAATAATCACACATTAGTTGATTCTTTAAGTCATTGAATTTAATTGAGGATGATTGTTAATCTTTACTTAATTTTAAACTTAATTTTCACTATGAAGTTGCTATCTTGTGCTAGCAATGTTTGGAGTTACAGACTTCCAAATTGGACAATCTTGGTAGTCCTGAAAAGCTAAGATAAAAATATACAACTTCTCTCTTTATAGTTCAACCCAATTCGACCATTTGAAGTGTCGAATATGGATGTGAAGTTATTGCCTCTGCACTACTCTAGATTGGACTTTTCCTTGTAAATTGGTGGGCTTGTTGGGCTTCTAAAGCTTCTATCCAAGTCCATTCTCCTTAGCATTTTCAAGAATGTAATCATTAGGAAGTTTATTTAGGAAGTTGAGGGGTTAGTTAGTTAGTTAGTTAGTGAGTTAGTTAGTTAGAGAGTTAGTTAGTTAGAAACTTGTTGGAGACTCTTGAATTTTGGGAAAGTTGAAGGGGTTGCTTGTAGTTGAAGTTTCCTTTTTTCTCCAAAGAGTTTCAACTAGTTTTTGCTAGTTTTTCTGCATTTTCTCTATTTTTTTCCTTCTTAGAATATTGTTAAGTTTTCTATGACGATGAACATGGAAAGCTAACTTCGTTATTAATTCAAGATTCATGATTACAACTAGTGTGAGCTCTTGATTCTATATCTTCTTTATGCAATTTCTACTATTTTGTCTTTCCAATTCTTAATCTGTTTTCATGATTGTGATCTCACTTGAGTTTTTGATTATCTTCTATTAGGTAATTGATTGATAACCTAAAATGAATCAGTTATGATCCTAAATCCATGCTAATTAGGGACTGCAATTGTGATCTCAATATGCATGGACGAATGTTAGATAATTATCTAAAGAAACTTAGGTTGATATGAAATTTCTTCCTTCTTAAAACCATGATAATTGATTGCATGATTGAATCCTTGAATTGATGTTACACAAATAAATTTAGATCCATTCTATTTTGTATGAATTCTATTCTTATTCTACATAATTTCTATTCTACATAATTTCTATTCTACATAATTTTGTATCATCTAGCCCCTATTTTTTCACATTCATTTTGGATTTTTATCAATAAGATTAGGCATAATATGATTGTGTCATTGTGAGAATCGACATAGGTTAGTCCCTACACTATAGAAATTAAGGAAAATCTAGTGATTTGATAGTGTCTCGACAACATTATCAGTGATTCTCCTTGATTTTTTGTGTCTCAAAATTATCTTTGATTAATTAATCAAAAGTTAAAATTGATTTTGGTTCTTCTATTGAAAATCAATTCACAATATTCTCATTTTTTTATATTTATAAGATGGTAATTTCACATTCATTAGAGTAGAAAAGGTATTTTACATCGGTTAAAATCAACATTTTACATTGTAACCAATGTAGAATATGACAATTTGGAAAGTTTGACATTTTATACTGGTTAGTGAGTTGATGTAAAGAATAAGTTTTTACATCGATTATTCTTAAAAGCGATGTAAATAGTGTATTGAGACTAATAGATGTAAAAAGTCACACCTTTTACATTGGCTGTGTATAATTGATGTAGAAAGTTGACTTTTTACCTCACTTATAAACATAACTGATGTAAAAAGTGGTGTTTGTTTTAAAATATTTGGTTTGTTTTTTGTTACATCCATTCATCTAAAATTGATCTTAGGCCACAAAAATCACAAGTAGAAAATATCTAAAAGAAAACAATCTATATATTCAAAATAATAAATCTATAACAAATCTAAACTATAAATGTTCTCTAAACTAAAAATTTTCTAAACAATAAATGTTATAAACTATAAGTTTTGTAGACAATAAACATTTAAAACATACTAAAAATTCTAAACTTATCTATAAGAATTATTAATGCATAGGAAGAACTTTACCTAACGTCTTCTAATGTCATTAATTTCATCTTCAGGGAATGATGTTTCATTATCGTTGAATATCTGAAATTTGAAATAAGAAGAATTAAAACAATAGGTCATAAACTAAAAAAGAAACATAATTAATCTTTGTTAAATGTGATGCATTACCTCCATCCATGAATAAAAAGTAATTGCATAGACAATGCTATGCATATGTTTCATTGCATAATACTGGCATTCATAACTCATAGGTTGTCTTTGAGTCTACAAATAATGAAGAATTTAAATATCCAATGATAATATTGAAGTTAACAAGTATTATAAACTATAATTAAACTGCAGTTTTTAAATTGTATAGGGCTAATAACTCTTGGTTTCTTTATTTGTGATAAGTATTTATCCACTACCCTACTGTATATTTGAAAAACATTATCATCAATCAATAATCAATGAGCCTTGTTCATAAGTGTTAAAAGTTATAATACAAAATGTGAAGCATATGTATTATAAGTAAATACTTACTTCTCCAATATTTGTCTATGTTATGTCCCAATGAACAAAAAAGACAATAGCATTGTCTTGTAGGCAAAGAACAAGAAATTGCCAATGTGACTTGCATTGAGAAACAATTAGTAAAATGGTGACATAGAAATTAACAACAATTGTAAATATTGTGATGTAAAATGTAAAGTTATACTTACGAATAGTAGTTAAGATACTATGTAATACTTTTGTTTCCGTTAACGAGCCTCTTTTAAAGGTATTTTTGAATCTCAACTAGTTTATTACCTATGGTTTGAAGGGGGAGAGGGTCAATGAATCCATGCAAGTGGTTACTCCCCCTTGACAAATAGAGTTGAAAAAGATAAACATATTAAAATCAATGTTATTTGTAAGTCTGTTAATACTTAACCAACCCAAAATTGAGTTACAATTTTGAAAGTACCTACATCAACCACAACTGTATAGTAAATATACAAAGCATCTCGCCACTAGTATATATTTCGAAAATATCCTTCTAGCATAGGTATAGTGGGACAATAGAGTTTTTGCCAATTGTTTTGACATTGAACTCTATTTGTAAAGGTTTCCACTAATCTTATTCACCATCTTCCACAAACATTTAATGGGATCAACTTTAAGTTGCGACCATTTGGATTGAACCTTTTTCTTTGATTCATCAAAGTCCTAATTTATATACTTTCCCAATGGTTACTAAATAGAGAATCTCCTCATCTACGTATAACTCACACTAATCTAGGGTATTAGTGTGAGTGTTCTGCCTTGAGTATTTAGGAGCAATACAACTACCTTTTGTGCTCAAGCGTCAAGGCTCTAATTGAGTAGGTTGCACCACTTCTTTTAAGAGGCGCCAATGGATGCTAGCTCATCCCTAACCTGTTGTTGCATCTTGTCTCTTAACTCTTGGGTCATTTTCTCTCTGATCTTGAATGCAACCTACTCATAAACTTTAGGTTATTTCCTCCAATTGTTCCTTAATGAGAGTTGTTGGGTTTCTAAAGTATTGGCAAAGACCCATACCTCATCTAATAGTACGTATACAATCAGGGTGCTTTGGTCACTCAATAGCAATGGTGAGGATATCCTCATGGCCATGGGAAACAAAGGTTCCCTGTGTGCTCTCCTCAACGAAGGAATCCTGCAATTACAATCAACAACATACGTAAACATCTTGATGTGAATTTAGGAAGGCAGGAAGAGCATGGGAAAGACAGTAAGCATGAAGAGACCAAATCCATTCAAAGACCCATGACGAGAGGGAGAATGAAGAGGCTAGAAGAGGAAGTTCAAAGGAAGATAGATCTCCTTAAAGGGCAAGGAGCATCCAATGGAGGTTAACACTATTTACACTTTGGGGTTGTGCCTTTGAGTAGTTGTAGGACCTTTGTATAATGTCTGCAGCTTTGGACATGTCTAGCATCTAGAGCCTTTGGACAAACATGGTTTAGATGGTGCTTGAGTTCTTTATACAACACCTTCTTTAGACGACCCTTTTGGATGCATTACTACTCAATGCACTTAAGGCCTTGGTTTTAGGCCGCACTTGTTCCAAGGCTTAAGACTTTTTTGCTTAACTTTTTTCGTGCCTAAATTTGTAATTAGAATAAGTATATAAGTCTAATTTCAATTGAATTATAACAACTTTGAGTTCATTTATGAAAATTGCGTTGCAAGCATTTGAGAGAGTTCTCTCAACTTGTTCTTGAACTTCAAATACTTAATTCTCATCAAGTTCTCCATGAGGCTTGTGGCGAATCTCGTTTTCTCTTATCTAATTTCCACAAAATCAGTGGCGAGCCATTTCTAAATCTTATCCATTTAATTCCTTTCAATTTTAGGTTTCCACAATTATATTCTATTATCATGCTAATCTTACTTCGTTCTTTGTAGCATTTGACAATTGTGTTAAGTGTGAGGATCCAAGTGTAACTAGTATCAAGTGGTATTCAGAGCATCTACACTTCACAAGGTGCTATAATTGAAGTTCAACAACTCAATTTTGCATCCATTGTAGTTGCATTGTAGTCATGTCAAGAGGTACATAATCTTGCTTCAATTATTGGTTCATTTTGAAATTTTCAACTAAGGTTTTGTTTGTCTAGATATTGTCCACCAATTCCATAATTTAATTGTTGTTTTTCCTTATTTCAATTTGGATAAAATTTGAAAATCATTACAATTTGATTCTCATTTGGTTTGATGAATTATGTTATTGTAAAATTGATTAAGTTTCTAGAAGAATCTGTAAAATAATTATGGTGATTGTCTTGTAAAATTGTGGATCAATTATTGTGAAAAGTATTAAAGTAAAATCGGTGTACGAACCATAGCTGAAACTAGTGCAACAAAAATAGAGCAGTTGCCATTGGAACAAAACAAAAGTGTATAAAAAAAGAAGATAGAAAAGTTTGTTGAAGATCCAAAGATAAATAATACATCATACCTTAATTTCTAATTTGTTAATTGTGATTAATTTTTTTGTCATAAGTTTTTGTACTGCGTTAGTGGCGCTTTGGACGACAAAAGTGTTTTTGTCAATTTCCTACTTGTTTTTGTTTGTCTTTTAGTTTTGTTTGTCTTTTAGTTTTGTTTAGTTTCTTAGAGTCTTCATGTTGTCTTATGTAGATTCCTACTTAAGTAAGCTTTCATTTCTAGTATTTTCATTACTTGTCTTCATTTGGATTCTTTAGTTATCACTTTTAACCCTTTAAATTCTTAAGAGAAAGTGAGATTCGATGGTTTTCACTTGCATTTAAGAACTTGACTAATAGAATCTAGGTTCTAGTTTAAGTCGTAGTTAAGAGTTAAGAGTTGAGAGTTGAGTGGTAAAAGGCAAGAAATCACATCATAGAAACAACCCCTTAAGAGTGAATACACAAGTGCCAAGAGTAGACACTTAGGAGTGGTGAGATTTGTCTTGTTTTAGATAAGTGGAATCGAGATTTGTCACAAGCCTCTCTGAAGAGATTGATAAGAATAAAGCATTTTAATTCAAGAAGAAGTTGGGAGAATCTTCTCCAATATGCTTAACCAAGCAACTTAATTTCATAAATGAACCAAAATTGACAAAATGATCCTAAGTGATGCTTATTTATACAAGGAATTAGCGTGTAAAAATAAAAAGCTATAATACTAAATTGAAAGTAAAAGGAATTGTGTATTGATTGAATTGAATAATACAATTTCTAATCTCCGTTTTTATAGGGTAAAGGTGAACTACTTAAAGATACTATCACTAACAAAAAAGAAAAGATAATCGTTGTAGATATTTAGATATTTGTAACCTCTTAATCTAATGAGATATTTACAATATCTCGAACACTTCCCTTAAGTTGGTAAATGAATATCAATCATTCGTAACTTGCCATTGAGTTCTTGAAATCTAGTTGTAGGGAATCCTTTGGTGAAAACATCTGCTACTTGGAGCTTCATAGGGACATGTGTTGTTACTACAAGTCCACTATTCAACTTCTCTTTAATGAAGTGTCAGTCAATCTCTATGTGCCTTGTCTTGTCGTGTTGGACTGGATTATGGGCAATACTAATAGCTGAGTTGTTGTCTCAGAACAATTTTATAGGTCCTACTTTGAGGTCATCAAGAATAATCTTCATCCATAATCCTTCATATATACCGTGTGCCATGGCTCGAAATTCTGCTTCTACACTAGATCAAGCAACCATATTTTGCTTCTTGCTCCTCTAAGTTACTAGATTTCCTTCCAGAAACATACAATATCCGAAAATGGATCTTCTATCCACAAATAATCCTACATAGTCTACATCTATATATATTTCCATGGATAATGTACCTTCCTTTCTAAACAATAGTCCTTTTTCTAGACTTGCCTTCAAATACTGGAGGGTCCTTTCAACTGCCTGAAGCTACCTTTTCTTAGGATCATTGATAGTTGTTGTTGACACAATATTAAATCACTAGGTATCCCTTAAGTTTTATAGTGTAGGGGCCAACCTAGGTTAATTCTCATAAGGATACCCTAAATCATGTATAGCAGAAACAAGAATATTATGCAAAATATTATGCAGAATAGAAACTAGAACAACAAAGAAAAAGGTTTAGTTTAGAACAAGAGTTGCAAGGTAAATTGAAAAAACATAATGAATATTAAACAAATTAAGGAACATCAACTCAAGAATTCAGTCATGCAACCCATTATCATGGCTCTTTTAAAGAAATATACAATTTCATATCAACCAACCTAAGTTTCTTTAGATAATCATCTAATATTTGTCCATGTATATTGGGATCACAATCGCAGTCCCTCATTAACATGGATTCAAGATCATATTGGTTGATTTCAGGTTATCAATCAATTACCTACAGGAAATATAATCCAAAACTCAGCGAGATCACAATCATGAAAACATATTGAGAATTAGAAAACACAACAACAAAAATTGCATAAGGAAAGTGAAGAATTAAGAGCTCAAACTGATTGCAATCAAGAATCTTGAATTGATAACGAAGTTACCCTTCCATGTCCATCATCACAAAAGAGTTAGCAACATTCAAAGAAGGAAGAAAACAAAGAAGATGCAGAGAAAATTCAGTAGAAAACGTAGTAGAGAAAATTTGTGTAAAGAATGGGGGAAAACTTCTCCTACAAGCAACAAAACTACTCAAGACCAAGAGTCTCCAACGAGTTTCTAACCAATAAAACTAACTAACTAACTCTTCAACTTCCTAAATAAACTTCCTAATGATTACATGCTCAAAAATACTAAGGAGAATGGGCTTGGACCAGTAGCTTCAACAGCCCATCAAGCCGTCTATATAGGGGAAGGTCCAATTTTGAGTAGTGTAAAGGTAGTGGATTCCAGTCCATTTTTGACATTGCAAACGATCGAAATTGGTTGAACTTTAAAGAGAAAAGTTTTATATTTTCCTCTTAGCTTTCTAGGGCTACCAAGATTATCCAATTTGGAGGTCTGTATCTCTAGATATGACTTGAACAAGATAGCAACCTCATATTGAAAATTAAGTCCGAAAATAAGCAAAGATTAACAACTATCCTCAATTTATCTCAATGACCCAAAACTCAACCAATTTATGATTATTAACCAGAAAAGAATGTTAAATATGCCCAGAATAAATCACTATGAGGTGCCTCAAACATGTTCTATCAATCATGCATAAATTGGCTGACCACATTAACAGCATAGGCAATATTTGCTTACTTTGTTTTTTTCAATATGAGAATAGAATCCTGGGGGAATCTCCATGTAAATTTCTTCTTCTAGGTCTCCATGAAGGAAGACATTTTTAACATCAAACTGTTGCAAGTTCCAGCCAAAATGGGCGGCCACGGAAAAAAATAACTCTTATCCTGTTCATTTTTGCTACAGGGGCAAATGTTTTCTTATAATCTATTTCATAAGTCTGCGTATACCCTTTAGCAACCAATCTTGCTTTGTATTGCTCAAGGGTCCCATTAGATTTACACTTCACAATGTATATCCATCTATAGCCTACAACTCTTTTGTCTTTAGGTTTATCAATAATCTTCCAAGTTGAGTTTTTCTCTAATGTCTTTATCTCTTTCATTGCTTGAGTCCAATTCTCACCTTTCAAAGCTTCTTGTGTTGATGTAGGCGTTTTGATTGCATCAACGGAAACAATAAAACTCTAGTGTTGTATAGAGAGATAGTCAATACACACAAATTGAGAAATATGATACTTGACACATTTTCCTTTCCTCAAAGCTAGACATGTCATTAATAACATCCTCAATGGGCTCAGGAATACTTACCTTTGGCTCAAACAATTGACCTTGTTTTGGGGTTAGAGTGGGTTTCGTGACTTCTTGAACTTGAACTTGAACATCTTGAGTAGGAAAAGGTAATGACTTGATGACATCTTGAGTAGGAGAAGGTAATGACTCAATGACAGGATCAACTTCTAGATAATTGTCCCCTTGGAGTGGAGGGCTAAAAAAGATTGATTATGTTTCATGAAAAGTAACATCCATTAAGATAAAGATTTGACGACTCAAAGGATGTTAACACTTAAACTTGTTTTTATTTGAGGGATAACCAATGAAAACACATTTGACAACTCTAGGGTCTAACTTCCCTCGAAGTGGATTACGAGAGTGGACAAAGGCAAAACACCCAAAGACATGACTTGGTAAGCTTAACATTAGGGGAGTGTTAGGAAAGAATGATAACATATGTTTAATTGGACTAATATCGTTTAAAATATGAGTGGGTAACCTATTGATAAGATAGGTGGTAGTTAGGATAGCTTCTCCCAATAAATATTAGGAATAGACATTTGGAAGGAGAGGGCTCTAGCAACCTCAAGGAGATGACGATTTTTCCTTTTTGCTATCTTATTTTGTTGAGGAGTATTCACACATGTTAGTTCATGAACCACACCATTATCTTTAAGAAACTTGGAGAACTCAAGATTTACAAATTCGGTACCATTGTTTGAATGTAGTCTTTTAATAGATTTATCAAATTGGTTTTTGACAAGACAGAAAAAATCGACAAATATTTGACAAATCTCAGATTTATGTTTCATAAGAAATATCTGTCATACGGATACAATCATCAATAAACGATACAAACCACTTAGCCCTCGATATAGAGTTACTAGTTTTCCCTTACAAATCAAAATGAATAAGGTCAAAAGGTTCAAGACTTTTATTATTACTAGAAGAAAATGTTGCACGATAGTGCTTTAAAAACTGACAAACATCACACTTAAAGGACTCGACAGACTCTTTTGTAAATAAATATGGAAACATTATCTTAAGTAACCCAAATGGTGGATGTCCAAGACGTTTATGGTAAAGCCAAATTTGAGAAGCTGCCCAGGTTTTTGAGGTTGCTTGTTGACTAGAAGGCAAATCTTTCTTATTGGTGTTATTACCTATCTTTGTATGTTTTAAGTATATAACCCACCTTGCTCTTTAGCAACTCCAACCATCCTCCTCGTTGTAAGTTCTTGAATAACACAATGAGAATGAAATAATGTTACCGAACAATTCCAATCTTATATAAGCCTATGTATAGAGATAAGGTTGTTAGCCAGGTGGGATAGACCATTTGTTGTAACCAATATTTTCCTTATGGTGCAATAGAAGTAAGAGACGAAGCTAATAATCGTACATTTACAGTCAATGGGCACCAACTAAAGCCCTACCTTGAAGGTTCGACTCTGAGGTTGAACCAGGGAGAGGTGGAAATTGTCACGTTGATAGAGCTGATCATTCCTGAGGAACCACTAGAAGAAATCCACGAATCCCTACATGCACAACTACATTGAGGGGAATGCACAATTTAAAGGGGGGGGGGGGGGCAATGCTCGAGAGTTAAATTTTGTTTTACAGTTTAAATTTTTTATATGTAATGTTGTTGTTTCTTGTTTTGTTTTGACATGCACCAACTCTAAGTTTTTTCCGACCGAGTCCGAGCCAACTTTGGTTTGATGTGGAAATCGGGTCTATGCCAACTCCATCTCGGTTTGTCATTTTTTTTTCATTGTGTCATTTGTCGTGTCCAAGCTGACTTGGATTTTGTGTCGTTTTTATTTCCATTTTGTCATTGTCGAGTCTATGCCAACTCGATAGTGTGGCATTTTTGTTTTTCGTTTTTCGCTTGTTTTCATTTTTCCATTTATGTTTTGCATTTTTCTTTTTGTCTGATTGCTGAGGAGAGCTTTAGAAAACTTAAATGAATTTTTTAGGAAGGATAAAGCATGAATAAGTAGTACATAGTCTTAGGTAAAAGAATCTTTTCATTTGGCATGAAAAGAGACCCTTTGCATCCTTAGAAAAGTAAGGGATTGAAAAATTTTCTAAGTTAAAATCGGAAATGATAGAGAACTTTTGCCTAGTGAGAATTTGAGCCTAATGTTATTTGATTACTCTAGGTTTTGCCTTAACTCTTTATATACTATTTGACTTACACGCAATGATGAGATGCGCTAGGCCTTCTTTCTTATATGAAACCACTGGCCAAATAAAGCCCACCTTGCAACATAAATCCCTTGTTAACCCCGTTGTGTTGTAACCTTCTTTTGGATTTAAAAGCTTATTACAAGCCAATAGCCAGAAAAACCCATGATTCACCCTGACCTTAGGGGGGGCCGAAGGAGCATTGGAACTGTTTTAGGAGTAAGATCCATAATAAGTGTGAGGGATGGACACTGAGGGAACCTGTAAGAAGAAGGTATGTAAAACAAATGTACCGAAGGGGAGGCCCACACAATTGGAAGAAAGAAATGAGTGGGTTGTGAAAAAATAAAATGAAGAAAAAGGGTGAAAAAAGAAAATAGTGTATGAATAAGATGCGGAAATAAGGTAAAAAGGGTACAAAAGTAAAAGCCCAAATGCCGTAGAAGCTCAAAAGAAATCCAAAAGGTGAGAAGAAAAGGAAAATAAAGGCTAAAAAGTAAGAGCCGGATGGGTATTGTAAAACGAAGACTTGTAGTATCTTGTAGTCAATTCTCCATACTTATAAGGCTTACTCCCCATTGTTCCTTTATTCCCTTTAGGTTCTTTTGAAACTCATTTACGTTCCTTATATCCCACCTTTACCCTGACCACACGTTACAACCCAAGTGGAAGTCCTAATAATCATCAGAGCATGCATGTTTAAACCGGTAAAAATAGAGAGGCTAGTCAAAGTCCGGAAGTTCTGGTAGCATAGGATGTTTTGAGTGTAAACACAAACCCCAAACACTTGAGAGAAAGAGAAAATATTCGGTGAGAATTTTGTCAGTATTTGGTTACGACTTGGGATATTTTGATGTTACTTATTTAAATTGGATGTAGAGAATAGAGTTTAATAGCTAGTTGGAGGTATGGAATCAGGTTAAATGTATGTTTGAACTACTTTATCTCTTATTGAATTCATTTAAATTTCATAAACTCCCTCACGCAGTCTATCGTTTGTTTTGTTTTCAAGCTTTCCTAATTGAAACCTTGATTTTTGCCTAGGAGTGCAAAAGGTAAGTGTTGAGGTCTGATAGTACATAGTTTATACCCCTTTGTAGGTCTTTAAGATAGGTGAAATAGAATATAAATAATGGTTAAGAATCAGATGTTAGCTAAGGTTTAGATTTCCAAGGTTGAACTAAGGAAAATACAAAGCCTGGCTAAGTTTTTGATATTAGCTAACAAAAATATAAAGTTTTATTTTGTAGGTTAGAAGAGATATTGGGCGAAGTCAAATCAACTAGGGCAAGTCGTCCAAGTCAGGCGAAACCCTCCAGGCCAACTCTATCCCGATCAGAATGAAGTCATCCCAACTAAGGCCAGATGCAACCTGGCCAGATGAAGCCGTCTCCGTGATGCTGACTCTATCATCAACAGTCAAGATGCCGACTCCTAAAGAGCCGACTACGAAGGCCGACTCTGTAACAATGTGACATCTGTATGCTGACTTCAAACCGGATGCCGACTCCATACTAGGAACCAACTCCATAGGAACCGACTCTGGAGGATCGACTCCATGTCCGCATTTATTTGGATGTCGACTTCAAATCAGATGCCAATTCCCATCCAGTGTTGGATATATCCTGACATCAGTAGACCGACTCCACTTCAGCAGATTCAAGCACGTGCGTAAAATGTAATTTAGCACACGGGAGATTAGGGAAGTAGTTAGGTCTGGTATTTCTGTTAGGTCAGGTAGTTAAATCTGTTATTTCAGTTAATACAATTATATAGTTAGTTAGTAGCTAATGCATGTATAAATAGGACTGTATGTCAACATTCATGGGTTAGTAGATCAATCATACACAACTACGCTTAGCCTAAACACTTTCCATTCCCCAAGCCTAATTTCCCTTCATAGCTCTCTATTCCATGGTGCTTCAATACGATGCTTGCTCAGGCTCGAGTGAACACAAGACCAAGGGCTGAGTATTGCGGCCAGTTGCCAAGAGGGGACTGTTAGGGCTTGCTAGCACACTACTTGGTAATTTAACCCCTCTATACCTTGGCCATTATAGGTGGAATACTGTAGCTACCATGGCGATAATCATGGGAAGTTGATCATCACCATCTTTTCCATTTGAATCCATCTTTGTATTGTTACTTTGTTAATCAATGAATGCATATGTTTCTTTGCACTTGTATGCTTGTAATTCTTGAAAATTCAATCTGTTCTTGATTTGTGTGTTTGTGCATCTTGAGAATAGATCATGCCTAAATTAGGGTTTGGCTAGAAATTACTTAGGTAATAGTATAGATAATCTACATCAACCACGAGCTTAATCCCTACCAACTCGAGGCCCTAGATTGTGTAAGCCCTTAGTAGGTAACGGACGAACGTTAGACAATCGCCTTAGGAAATAGGTTGGTGAAGAAATAGTTGCATGCTAGGAATTTGAACCAGAATCATTCTTCGATGTCATTGTATCCGATATAATAAATATGTGTTAGAGAATGCAATTGTAATTCTTTACTTTATGGTTATCATTGTAGATAATCTTTGCAATTCTTGTAAGTTTACTTTCCTACTTGGAACCTACCATTTTAACTTTCACTACAAGAGTCACATCCTACTGTCCAACTTTGTAACCCTTTCTCAGCCTTGTACCTTAGAAATATAGGAACCATGTGTCCTTGAGAAGAATGGTCTAGGTTGACCCTATGTTGCTTTAGCTTAGGTTAATCTAGTATTTTGATAGAGGAAATAACGACCAATCTTTAGCCTATCAGTGTTCTGCTTGGAGGAGCACAATCTTTACCCCAATACTAGAAACATGACATTCTAATTTAAAAGATTTTGAAAAGTTTGGCAATGCAAAAATTAGAGCTTGGGTAAGTCTTTCCTTCAACACTTGGAAAGCTTTCTCTTGATCCCCCTCCAACTTAAAACCCACACTTCTTTTTTACAATCTCATTTAAAGGAGTTGCAAGTGTACTAAAGTCCTTTACAAATCTTATGTAAAAACTTGCAAGCCCATGGAATCTCCTTACTTCCCCAATAGTTTTGGACGTTGACCATTCTTGGATAGCCTTCAACTTTTCTCTATCAACCTTGACTCCATGGGAGCTAACTACAAAACCAAAAAAAATAACCTTGTTAGTACAAAATATGCATTTCTTAAGATTAGCAAACAAGGTTTCCTTTCTCAAAATCTCAAGTACACTCCTTGATAAAGCATTTTTAGGCATTTAATAGTGACTTATGTTGGATACAATTGACATCATTTTATGATTAATATTGACTCATTGATTGAGTCTTGGGTTATTGGGCTTAGTTACTAATCTTTGCTTATTTTCGGACTTAATTTTTATTAAGATGTTTCTATCTTGTGAAGACCATATCTAGAGTTACCGACCTCCAAATTGGACAATCTTTGTGGCTATTGAAAGCTAAGACAAAGATCTACAATGTCTCTCTTTTGAGAATAACCCAGTTCAACCATCTACAGTTTCAAAAGACCATATGAGGTTACGTCCTCTACATCCACTCTATTGGGCCTTCTTTATATATATATTTGAACCTTAGTTCGTGATCCTTTGAGCTGCGAATTCCTCTGGCTCAAACCACCTTCCTTGGTATTTAAAGCATGTATAAATAGTAGTGGTTAGTAGGGTTAGGAGACATTTTGTTTTAGATTTTATACACTTAGATTTAGGAGGTTTCTTGGATCACAAATTTCGTCTCTATTCTCTTTCCTCTCTCTTCTTCTAGGGTGTTTTAGTATTTCTATGATGATTGCCATAGAAGGCTAAGCTATTTTATCAATTCAAGGTTTCAAGATTATAGTTCAGTTTGAGTTCCTGAATTCTTTACTTATGCAAATGCTATTATGTTCTCTTCTTTCCAATTCTTTAACCTCTTTCATGATTATAATTTCGCTTGAGATTTTGGATTGTGTTAGGTTAGGATTGATTAATCTCAATCTAATCTCAATCTAATCAAGGTTAAGTAATCGATTGATCACCTAAAATAAACCAACTATGTGATTGAATCCATGCTAATTAGGGACTGTGATTGTGATCTCAATCTGTATGGATGAATTTTAGATGCTTATCTAATGAATCTTTGGTTGACACGAATTTGTTTCTTTATTAGAACCGTGATAACAAACTACATGATTGAATCCTTGGATTGGTGTTACATAATTTTGTTTTCAATTCTATTTTGTTTTCTGCATAATTTTGTTTTACATACAAACCCCTTTTTTGAATTCTAATTAATTTATGTTCAACAAGATTAGGCATTGCATGATTGTGTCCTTGAGAGATTCAACCTAGATTAGTCAATATACTACAAAATTAATGGAAATCTAGTTATTTTGATAGTGTCTCGACAACATTATCACTCCTCACATGCAAGAGATGGTCATTAGAGATGGTCATTCAGACAAGTAGAGAAAATCAAGATATCATCAAGATAAATAACCACAGACTTTCCAATCAAGTTTCTTAAGACATGATTCATTAACCTCATAAATGTACTCGGTACAATAGTCAAACCAAAATGCATAACTAGCCATTCATAAAGCCTAAATTTTGTTTTAAAAGCTATTTTCCATTCGTTCCCCTTCCTTACACTTATCTAATGGTACCCATTTTTCAAATCAATTTTAGAAAACATTTGAGAACCATGCAATTGATCAAGTCATCCAAATGGAGAATGGGATGCCTGCATCTAACAATAATGTTATTAATATGCCTGTATCAATACACATTCTCCAAGTGACATCTTTCTTGGGCATAAGAATCATAGGCATGACACATGGGGTTATGCTCTCTCTTACCCATTCTTTTTCCAACAACTTTCCCACTTGCTTTTGTATCTCTTTTCCTTCCTTGGGATTTGTCTGGTATACGACCTTGTTAGGTAATGTTTCTCCAAGAGATAGGTCAATATGGTGTTCTATACCACTTAAGGGTGGCAACCCAAGAGGAATATCTTCAGGGGGCATGTCCTTGAACTATTTCAACAAATCTTTCATACACGTAGGCAAAGAAATCAAAGAAGAAGAAGAAGCATGCATAAACATGTTAGTGGGAATAACATATAAAGTTTTAGAGTCATTAAATCTTACATGGATGGATTCCTCTACTGTCAAAGTCCTAGAGTTATAAACTTTATAAGCTTTGGACACATCAAAATATCCCAAAAATGTTCTTTTATCTGACTTAGGACCAAACTTTCCCATATTGTATTCAAAATAAAACATTCACATATAAAAGGGTAGAGATAAGATATATTGGGTTGTTTATCCATCCAAAGTTCATATGGAGTTTTTTTCAAGATAGGTTTAGTACATATTTTGTTTTGAAAATAACGTGATGTATTATTAACTTCTACCCAAAAATACTTAGGAGAGTTGTTATCATTTAACATAGTTATGGCCATCTCTAGAAGAAATCTATTTTTCTTTTCCAGAACTCCATTCTAGTGAGGTGTTGTTAGACATAAAAAATTATGAAGAATCTTTCACTAAACTTTTGAATGTTTTCATTTTCAAATTCTTCCTATGATCACTTCTGATAGAGACAATGTTAATACCTTTTATATTTTCAACACATTTACACAATATAGAGAATACTTTAAAAGTCTCATCCTTGTGGGTGAGAAATACAAATCATGTCCATATAGAATAGTCATCAACCACTTCAAGTCCATAACACTTTCCATTCATAAAGGTAGTTTTGGTTGAACGAAATAAATCAATCTGTAGCAACTTTAAAGGTCTAAAAGTTAAAACAATGTTTTTGGACTCAAATTATCCTCTAACTTGTTTCCATTTCTAACATGCATCACATAAAAGATATGCCTTGTAAACAAATACTTGGAAGACCTTTTACAAGTTTTTTTTTCAGCTTTTAGATGAGTCTCAAGCTTGCATGTCAAAGCTTCTTATGCCAAGTCCAATGGTCACTATTTATGGACACTAGACAAGTCACACTTTTATTTATTAGGTTTGTTAGATTAATCTTATACAAATTATTCTATCTCCTGGCAAAAAGTTATAATAAACATCTAAACTTTTTACTATGAATAGGAAATCTACAATAGGTGTCTCCTTTACTATGGTGTCTCCTTCTTACTATCAAGGAAATCTACAATAGGAACAATCATGTTCTTAGGTACCCAGATTTTCTTGGGTCCTTTTTTGTTAGTCTTGAATGGTCTGGACAATCTCTAAAATCATGAAACAGATGTTCAAACTAAAGAAACAAGAAACGCACAAGAAGAGGAGTTGAATTGTGTGTGTGATTTTTATAAATCTTTTATAAAATGCAATGATATATAAAAATTTTCAAGCGTTGTCTAAACAAATTACCCAAAGATGTGTAGAACTAAAACGGAGAAAAGAAAAGAAGAGAGAAAAACAACACAAATTTTATCTTGGTTCACTCTTCCATAAGAGCTACGTCTAATCCTTTCAACTTAAAGGATTCATCCACTAAAGTCAAACTGACTTACATACCAAGTATTCTCAAACCACTTTAGGTTATTACAAGCAAGACCAAGTATTCTTTAATACTTAACCTCTTTAGGCTATCACAAAAATAAGGGAGTTTTTACAAAAGATAATCCACTAGGTAAGCATATAGTAGTTACAAACAAAGGCTTTAACTTTTCTTAGAAAAGAAAATACAAAAACTTTTCAATAACAAGAACTTTTCTAAGACTATCTTTCAAAGAGCACGAAAGATAGTGAACTTTTATCTCTTTTTCTCTTCATGTTTCATAACTTCTCCCAAAGACTTGTTCAATAATATATAGGCATGACGAAGAAATACATTGTTCTAAATGGAGAGAGATCTTCTGCATTAAATGTCAAAGAGGTTCTTTTTTGCAAAGTTTTCTTTATTAGACAAAGTTTGCAAAGAAAATTTATGCTTAAGAAACTAAATTCTTTATTAGACAAAGTTTTCTTTTGGATAGAGTCTTTTATGGATGATGAAATGTTTGGATGCAAATAGATAAACTTGTTAAAAAAATAAATTTATTTTATATGGACGTAGTCCATACTTCCATACTATAATGACTTTGTTGTTTTCCTGAAGGCTAAGTACAAAACCAAAATATTAGTTATCACTCTTTAGTGATAATGTTTATTATCATCAAAACACTTGGGTTATTTTGGATGCATATAAGATATGTTCCAACATAAACCTCCCATAATTTAAGAAATGTGAATTTGATTTATCTTTCTTCAAATCCTTTTTCTTATCATAACCAATACCAGATTTTTCATATGAATGGATGTCTTTCATGATTAAGGATCTTTTTCAAAATTTCAGACCAACTGACAAACTTGGCTAGATTTTATCTAAGATCAATAACTTCCTATTGAAGTTATTTATTAACTTATGGAGTATTGACTTTAGATAAGTCTTTGGTCTTATCTTCTTTCAAACTTTCATTTTCTTCTTTAGCGAGTCATTTTCTTTCTGTAAAGAGTCAAACTCTTTGGACAACATTGAAAATTCTTTTTCAAATCTTTATAGCCTATTTAAAGAGTTGAAGAGATTGAAATGAGTTGTTGATAAGCTTTTTGAAGATGATTTAAATAATTAAATATTACCCCTTTCATTATTTTCTCTTTTTGAAGTAGGATCAACCATTAGGGAGATGTTTGATTCTTCATCCTCTTCTTTAGAAGAAGATAAATCAAGGTCCTCTCATATTGTCATGAAACCTTTCTTCTTCTTAAAGAAGAGATTTTTTTTGTCCTTCTTCTTTTCTTTTTCCAAGCTAGGACATTCAGACTTGAAATGTCTAGGCTTTTTGTACTTGTAACACACCACTTGACTTTTGTCTTTGACTTCTTTGGTGTATCTTTTAGAGTTGCTTTTCCATCTAGATCCTCCTTTGTTTTTTCACATGGAGTGGATCTTCCTTGAGATAAAGAAGAGCTCATCCTTATTAGATCCTTCTTCATCAAATGCTTCTTCACAAGATTCCCCAACTTGGAAGGCTTTGGATGATGATCCTTTTGAAACTTTTTGAGCTTTGAGGACTATGGACTTAATCTTCCTTTGGCCTTCATCCTTATTCAGTCCTATCTCATGAACCTTGAGGAGTGCTAAGAAATTATTCCATGGGAAGCCTCTTCAAGTCTTTGGATGCCATGAAAGCTGTTACTTGTAGTTTCCACTGTCTATGAAAACTTCATAAAATTTTGGTTATATGATCATAGTTATCATATGTTTTTTCATAAAGACCTTAGGTTTTTTTTTATAATTGTTTGGAATCCTCCAAACATTTGATTAATTCTCACGTAGTCCTCCATTTTAAATAACTTATATTGATGTACAAGCATACTTATCTTAGAGTGTTTTAGATATGATGTTCCCTCATAAGGTAGAGCTAGAATGTCCCACATCTTTTTCGAGGATTTGTAGCTATGAACTTTTTCATATTTTTCTTCTATCAAAGAACACATTAGAAATTGTTTAGCTTAAGAGTTTAAGAGATACCATATTCTCTAATCTTCATTCAATGATGATCTAGGGATCTCTATTCCATCTTCCTTGGTTGGAATGTAGTTTCCATTTTCAATTACGTCCCACATGTCAATGTAACAAGCATAGGAAACTACAATCATTCTTTATTCCCAATAGTCATAGTTTTGTCCCTTGAATAAAGGAGGTTTGTTGACTGCATATCCTTCATTCTCCATAGTGCTATGTATGATCTTCAATCATGGATTATTAGATGCTCAGTCCTTATAGTTTTACAAAAGATAAGTCAATAGGTGAGCATATGATAGTTACAAGAAGAGATTAACTTTTCTTTGCAAAGCAAATACAAAGGTAAGAACAAAACTTTACAAAACTTTTCTAAGATGTTGTCCAAAGGAATACGAGCACTTGTATTTTTTTCATAGTTGTAAGACTTTTTGACTTGTATATTCACATGTTCTCTATCTTCTACTTCTTCCTTGAATAGATATATAGATGTAGAGAAGAGAGTCGTTCTACATGGAGAGAGAGAAACATCTTTTCATTAAATGCCAAAGATAAACTTTTGTAGAGCTTTTTTCTTCTTCTTTTGATGATAAAGAAAAAGTACAACAAAAAAGTTGTTTTCTTTTTCCTTAAACATGTTTCCTTTGACTACTATGTAAAAGATCATTCTTTTTTTTTTATTGTAGAAGCTTGATCAAAATAGTCTTCTATCAAGGTTGATTTGTTTCTTCAAACCTTTATAAGGAAACATTTTCCTTTCTAATAAACGAAGCACAAAAGATCATAGCACATGGATAGATATGAACATTTAAAAAAGTTTTGAGAGATACAAGATAGGAGATATGCATAAGTTAAAAGACAAGTTACAAGATATAATAAGCATAAAAAATGATTTGTACTTTTATGTGAAAAGTGACCCAGTTCTTCTTTGGACGAAGTCTTTCTTTTGGACGGTAAGCCCGTTTGGATATTGTTGGTCAAATTGTTCAAAAACAAGTTCTTTATTATAGATGAAAAGTCTTTTCATTAAAGTTGTGATGACTTATTGTACTCCTAAAATATAGAGTACTCACAAAAATCATTAGTCATCACTCTTTAGTCATAATGTTTATTATCATCAAAACATATGAATTTTTTTGGATGCATATAAAAATGATCCAACATTTCACACTCTGTATGAAGCATTAACACGTAATATGTGCTCCTCAAAGTCTACTTAGAGTCCAATACTAGGCTTCATTCAGATTTATTGAAGTTTAACACCAAGTTTACTCAAAATCTACCTAGAGTTCAATATTGGGGTTTATTAAGATTTTTCAGAGTTCAATAATAAGGTTTATTGAGATTTATCAGAGTTTAATACTGGGGTTACTTGCAAGATCGTATTCAGTATCCCACCTTATGGGTGATCATCAAATCTCATTTATCAAGTTTCAATATTGAATAAAATCCCCTCCTATCTTATCTCTACAGGAGAACATCCCCTGTACAAGGAACTCACCATATCCCAATGTAAACTGAAACTCAAGGAGCTAGATACTCACTTCCTCATGATATTATGCATGAGTGGTTTATTGTAAAACATCTCAAATTTTCTAATTAATGTAAAAAGTGATTTTTTACATTGATGGGTAAACAATCATTGTAAAATTTTCATTATATATACAAAATGTTACCACATTTTTATTTACATTGATCATGGATTGATGTAAATGGTCTGAGGTACAAAATTATTTCTGCACTAATGCTTGTATTAATACTTAAATATTTTGTGGATCTGTCCTTTTCTATTAATAAGTGTTTAATTTGAATGATGTTAGGTTCAAATTTCTTAATTATGTAGTTAGAGACTCAAATTCTGACAAATGCATTGTTGAGAGGGGATAATCCACCACCTATAAATATCAATAAATATTTGAAAGAAATTAAAAATATTGGGACGAAGAAACTTGTGAACTTGCAACACGCACAATATGAGTTGATTCTGTACAATATTTTATAGTTGTATTCATTAGTCAATAGAAATCGTATATTATAGCGTCCAATGCAAACAAGGCCTCGTGTTAATTTTATAGTATCAAAGAATTACATCTTAATTTCTTCGTCCCTCCTAAGCAAGAATTTTACAAACCCAACCTTCCCTTGCCATTATTTTAAAAGGAAGAAGGTCAATGGTTGCATCTATCGTGACAGCTTACAGCACAATTAATAATCATATTTTGAAAAACAAATCATTCACACCCGCAAATTTCCCCTACTTAAGCCAAATCAATTGCCCAAAGATCAAAATACGATCCCTTCCACCGTAACTTCAAAAAATTGTAAAAGCATATATAATTCTCGACACAACCAAGGCATGCATGCCAGAAGAGTTCGACGAGAGAAATTTGACTTTAGTGCAACAATCAAAAGGAAAATCATAACAAAAATGCCCCACCTTTTATTTTCCTTTATGCTTCAATCTTAACATGAATATTTTACATTGATGACGAGCAACGAAAACCATTACAACCACTTTCATCAACCAAAAAGATTACAGGGAGAGGTTAAGGTAAAACATAAACGAAGGTTAGTTAGTAAGGTGATCAACAATCTTGGCATCAACACACATAGGCTCAGTAATGTTGGCATTAGCACCTGCAGGATTAGCTATCTCGACACCAGGAACCTGGTCCAAAATCTAGATAAGGGACTCGACACTTGGTGTCCTGCCAGTAATATTAGTAACATTAGCTATAGAAATTGCCATCTTAACCACATCAGCTGGATCAGGAATAGTTGGCATACAGTCGTCAATCTCAGCCATCTTAGTAGGGTTGGCAGCAACAAATGTGGAGTCGGCAAGGCTCGACATAGTGGTCGAATTCTCTAAACCCTAAAGGTAACTTATGTAAAGACACACAATCATGTGAATAAAAGGATAAGAGTGTATAAAAAATGCACCTATTATTAGATTCTTAGACTGAGAGGCCTCAACATGTTTAAAGGCAAGGACTCTTCTAGTTGTATTTGGTCGAGTGCTTTGAGAACTCCCTCTAGCATCAAAATGTTCCTTCTTTAGAAAGGTAGAGTTCCTCACCATGTGACCTTGCCTCCTATAGTTGAAGCATGTTACCTCTCGACCTAAACATTGGTTTGCAAGTGGCCCACCTTGCCACACTTCATACACTTAGGTGGAACCGATGAAACACCTCCATTACTACCCAAAGTTGATTAAGTAGGTATGGACCTCTAGTTATTGATGACTTCCACCCTACATGGTGGAGTGATGAGTCACAAATTATACATCTTTTATAGACCTAAGAAGAGTGTTGCAAGACTATTTTGTGCTTAAGGATTAATTGTTAGCCGAGATTCATATTAAGGACCTAAAATTAGAGAAAATACAAATCTGTGTTAAATTGAAGATCTTAGCTAATAAATAGTCTTCCTCCCTTCTTCTGTAGGACTAAGCTGATTCCATCGCGGCCAAGCAGAGGAGTCCAAGCCGAGACCGACTCCACCTCGGCCAAGAAAGTCGTCTCGGCTAGGCCCAAATTCCAGCAGCCCATTAAAGCGCAGCCTAATAAGGAGCAGCCCAATTACACCTAGCAACCCAACATAGAGACCACCTCAGCTGCTATGTCATTCCTAGAGAAGCTTGCAGCACAAGTCACGCAAGGGTAGAATAGGAAATACAATTTGTAATTCTGTTAAGCTTCGTATTTTGTGCAATCTTGTATATATAGGAGGAGTCGTGCATGTTTTAGGGGTCTTTGGCATTCATATTTTCCCGCTTTCATTATCTTCATCCTCTCGCTCTTATCTCCTACACTCATGGTGGTGCACGGTGCTATCAATGGCGTTTCTCTCGATTGAGGAAGTGCAGGTTAGGAACTGAGATGCTGAAGGTTGCCAGAGGGGACCAATTGGATTACCAACGCACTCTGGTGGACTTGATCCTCAGCGTCCTAGCTAGCGAAGGTGGACCATCGCCGTCGACCATGGCGATTGTCGTGGAAGATGGAGTCACCAAATCCAGGACTTGTGTTTGTATTCTGTTTTCAATAATATAAGCACTTTCTGATTTCTGATCTCTAAGCTAAGCCGATCGGAACTGGTTTAACTAATTCAATAGGTAATCAACTAGAGAACCTAATTGCGAACTGATGAGTCACAAATTGTACATCTTTTAGACACCTAAGAAGGGTGTTTGCAAGACTATTCTGTGCTTAAAGATGGATTGTTAGCTAAGATTCAATTTATGGGCTTAAATATAGAGAAAATACAAATCTATGATAATTCGGAAGTCTTAGCTAATAAAAAGTATCACTCTTTCTTTTGTAGGTCAAGCCGAGTTGACTAGGGTCAACAGAAAAGTCTCAGCCGAGATGAAGTCGTCCCGGCCAGACCGACTCCGTCTCGGCCAAGCTAGATTCGTCTCGGCAGTCCATGCCTTGCAGCCCAACAGCCCAAGAAAGAGCGGCCCAATTGTGTTGCCCAGGTCAGCTATCCAACTCAGAGGCCACCTCAACGCCAGCTCAGCTGCCATGTCACTCTTGGAGAATCTGCCACGTCACGTTGGAAGATCTTCATAGGGGTAGAATAGGAAATTCAGATTGTAATTCTGTTAGGATATTTTGTAGCATCATGTAGCTGCTCAGTTTGTGTATATATAGGAGGAGTTGTGCACTTTTTATGCGTCTTTGAATTTACTCTGTTTCCACACTCATTATATTCATTTTCTTGCACTCATTCTCTCCATTTCACGGTGGTGCACGGTGCTCATTGGCGTTTCTCTCGATTGAGGAAGTGTAGGTTTGAGACTGGGAAGCCAAAGTCTGTTAGAGGGGACCGATCAAATTACTGACGCACTCTGGTTGATCTGATCCTCAACGCTCAGGCTATCGGAGGTGAACCACCACCATCAACCATGGCGATCGTCGTGGAAGATGGATCCACCTGAATTTAGAACCACTGTATTTGTATTCTATTTTTGTTAATCAATTTCATGCTGCATTTCTTATCTCCATTCTCTTCCTCTCCTTTAATTCATGATTTAATCCGCGATTGCAATTAAATTGTGAACAATGTTAAGCTAAGCCGATTGGAATTGGTTTAACTAATTCAGTAGGTAATCATTTAATGATTGTTATTCGAGAACCTAAAATCAGCTCTGAACTTAATCTCTGCCAATTGATAAGGTAGCGATTGCATAAATCCTTGGTATGGCAATGGACGAACGTTTGGCGATTGCCATAAGACTTCCCAAGGCTGATGTGGACTGAGAACTAGAGTGTGGAAATTGGACTGGATTTGGACTTTACAGAACTGAGCACGAACACAGTTAAATAAAAATAATAATAGATAACTAGTAACAATAGTATATGTTTACTGCATTCATAGTCTTAGTTTACTTTCTGCTTTGCTTACATTCAAAATCCCCCCTGTTTACTGTTTTCTAGTCTGAGACAGAGATAGTCCATCTCTATAGCGTCTGTCTGCACTCAGCCGAGACCAAGTCGGATTGTCTCTGCCGAGATCATCTCGGCTCTGTCTCTGCTGAGAGCAACTCGGCCAGTGCCGAGGAGAGTCAACACTTTACATCTTAAAGTCGATAACACTTCGCTTCACACCAAATCACAACTGAGCACACTGTGTCCTTGAGAAGAATGACCTAGGGTTGGCTATACTATAGTTAACTTTAGTTATTTGATGAGCGTTTGAACGACTAAAAGATAACACTATCAAATTGGCGTCGTTGCCGGGGACACAAGTTCTTTTGTGTCTTTGTGTGCCAAGTTAAGTGAGGTCGAATCCCGAGTCTGTAAAGTTTGTCTGTCAAGTCAGTTCATTGAGTCTTTTGAATTTGTCTGTGTCTGTCTTTTAGATTGTGGATCCTAAATAAAAGGCATGTTGAGTATTGTTTGCTTCTCTGCGTGAATTCACTGCTAAAAAAAAACAAACGCAAACAATAAAACATTTATTTCTACAATACATAGTGTTAGCATTCTGTTTTGCATTTACATCTTCGTCTCACATTTGACCTGCATTTTTGATAAGTACTAATTTTTTTTCCTATAGCCATAACACTAACTCTGATTTACTACATGATTGATTTTTTTTTTATGCATAACTGACTCTAATCTTTTCTGCATACCTGCTTCTTCTATTTTCCTGTGTTTAATTCTACTTTTCTTCTAATGTTTTGTTGTTCCAATTCCATTAATTTTTTTATGTTGTTTCATTTTTCTTTCCGACTTTCAATCCTGTTAATAACGCATGTGCATTCTGATTTTTCTGATCTTGATAATTTTTCTCCTAGAGGGGAACAGTTGCACGTTGATGCCATGATGTATCAACCATGGTTTCCCCCATATTCCGAATGGGAACAAGCTCGATCGTACGAACAATATCCAATTGAGCTAACTCCTGTGTTGCCTGAGTTATATGATTTTGCAGGAGGCATTCATCCTTCTAACACTATGGGAGTCACAACATTTAGAGGAGAGAATGGGATAACTGCTGTGAACATCCAGAGATTGGGCAACAACATAGATGGATGTGGTATGTGTGGCTCTGTAGGAAATCAAACCCATGATTGTCCCATTTTGCAAGAACCACCACTTCCACTTACACCGCAGCAGAGGGTCACGAACAAATAAAAGGAGAGTTCCATGAGGAACTGGACCGACCACATGCCCATAAGCAACACGAACTCCCACAAAGAAAGGTGTACCACATTGCAGGAGCTACAGGAGCTGCAAAAACAAGTTGCCGAATTGACTGCCACGGTGAACCAGCTACACTTTGAAAGGTTTGGATGCAATTCTCCTCAACCCATCACCAATCCGAGGGAAGAAGATATGAGTAGCACAACCAGGCAAAATGGCAAGGAGCTACCACGATCCATTCATATACAATGTGAATCCTCTGGAAATCCGAATTCAGAGAATTCAACCATTGTGCCAAGCCCTACCAACTCCACACCTGTTGCTACTGACTCTATTGCGATGGTTGAGATTGATGACTGTGCACAATCCATTGTCCAGAATTTATACCAGGTTCCTAGGGTCGAAATAGCTGATCCTGCAAGTGCTGATGTCGACATTCCTACACCTAAGTACACTGATGCCAAGATTGTTGATCTGGATATGCTGACAATGATTTTGCCGAAGGAGCTGAGGACGTTGCTTCTATGGCTGATGAGTCGGTCGTGAATAAGCCGACTCCAAACTACCTAGATTCGACAAAGACCGAGACCGACTCGGCCAACCAAGCTCCGAGTACAGATCGAGTCGGCCAAACGAAGCAGAGGCGAGACGAAACCAACTCGCCCAAGGAGACATTGGTCAAAGCCAATTCCATCTCGGACAATAGAATCCGCAAGCGAGTACCACCCGAGTCCGACTCTAGTGGGAATATGGAAGCCGAGTCAGTTTGCAATATCCACTGCAAAATCCGGGCAGATGTCGAAATGATGCTGAACCGGCCAACTCTGTACTCGAATTGGCCAATCTAGTCTCGGCATTCGAGTCTAAAGTTCACCAGAGATGGCGGCAGTACATGTTTGGTATGTATGAGCAACCAGATCCAGACTGAGCAGCAGACAGAACTGCACCAAGATGAGAAGAGACCAAGAAGCTTGTATCGCTACTTGATCAAACATTCATCAATAAGTCTTCTGCAAGAGTCACCAATAGGCATCGTAAGGCATTTAGAAAGATGGATGAGGAAAAAGATCCCCCAGGCTATCATCAACAAGAATGGAGCAAAAATGATAGACATCAGATTTTGCACATTCTTTCCACCTTGAGAAAGAATATTGTATTCCATTCTGCAAAAAAAAAAAAAAGGGTCCGAAGATAAGTCGGCCAATGAAGGCTGAGAGTAACAAAGGACTCAAGTTCACTCGGCCAGGTAACTAAGAGACAAGGCCGACACGAAGCCGAGACCATCTCAGCCAATAAAGACAAGAAGTAAGCAAGAGCTGAAGTCTTGGTCCATCTGAATTCGACGTCATAGCTGCCCAAAGGGCTACGCCATACTCCATTTCAGCAAGAACTATTCCAATGAGAAAGAGTCGGCCACAGCAGCAAAGGCCGAAATCATGTCGGCACACCTGGTGCCGAGTCGAGATCAAGTCGGCTTGACGAATCCGAAACCAGTAACTGAAAAATCTCCACTACCGCCACCACCCGTGGAACTGAGATCATTGCCAAACCATCTGAAGGCAAATGGAGATCATTTTTTGATGGAACTAGCTTCGATAGATAGCATACCTTTACCCAGCTCCGCTACCCTCTCTCTGGTCATAGCATGCATTGAGGACAACGTAGATTTTAAGTGTGGGGGGGGGGGGGGGGATACTGCTGCAGCCATCTAAGCTTGCTGCATTTTGTCCACCATGTTTTATCTTGCTTTAATCGTTTTGTTTTGTTTTGATTGCTTTGTTTTGAATTCTGCAGAATTCCAAATTGGCTTCTGAAAGTTTGAAAAAGGCAGTAGGAAGTAATTCTGCAACTCGAGCAAGAGATTCCTCTAGCTTGAAGGGAATAAAACTTTTGTGCCCTAGTCAGTAATTGACTGAAAAACTGAAAAGGAAACCCTCTGTGATAGAGCAAAAATACAACCCGTGTGAGATTTTGAGCCTTTGTGAATATTAATGGCTTACATCTTGCCATTTCTCCTCTTTTTCTAGTGTGATTTTTGCATTCATGTTAACTGCATATTCTACATTTTGCCTTAACTCTCTGATACAACTGTTCTCACATGCAAGAATGACATGATCTAGGCCATGTTTCTTATAAGCCCTGAGCCAAATAAAGCCTACCTGAACAAATGTGTCTATTGTTTACCCCTTTTGAGCCTAATATAACTACTCTTTCTGATAGCTCACTACAAGCCAAAGCCAGAAAAACCATGATTTAACCTCACCCTTGGGGGAGCTGAGGAGCTTTCGAATTGTTTTGGGAGTAAGTCATGATCAAGTGTGGGGGGAACTCCAGGAAGAAAATTTGTTCAGCACTCTCTAAGGCTCAAAAATGCAAGAAAAAGAATATGAGCGAGTGAAAGAAAGAAAAAGAAAAAGAGGAAGCAGCAGTTGTAAATCTGAACTAAAGTGAACAAAGAAAGAAAACAACTGCATAAATTTGTAATAAGAAAAAGAAAAGGGAGTGAGCTGGTAGCAGCAAAAACAAGGAAATGACAGTATCATGGGTTATCCCTCAGGCTGATAAAGCTTACTCCCCATTGCTCCTCTCTTCCTCGTGGGTACTGAAGCCAATTTTCCCATGTTTTATCCTACCCGTGACCCAGCCTCGCTACAAGCCAAAAAGAAGTCCTAGTGATCATAACTGTGTGTGTTTTTGCAGGTGTAAGAAGAGAGCCTTGCCAAAGTATGGTAATATCAGTTCCATGAATGTTGAGTGTAAATATAAGCCCAAACACGTGAGAAATAAGGGAGTTATTTGCCTAAATGAGAGCTCTGTCACTCTTGGTTACCTTCTCTTGTTTGCAGGTCATGAATTTGCCTAGAGCGCGGAAGGAGTAATTTTCAGATTGTTAGAGTATCTCGATCTTAGGGTGAATGAGTACTGACTCTGTCTCGGTTGAACTGAAAGAAGCCAAGTGAAAAAGTCTTTTCTATCTTTAAAAATTTCCCCTTGTTGATTTTCATTTTATTTTGCCCAAGAGTGCAAAAAGGTAAGTGTGGGGGTGTGATGAGTCACAAATTGTACATCTTTTAGACACCTAAGAAGGGTGTTTGCAAGACTATTATGTGCTTAAAGATGAATTGTTAGCTAAGATTCAATTTATGGGCTTAAATATAGAGAAAACACAAATCTATGTTAATTCGGAAGTCTTAGCTAATAAAAAGTATCACTCCTTCTTTTGTAGGTCAAGTCGAGTTGACTAGGGTCAACAGAAGAGTCTCAACCAAGATGAAGTCGTCCCGGCCAGATCGACTCCATCTCGGCCAAGCCAGATTCATCTCGGCAGTCCATGCCTTGCAGCCCAACAGCCCAAGAAAGAGCGGCCCAATTGTGTCGCCTAGGTCAGCTGTCCAGCTCACAGGCCACCTCAGCTACCATTTCACTCTTCGAGAATCTGCCACGTCACGTTGGAAGATCTTCACAGGGGTAGAATAGGAAATTCACATTGTAATTCTGTTAGGATATTTTGTAGCATCAATCTAGCTACTCAGCTCGTGTATATATAGGAGGAGCTATGCACTTTTTATGCGTCTTTGAATTTACTCTATTCCCACACTCATTATATCCATTTTCTTGCACTCATTCTCTCCATTTCACGGTGGTGCACGGTGCTCATTGGTGTTTCTCTCGATTGAGGAAGTGTAGGTTTGAGACTGGGAAGCCGAAGTCTGTTAGAGGGGATCGATCAGATTACTGACGCACTCTGGTGGATATGATCCTCAACGCTCAGGCTATCGGAGGTGAACCACCACCATCAACCATGGCGATCATCGTGGAAGATGGATCCACCTGAATTTAGAACCATTGTATTTGTATTCTGTTTCTGTTAATCAATTTCATGCTGCATTTCTTATCTCCATTCTCTTCCTTTCCTTTAATTCATGATTTAATCCGCGATTGCAATCAAATTCTGAACAATGTTAAGCTAAGCCGATTGGAACTGGTTTAACTAATTCAATAGGTAATCATTTAACGATTGTTATTCGAAAACCTAAAATCAGCTCTGAACTTAATCCCTGCCAACTGATGAGGTAGCGATTGCATAAATCCTCGCTATGGCAATGGACAAACCTTTGGCGATTGCCATAAGACTTCCCAAGGCTGATATGGACTGAGAACTGGAGTGTGGAAATTGGACTAGATTTGGACTTACAAGATTGAGCACGAACACAGTTAAATAATAATAATAATAGATAACTAGTAACAATAGTATATGTTTACTGCATTCATAGTCTTAGTTTACTTTTTGCTTTGCTTACATTCAGAATCCCCTTGTTTACTGTTTTCTAGTCTGAGACAGAGATAGTCCATCTCTGTAGCGTCTGTCTGCACTCAGTCGAGACCAAGCCGGATTGTCTCTACCAAGATCATCTCCGCTCTGTCTCTGCCGATAGCGACTCGGCCAGTGCCGAGGAGAGGCAACACTTTACATCTTAAAGTCGATAACACTTCGCTTCACACCAAATCACAACTAAGCACACTGTGTCCTTGAGAAGAATGACCTAGGGTTGGCTATACTATAGTTAACTTTAGTTATTTGATGAGCGTTTGAACGACTAAAAGATAACACTATCACGAACCTAAAATCAACTCTAGACTTAATCCCTGCCAACTGATGAGGTAGCGATTCTGTAAATCCTCAGTATGGCAATGGACGAATGTTTGGCGATTGTCATAAGAACATTAAAGGTTGATAAGGACTGTGGACTGAGTGAATGAACCAGAAGGGCTTTGATTATTGGACTAAACATGAACATAGTAGTAGCAGTAGAAGTAGAGTAGTTAGTTTAGCTGCATTCACATCTTAGCTTAATTGCATTTTACCTTATTCGCATTCCAAACCCCCTGTTTACTACTTTCCAAGTCTGAAATGGAGTTAGTCCAACTCTGTTGCGTCAGTCCGCATTCGGCTGAGCCGAGTCGAGAAGGCTCTACTGAGATCATCTCTACTGTATTACTTAAGTTTGCACATAAAATCATAATTGAGCACACTGTGTCTTTGAGAAAATTCGACCTAGGGTTGACTATACTATAGTTAGCTTTAGTTTATTTGATTCGCGTTAGACGACTAAAAATGATCTTATCAAATTGGCGTTGTTGTCGGAGACACAAGTTCTTTTGTGTCTTTGTGTGCCAAGCTAAGTGAAGTCGAATCCCGAGTCTGTAGAGTGTGTCTGTTGAGTAAGTATAGTGAGTCTTTGAGATAGCCTATGTTTGTTTTCTATTTGAGTAATAAAGCATGTTGAGTTTTGTTAACATTTCTACGTGAATTCACTACTAAAAAAAACAAACAACAAATATTTGTTTCTGCATTGCATAATCAACTTACACTTTTTTTTTTACATTGCATTCCTACAGTTTTATTAGTTGATTAATTGATAGTTGTAGTTTACTATTTCTGTGAGTACTGATCCAATTCTAATTTTTCTGCATAATTTGTACAATGCATGACTAGGAGTAGCATTGACCCTTTATATGCTTTTGACCTCGAAATAGAAAAAACCTTACGTAGATTAAGGACGGCTAGGAATCTAGTAGTAAATAATAGTAGAAGTTCTAATTCTGTCATTAACTCTAACCAGTTGTGTACTGATAATTCTGTTGCTTGTTCTAACATTTTTGCAGAGCCAGGACAAATGGAGAACAATGACAGAACATTGAAGGAGTTGGCTACACTAGACGTGGTGTATCAACCTTAGTGCATCCAATACCCACAGCTGGAGCCAGCTCAAACATATGAATTAAAATCTAGTCTTATACATCTGTTGCCTAAATTTCATGGTCTTGCAGGAGAAGACCCCTACAAGCACTTGAAGGAATTCCACATGGTTTGCTCCACAATGAGGCCGTAGGGGATACTGGAGGATTACATCAAAATGAAGGCGTTTCCATTCTCCCTGGATGGAGCAGCAAATGATTGGTTGTATCTACATCTAGTTCTCTTTAACACCTGGGAAGACATGAAGCGTATGTTCCTGCAGAAGTTCTTTCCAGCATCCAGAACTACGACCATCAGGAAGGAAATCTGTAGGATAAGGCAGCATATAGGAGAGACTCTACACGAGTATTGGGAGAGATTCAATAAACTTTGTGCCACCTGTCCATACCATCAGATTAGTAAGCAGTTGTTGATCCAATATTTCTATGAAGGACTCTCAATGATGGACAAAAGCATGATTGATGCCGCCAGTGGAGGAGCTTTGATGGATAAAACACCAACAGCAGCAAGGCATCTGATCCCTAATATGGCAAGTAATACACAATAGTTTGGGATTAGAGTGCTGAGTCAATCTCGGATGGTGAATGAAATCGGCGCAGCTTCCAACCAAAGACTGGAGAATCAACTGATGAATTGACATCATTAGTGAGACAGCTTGTTGCTGGACAACACCAACCAACCATGGCAGCAAAAGTATGTGGCATATGTTCTTCCGTGGAGCACCTCACTGACATGTGCCCCACACTTCAAGAAACTGAGTCAAACCAACCAGAGAATGTTGCAGCCATAGGTGGATTTCAGTACGGGAAGCAGCTGTATCAGAATCACCCATTTGATAGTCAACAGCATGGAAGACAGCCATTTCGGCTGGGACCGAATCACGGGCCTTATGCAGCTCAACAATTTGGGTCCACACCGAATACATATCAGAGACAAGCAAGTTATCAACAGCCGACTCCATAATATCAAGCGCCACCTTTCCAACAACAACAACAGTAGTAGAGGGTGCCTACTCAAGGAAACTCTCCATCTCTAGAAGACCTGATAAAGTAGCTTGCAACTAGCAACCTAGAGTTCCAGCAATCTGTGAGCTGCAGCAATCTGTGAGCTCCAGCAACATGCAATTCTAGCAAAATGTGACCGCCACTATCCATGACCGCAAAACGCAAATAGGTTAGTTAGCTAATACTATGAGCCAATTACAGTCGGTTGGATCCAGCAACCTCCCTTCTCAAACCATTCCAAATCCGAGAGGAAATGCCAGTGTAGTCACTCTTAGAAGTGGAAAAGAAATACCTCAACCTACACTGTAGTAGTTTTCGAGATCAACTGCAACCGACTCTGAGCCAAATGCTGACTCAGTCTCGGCCAGAGAAAACTGTCCCAACGCCATTCCCAAGTCGGACCATCTCAGCAAGAAGGCCAAATTCAGATGAAAAATTATTGAAGATGTTCCGAAAAGTGGAAATCAATATTCCACTCCTCAATGCGATCAAACAGGTTCCTAAATACGTCAAATTCCTCAAGGAATTGTGCGTACACAAAAGGAAGAAGATGATGGGGAACAGGGAAATTGGAGGTGTGGTGTCAGCCCTAACAAGAAATGAAGAACTCACTACAGGCGCCCCACAAGCACTACCAAAGAATTGTAGAGATCCTAAAATATTTTCTATTCCATGCACCATTGGCGAATGCAATTTCGCCAATGCCATGCTAGACCTGGGAGCCTCAATCAATGTCATGCCTACATCAATCTACCAAGCCCTGAATTTTGGTGATCTTGAACCAACAGGGATGACCATTCAGCTTGCAAACCGAAGCATGTTCAACCCCTAGGCATTCTCGAAGATGTCCTTGTCCAAGTTAACGAGTTAATATTTCCAACTGATTTTTATGTGCTAGATATGGAGGATGAGACATCCGGGAAGGAATGAACCTTAATTCTAGGGAGACCATTCCCGATGACTGCCAGAACAAATATTGATGTGCATGTCAGGACGCTCTCACTGGAATTTGATGACACCCTAGTGCAGTTTAATATCTTTGAAGCCATGAAGCACCCCACCGAGGACCATTCTCTCTTTGGCATTGACATGATCGAAGAACTAGTTGAAAAATATCTTCAACTAGATGGCTGTAGTGAAAACATAGACAATTTTGCTAGAAATGTTGATGTCACTAGCTGCTTAGGGTCCACAACAGAAGAGGTCGACTATGAGGAAGTACATAACCTCCCTAACTCCGAGGACAATAATGATGACATTGCTGACTTGGATTTTGAAGCCAAGTTGTTCAAAGAGATAGACCAAGTGTGCAATCATGAAAACCTAGAGTGTGTAAACAGCGCAGAAGTCGAAGTTGCCAGAAAAAGCAAGCCTTCATCTGCACAACTGGCAACAATTTTCATAGCTCAAGGTGAGCTAGCTACAGAAGGCCGAGACCGAAGAATGACTAAAGTCAACTCAGCCAAGCAAGGCCGAGACCGAAAAGAGAAGAAAGTCGACTCGGCCAAGCAAGGCCGAGACCGAGAAGAGAAGAAAGTCAACTCGGCCAATGCAGGCCGAGAGCAAGTAAAGACCAAAGTCAACTTGGTCGAGATATAGAGAGACAAAACCATCATGATTGCCGAGACCATCTCGGCCAATGAAGACCAGAAGCAAGCAGGAGCTGTATTCACTATTCCATCCGAATCCAACTCTGAAGCTACACAAGAAGCCGATGCCGACTCCAATTCAACAAGTGTTGAGCCCAGCAAAGGGAGTCAGCCAAAGCAACCGAAGGCCGAAATCATGTCGGCACACCTGGTGCCGAATCCCAACCAAGTCGGCCAGACGGATCCGAAGTCACTAATTGAAAATTCTCCATCTCCACCACCACCCATGGAACTAAAGCCTTTGCCCAATCATTCGAAATATGTCTATTTGGACATTGAATAGCAACGCTCGATTATCATTGCTAACAATCTCCACCAGGAGCAAGAAGACAAGTTGCTAATTGTTCTAAGGAAGCATATGAAGGCAATTGGGTGGAAACTTTTAGACCTTCTTGGCATAAGCCCCTCCATCTACATGCACAGAATATTGATGGAGGAGGAAATCAAGCCCATAAGGCAACAACAACGAAGATTGAGTTCAACAATCATGGATGTAGTTAAAAAGGAAGTCACCAAACTCCTTGTTGCAGCAATCATCTACTCCATCTTGGATAGCCAATGGGTGAGCCTTGTGCAAGTGGTACCGAAGAAATCTGGGATGACTGTCATGAAGAACCAACACGACGAGTTGGTGCCAACAAGGATTCAGAATAGCTGGCGAGTCTGCATCGATTATAAAAGACTAAACTAGGCAACTCGCAAGGACCACTTCCCTTTGCCTTTTATTAATGAAGTCTGGGAAAAGCTATTAGGGAAATCTCATTACTGCTTTTTGGATGGGTTCTCTGGTTACATGCAAATACACATTGCACCTGAAGACCAGCATAAGACCACCTTCACCTGCCCATTTGGTATCTTTGCGTACACCCGCATGCCATTTGACCTGTGTAACGTGCCAGTACGTTCCAACGCTGCATGACAAGCATCTTCTTGGATTTACTACAGAAGTGCATGGAGGTGTTCATGGATGACTTCACGGTGTATGTGGATTCATTTGAGGCATGCCTGGAGAACTTGTCCAAGGTATTAAAGAGATGTATTGACACAAACCTCGTGCTTAATTTTGAAAAGTGTCATTTCATGGTGACCGAGGGAATAGTGTTGGGTCATCTGATATACAACAAAGGCATTGAGGTGGATAAATCGAAGATAGACATCATCACCTCCCTTCCAAATCCCACTTCGGTGCGGGAAGTTCGCTCATTTCTGGGACACGCAGGCTTCTACAAAAGATTCATCAAGAACTTCAGCAAACTCACCCTGCCTCTGTCTAGATTGCTACAAAAGGATGTGGATTTTAATTTTGACCAGCACCGTATAGAAGCATTTCAAGAGCTGAAGAACAAACTTACATCCGGTCCCATTCTACAAGCACCAAACTAGGACCTACCCTTCAAGCTGATGTGTAATGCATCTAATTCGGCATTGGGAGCTGTTCTCGACCAAACAACTGGAGTCGGCAAACCCATGCATGTAATTGCCTATGCATCTCGCACCATGGACTCGGCCCAGTAGAACTACACAATAATTGCGAAGGAACTTTTGGCAATTGTCTTTGCCTTGGACAAATTTCATTCATACCTTCTGGGCTCAAGAATTGTTGTGTTCTCCGATCACGCTGCCCTGAGGTACTTGTTGAAGAAGTCGGATGCCAAACCAAGACTGATTCGGTAGATGCTTCTTCTTCAAGAATTCGACATAGAAATCAAAGACAAGAAAGGTGTCGAGAATTCAGTAACAGATCACTTGAGAAGGATTGAGAGGGAAGAAGACCTCATGCCTATCCGAGACCAATTCCCAGATGAGCAGTTACTACACATCAAAACGTCTACACCATGGTTTGCCGACATTTGTAATTATGTGGCAACATCTCAGTTCCTACCAGAGGCATCCCGTCTATACAAGGAAAAACTACAAAGCGATGCCAAATACTACATATGGGATGACCCCTACCTTTGGAGACTATGCAGTGATAAAGTCATTCGCAAGTGCATTCCTGACATCGAGATCAACTCGGTTCTCTAATTCTACCACTCGGCAATTGCTAGGAGAGTGCTTGATTGCAGGCTCTATTGGCCCACTATTTTCAGAGACGCTCATCAGTTCATCTCCACCTGCGACAAATGTCAAAAAGTCGGAATGGCTATGAGCAGAAGGCATGAAATTCCCCAGCAACCCATCTTGTTTTGTGAAGACTTTGACGTTTGGGGTATTGATTTCATGGGGCCATTCCCAGTCTCCAATGGCTATTCATACATATTGCTGGCCGTTGACTATGTTTCAAGATGGGTAGAAGCCATTGTGACCAAGACCAATGATGCCAAAGTAGTAGTGGACATTCTCAAGTCCAATATTTTCTACAGGTTTGGTGTTCCAAAGGCGCTCAAAAGTGACCAAGGCAGTCACTTCTACAGCAAAGCCATGGCTTCCTTGCTTCAAAAATATTGGGGTGACGATAAAATCGCCACAGCCTACCATTCCCAAACAAATGGCCAAGACGAAGTTTTCAATAAGGAGATTAAGAAAACGCTACAAAAGATGACCAATCCCAACAGGAAAGACTGGAGCCAACTCCTTGAAGACGCTCTCTAGGCACATAGAAATGCCTACCGAACACCGTTAGGGATGTCTCCCTATCAGATTGTCTTCGGTAAAACTTGCCACCTTCTTGTGGAACTAGAGCACAAAGCCTACTGGGCTATAAAATAGTGCAATTTGGCCTATGACCAAGCTGGAGAGCAGAGGAAATTTCAACTGCAAGAGTTATATGAACTCCACTTGGAAGCATATGAGAATTCCAGGATCTATAAGCAGAAAGTCAAGAAATTCCATGACCAATAGATCCTAAGGAAAGACCTCTGAGTCGGCCAGAAAGTGCTATTATTCAATTCACAACTAAAGCTCACAGCAGGTAAGCTTCGCTCTAGATGGGATGAATCTTTTGTTATCACTAACATATTTCCCTATGGTGCAGGGCAACTAAAAGATGAACAAAGCAACAGCACCTTCCAGGTCAATGGGCATCAAATCAAGCCATTCTATGAAGGTCCAGCAACAATCCATATGTATCCATCAAAGATCCACTAAAGTAGAAGCTCATAATTCCTCGAAAGGACAAAGAACTCCTAAAGATATCTTGAGGTGCTTTGTGACTCATTGCGTGCCCTCTCCACAACTATTGAATCTACAACATCCAAGAAGGCGATAGAGAAGAAAAAAAGGCATTATATTTGTTGTCAACAAAAATAGCCATCAAACTCCATGAGAGCACACCAATCAAAAGTTTGACAAGTCATGCAATACAAAAAAGCCAGAACTCACAACTATCTCGACAAGGCTCGTTCTTCTAGAAGGGATAATGGCAATCAAAGGGAAAAAAAAAGCCAAGGTTTATAATAAAATAAAAGCACGAGTCATGGAAGGCATGATGGTTGATAATGCGACCAAGGTTGCTTTCGTTCTCCTCGTCACTTTGGTCGTTATCATTTCAAGCCTCGAGGCTGGCATTGGAAGGGTAAATTTATTTTTTGTTTTTCCAGTGCCTTACGCAATTATAACATAGTGGTAGAGGTTGAATTATGGGCTATTAAGATTGGAGTGGAAATGGCATCTTCAGGGTTGTGCCACCGAGGATGGATTCACAGAGGTCAGAATCTAGGACTAGTAAATGGATTCTACTTTTCCCTTCGTCTTCTTTTCACTACTCGCTTTGCTTCGTTGCAATCCTTTTCTTTTTGTCCAAGCTTAAATTTGGAAGTTCCTTAGCTCCAAAGATAACAACTTTATCTTTTGCTGTTATCACTGATAGTTGGGAATGACAAAGAAGACTTTGACTAGTCTCACGCCAACGTGTGAGTCTTGTCAGAGGGTAGTAGCTTACTAAGGTGAGGCAGCGGAAATGAAAGTAGAAATAAAGCTTCTAAGATTTGAAGCTTTGATAGCATATTAAAAGTAAAAGAAATTTTGTATTGATTGAATTGAATAATAAAATTTCTAATATCCCTTTTATAAGGTAAACACTACTTAAAGATAATATGAATAATAGAAAAATAAAGATAATCATTTTAGATAAATAACAATGATCACGATCTCCTAATTAGATATTTAGATATTCGTGACCTCTTAATCTAATGAGATATTTAGATATTCGTAACCTCTTAATGAGTTACCTATCCTATCTTTTCAGATATCTATAATATCTCCAACACCTTTCCTATTACTCATGTAACGTTTCCCCTAAATGTTACCAGATTCCCCAGATATCCTTTCGGATGGTCGTTGTTCTGGATGTTGGGAAGAACTTCTCGAGGAACATTCGCTTCATCTCCCCCCATGTAGTGAACATCACCGGCTGTAGAAACAGTCAGTCTTTCACCACTCCATCAAGAGAGAATGGGAATGCCTTCATCTTTATGTAATCCTCCAGGATCCCTTGTGGCCTCATCATGAGCAGACCACGTGGAATTCCTTTAAATGCTTATATGGGTCTTCTCCTACAAGACCATGAAACTTGGGCAACAAGTGTATAAGTTTGGACTTGAGCTCGTATGTTTGGGCCAGTTCTAGCCAGCTCCTTCAACATCCTATTGTTATTGTTTTCCATTGGGTCCAGCTCGTACAAGGGATTATCTGCAAAATCAGCCTTCATTTCAAAATCAACAATCTCGATTATAGAGCTAACACTACTACTATTATGCCTTATATGCATGCTTTTGGATTTTCTGATCCTGTTCAATGTTTTCTTTATGTCAAGAACCAGAACTCCTTTTCCTAGTCATGAATGCTACTTATTTGGCACACAACAACTAACTGCAGTTAAAATGCATAAAAATTGGAAGCCCAAAACAAGGAAAAACACCAAATTTTTACTGAAACTTAATCATAACCTACAATATTGAAATATATGTAGCTATTGATTACAGGTTTATAGAGAAAAATTTATGCAGAGTTCTGGCTAAATGACTAACATGACAAATATGCAAGAAGACACATAAATGCAAAACATCAGAAAAATGACAAAAAGAAAAACATAAGATGTCACAAAAAAAGATGCAACAAATGGCAAAAATACAAAAGGCTTTATTGCAGGAAATTATTTACAAAATACAGTCAAAGATATTATAGAAAAATGGAACTCAGAGATGCCAGTTGCATAGAATGTGATAAACTCAAACTTCGGTTATCATGCAAAATGAACTCGACCTAAACTGACCTTACACTAGCAGATGTAGCACATGTAAAATCTAGTTTAAATAGTCCCGACACATATAGCACTTATTTCAACGAAAATAGAAAATCATAATACGCATGCAAACATACTCAGACTTGGCAACAACACGAATTTGCCATGCATAAAAACAACAATTTTGACTCGATCAGAAACAAAATACAAAATCACAGTAGATAGATAGACACAATGATTATTAAAAGAACAAACTTGACACAAAATAAGAAAAATAGACTCAGCTTAAATTAACAGAAAAATAGACTTGAACACAATATGACAGAAAAGAAACTACCGATATTACAAAAATTCAGACAGATAAGGTAGTTATCATGAAAACAATTTGGGTAATAACAACTGAACTTTGCAGTTAATCAACAAAAACCTTATCATGCAAAAAGAAAGAAAAGCAGATTTTTCAAGAAAAACAAGACAGACTTACAGTAAAAACATAATTAGTTAATCAAGGAGAATAAGATAGATTCAGTATACCTAAAGACAATCATCCTACTGACTCAGGTTTGACTCTCTATCAAACTCAGCACACTTAGGAACACAGTGACTTTCCTGACGAGCAGCTCTTGCAGATTGGCAAGAGTGAACCATGGTTTGCTGATATATGCAATTTTCTCGTTGCATCTACGTTTCTACTAGCGACATCCAAATCTTACAAGGACAAAATTGAAAGTGATGCTAAGTATTATGTATGGGATGATCTGTATCTTTGGAGATTCTGCAATGACAAGATTATTCGCAGGTGCATTTTGGATCACAAGATCGAATTGGTCCTCCAGTTTTGTCATTTGACATCTAGAGGCGGCTATTACGGATCAAGTCAGATGGCCCGAAAAGTACTTGATTGTGGGTTCTATTGGCTCACCATTTTCTGAAACGCTTACTGATATGTCTCAACCTACGACCAGTGTCAGTAAGCAGGAATGGCCATCAACTGAAGGGATGAAATGCCCCAACAGTCAATTTTGTTTTGTGAAGTTTTTGACGTGTGGGATATTGATTTCATGAGGCCATTCCCCATCTCCAATGGAAACTCTTATATTCTCCTTGTCGTTGACTATATGTTAAGATGGGTGGAAGCTAAAGCCACAAAGACTAACGATGCCAAAGTTGTTTTGGATTTCCTGAAGTCCAATATTTTTTGCAGGTTTAATGAGCCGAAAGCTTTTATAAGTGACCAAGGGAATCACTTTTGCAATCGAACAATGTCTATCCTACTCGAGAAATATGGGGTAGTGTACCGAGTAGCCACTGCTTATCATGCCTAGACCAACGACCAAACCGAGGTGTTCAATAGGGAAATCAAGAAACTCTTGCAAAAGATGGTGAATCCCAACCCGAACAACTAGAGTCGACTTCTAGAGGATGCTCTATGGGCTCACAGGACAGCATACCAGACTCTATTGGGAATGTCTCCCTATCGGATCATCTTCGATAAAGCCTGCCACTTCCCAATGGAGATCAAACATCGATTTTACTCTATAGTCTAGAAGTGCAACATGGCTTATGACCAAGCCGGCAAAGAAAGGAAACTTCAATTGCAAGAACTAGAGGAGCTGCACTTGGAAGCATACGAAAACTCCTGAATCTACAAGAAAAAGGTAAAGCAATTCCATGATAACTGGATCTTGAGGAAGGAGTTTCGAATCGGCCAAAAAGTACTACTGTTCCACTCTCGACTAAAGCTGATAGATGAGACAGACCATTTGTTATCACTAATGTTTTTCCCTATGGTGCAGTTGAATTGAGAGATTAAGCTAATAACAGGATTTTCAAGGTCAATGGGCACTAGATAAAGCCCTTTCATGAAAGTCCGACATCGATGGTGGGCGAGGTGGAAAGCATCTCGCTGATCGAACTGGCCCTCCCAAAAGACACCTTGAGAAAAATTTACCCCATCCAATTTATGTTCATGTCTTACATTGAGGGCAGTGCATCATTTAAGCGTGGGGGGTGTGGAGCTGGGTGTAGTATTTCGGTTTTGCTTATTTCTGTTCGTATGTGTTGTTTTATATCGGTTATGATCCGACTCCAACTCTGTGTGTGTGTGTGAATTTTTCTACCGAGTATGTGCTGACTCTGGTTCCGTTATATGCTAGGTCCATGCCAACTCCGGTTATGTGTTTCCATTTTTCAATTTTCTAGTTCCATTTCGTTTTTCTATTTTTTTTAGAATTTTTGTTTCCTTTTTTGATTTCAATTCCATTTTTTCCTTAGCTATTTTCTGTTTTCCGATTGCTAAGAAAAAATACTTTGCAAAATTTAAACGGATTTCTTTAGGTTGAATAAAACATGAAGAGGTAATGCATAATCCTGGATAAGAGGTTTTCAACTTAACATGGAAAGAGATTTTCTCATCTTGAGGAAATGAGTGATTGAAAATTTAATTTGAAACTAATAGTAATAGAGCATTTTAACCGTGTGAGAATTTGAGTCTTGTATATAATAGTGGCTTTTCATCTTGCCATTCTCTTCTTTCTTATGTGATCTTGCATTTATGTTGCTAGATTACTCTAGGTTTTGACTTGAATCTCTTTTATACTTCTTGTCTCACATGCATTAATAACATGTTATAGGCCTTCTTTCTTATAAGCTACTAGCCAAATAGACCTACCTTGCAATGAATCCATTGTTTACCCTCTTTGAGCCTATATAACCATCTTTTTTTTATATTGTAGCTCATTACAAACCCAAAAGTAGAAAAACCATGATCAACCTAAACCTTTCAGCCTATATAATCGTTTCTTGATATGATAGCTCATTACAAGTCTAAAGCCAAAAAAAAACCATGATGAACCTAAACCTTAAGGATTAGAGGAGCTTTGGAATTGTTTTGGGAATAGATCTGGAATAAGTGTGGGGGTGGTACCTAGAGACATTGCGAGAGTGGTACATTTGGAAAAAGAGTAAGCGTGTGAAGAAAAAGGGTTGATGAGAAGAAAAGAAAAAGAAAGGGGTATAAAAAGATAAGAAAGAAATGCAAGATGAGTCAAAGAAAAGAGAAAGCAACAAAAGAAAAAAAGTTGTGAAAAAAATGCAACACAAAGCTGCAAAACAAAAAGTGAGAAAAGAAAGGAAAGAATACAAAAGGGAAAAGAATAGCAGTGAACAAAAACTTGCAGAGTCCAAGGGAATACCCTCATGCTTTTGGACTCATTCCCTATTGCTCCTCTCACCCCACTGGTTATCAAAAGCTCACTTCACCATCCTGAATCCTACCTTACCCCTAGCCATGTTACAAGCTTGAGAAAGTCCTATTGATCGTTATTGAATGTGTTTTTGAAGGTGTAGAAGGAGAGGCTAGTCAAAATTTGGTAGTACCAGTTGACATAGGATGTGTTGAGTGTATATACAAACTCAAACATCGAAGAGATTGAGAGAATATGCCCTAAGAGAGAGCTCGGTCACTTCTTGGTCACTCTTTGATGTTTACAGGTTGCTTATTTGCCTTGCATGTGGAGAAAGTAACTTTCATAGATTTCTTAAGTATCTTGATTCCAGGATGAATGTGTGCTTAATCTGTTTTGAAAAACTTGAGAAAATTCATTTCAAAACACATCTTCTCTTTCAATTACTTGAATGATCAAAATTGAATTTTCCCAGGAGTGCAAAAGTGCAAGTGTAGGGGTCTAAAGTGTAAGTGTGGGGGTCTAATGACTCAAAAGTGTAAGTGTAAGATGTGATTCTTAAGCACCAAATAAGATGTGATCCTCAACCCAACAACCCAAAAAGGAACATTGTGGCCTAATAAAATTGATCCAACCAAGGCACGTTCCAAGTCTAGCTTAGCTGCCACGTCACTCCAAGAGAAGCTTGCAGCCCATGAATGATCATTTAGGGGTAGAAAGGTCAATTAGGAATCTATAAATCTGTTAGGAATTTGTTAAGTATAGGCATGTGTCACAAGCTACCCAACTCGTGTATTTATAGGCGCGCTAGTGCACGTTCGAGGAGGTTGTTGAATTCAGACTTTTATCCATTGTCATTTACACTTCATCTTCTCGTTCTCTCCCTCATTTTCATGGTGGTGCACGGTACCTCAGTGGCATCTATCTCGATCTAGGAGGTGCAAGCTAGGGATTGGGAAGCCGAAGGTTATCAAAGGTGATCACTCGGTATAGCCGACTCACTCTGGTGGACTAGATCCTCAGCATCCTAGCAATCATTGGTGAACCATCACCGTTCTTCCATGGCGATCATTGTGGAAGGCGGAGTCCATGAATTAAATCCCAGTATCCATACTCTTGATTGTGAATCCTGTTTTAAATCTGCTTTACTGTGTCGCGATTGTACATTGTAGAAGTGGATCAACATTAGACTAGGCCGATCGAAATCAGTTTAACAACTTCATTAGGTAATCGATTAGAGAACCTAACATCAACCACGTGCTTACTCCCAGTCAACTAATGAGGTAGCAATTGTGTAAATCCTCGGTATGGCAACAGACGAATGTTTGACGATTACTGTAGGAACCTTAGGTTGATTCTGAAACAAAATCTTGAGTGTAGAATCGGGGACCAATTGCTTATTGAACTATGTGATGGTACAGTTGTTACTTAGTATAGTTTAGCTTGCATTTACTTTTTTATGCTTAGTTTACTTTCTGCCTTACTTTATAGCACAACAAACCCCCCTGTTTACTGCTTTTGTGTCTGAGTTCATCCGATTCCAATCCAAGTCCGAGATAGAGTCGGCATTCTACACACTTAGCATTTTCTGTATAAAACTCTGATTTCCATATTAAGCCATACTTGAACACGTTGTGTCCTTGAGAGGTTCGACCTAGGATTACGCTATGCTATTAATTAGCCTTAGTTTTATTTGATAAACAAAACATGACTAAAACATATTATCAAGGAAAAAAGGTAAAATTAGGAGTTGTTGAATTTATTGACTATGCTAATATTTGGTGGGGTCAATTTGTGATTAACAAGCATAAAAATGGAGAAAGGCCCATTCGTACATGGTAAGATATGAAGTCTATCATGAGAAGGAGATTTCTACCAAGTCATTACTGTAGGGACATGCACAGAAAACTGCAAAGTTTGACACAAGGCTCTATGTGTATGGAGGATTAATATAAGGAGATGGAAATAGCCATGATCAGAGTCAATGTGGAGGAAGATTGTAAGGTAACTATGGTTAGATTCCTTAGAGGCTTAAAGAAAGAGATTGCTGATATGGTGGAGTTGTAACATTATATGGAGATAGAGGATTTGTTGCACAAAGCAATTCAAGTGGGGAGGCAATTGAAGTCTAAAAGCTCTTCCATATTTACTTCATCTTCTAGCTCTCTATGGAGATCAAATTGGAAGAACAATAAAGCTGTTACAAATCCTAAAGAAGATGTGATTGGCAAATATTCAAATTCTTTTCCTAAAGGTAAAATTGACATTGATACATCCTATAGATCACATGATATCAAGTGTTTCAGGTGTCAAGGAGTTGAACATATTGCTTCTTAATGTATAAATAAAATAGCAATGATTATGATGGAAAATGAAGAAGTAGAGAGTGAGAGCTCAAGTGATGATGAAATGCCACCATTGGAGGATTGTACTGACGTGGAAGTTACTAAACCTATAGATGGAGTTGTACTTGTTAGTAGGCATGCTCTTAGCATATTTTTCATACTAGGTGTCTTGTTCAAGGAAAAGTGTGCAACATGATTCTAGATGGAGGGAGTTGCACCAATGTAGTTAGTACTATGCTAGTGGAGAAAATAAATTTGCACACTGTCAAACACCTTAGGCCTTATAAGCTGTAATGGCTTAGTAATATTAGAGAAGTAAAGGTTGACAAGAAAGTTTCAGTGCCTTTGGCTATTGAGAATTACAAAGATGAAATACTGTGTGATGTGGTTCTCGTGGAGGTAGGGCATATACTTTTGGGCCGCCCATGGCAGCTCAACCGCAAGGTGACCCATAAGGGATATACCAATTATTTGTCTTTTATTTACAATGAGCTAAAAATTACTCTTACTCCATTGTCTCCAAAGAAAGTATGTGAAGACCAAATAAAAAGGAGCAAAGTAAGAGACTATAAGTTAAGAGAAGAGAAATTAAGCATTCAAGAAAAAGAGAGAAAAGAAAATATGAGTGAAAATAAGAAGAAAGAAAAACAAGAAATTGTGTGCAGTGAAGAGAAATGTAAGAAAATGAGTGCATTTGCAAAGAAAAAAGGGGTTAAGAGTGCATTATTAGCAAAAGAGAAACTACTTGTACTCCTGTACAAGGATGTTTATTTCACTAACGAATTTCATCCTTCTTTTCCCTGTGAAATTGATTCTTTGTTACAGGAATTCACTTATGTTTTTCTAGATGAAATGCCTCATGGATAACCTCCTTTAAAAGGTATTGACCATCAAATTAACCTCATTCACGGTTGTCTAATCCCAAATAGACCAGTCTATAGAACAAATCCCGAGGAAACAAAGGAAATTCAAAAGTAAGTGAATGAGTTGCGGCAAAAGGTCTTTGTGAGGGAAAGTCTTAGTCCATGTTCTGTTCTTGTTATCTTGGTTTCAAAGAAAGATAGAACATGGCGTGTGTGCATTGACAATCTGGCCATCAATAAAATCATTGTAGAGTATAGATATCTTATTCCTAGGTTAGATGATATGCTTGATAAATTGTTTGTTTCTTGTGTTTTTACTAAAATTGATTTGAAGAGTAGATACAATCAAATTCGTATGAAAGAAGGTGATGAATGGAAAACAGCTTTCAAAACAAAATATGATTTATATGAGTGGTTAGTGATGCCATTTGGCTTAACTAGTGCACCCAGCACCTTCATGAGGTTATTGAATCATATTTTGCATTCTTTCATTGGAAAATTTGTAATAGTCTATTTTGATGATATTTTGATTTATAGGAAGACTTTAGATGAATATGTTGAACATTTGCATGTTGTTCTTAATGTCTTAAGAGAAAATAAATTGTATGGAAATATCAAAAAGTGTTCATTTTGTCTTGAATCTGTTGTGTTTTTGGGTTTTATTGTAAGCTCAAAAGGAATAAGTGTGGATGAAGAAAAGGTAAAGGCAATCAGAGAATGGCCAACACCTAAGAATGCAAATGAGAAGGTAGAATTTGTTAAAAAGTTGCATGCCAAAGTTTGAGCTAACATTGAGAAGAGGAATGAACAATATGCAAGGCAAGAAAATAAAGGGCGTATTATGACTTTTGAGCCTGGAGATTGTATTTGGGTTCATAGGCGAAAAGAAAGGTTTCCTACGCAAAGAAAATACAAGTTGCACCCAAGAGAAGATGGAACTTTTCAAGTGTTAGAAAGGATCAATGACAATGCCTACAAGTTGGATATGCCAACCACATATGATAATATAAGTTCTACCTTCAATGTTGTTGATTTATCTTTATTTGTTGTAGGTGAGGAATTTGATTCAAGGACGGATCTTTTTGAAGAGGGAGGGAATGATAGAGACTCAACCAATAAAGCCAAAAATCATTTGCGTGACACTAGAGTTCTCACAACTAGGTCCAAAATCAAAATGATGAGAGAATTTATGCTAGACCTGAGTTTAGGAATTAAGGAAAGTTTAGAGCAAAGTGAATCAGAGGCTGCACAAAAATGGATCACTTTATTACAAGTTGATGATGATTAGAGCCCATCTTGAAGAATACATATAAAGCCAAAAGTCATTGTCATGTAATTTGGGCTGAGTAGTTAATTAGGATCTATTTACATGTATTTTTGCATAAATCATTTTGATAGTTGGTAGAAAAATGGAAAGTTTGATAGTAGGTAGAAAAATAGGAAGGTCATTTATGGTGGAAATAAAAGGTTAGTAGGGAGTTATAGTGGATAAGATTTCATGCCAATTAAAATATTAATAGGCATTAACTCCATGAGATTTTATGCTAATTAAAATATTAATGGACATTAAATCTACGAGATTTTATGCCAATTAAAATATTAATGGGTAACTCCAAGAGATTTTATGCCAATTAAAATATTAATAGGCAGTAACTTCAGGGATGCCTAGCTAAGGTCATTTATGGTAGAAATAAAAGGTTAGTAGGGAGTTATAGTGGATGAGATTTTATGCCAATTAAAATATTAATAGGCATTAACTCTATGAGATTTTGTTCTAATTAAAATATTAATGGGTATTAACTCTACGAGATTTTATGCCAATTAAAATATTAATAGGCATTAACTCCAAGAGATTTTATGCCAATTAAAATATTAATAGGCAGTAACTTCAGGGATGCCTAGCTAAGCCTATAAATAAACTCTTCTAAGCATCCAGAAAGAGAGAATTTAGAATTTGAATAAAATTTGTGTTTTCTCTATTGTGAGAACTTTTCCTTTGTTCTTAGGTTGAAGAACTTTTATAGTGTTGATTCTATCGGCATGTCGCAGTTAGGGTCAAGTTCCTCCTTTTGCCTACTTTCATGATGATCCATTTTAAGATCATATCAAAAAGTACCTCCTAACCTCCTCGTACTACAATAGTAATTAAAATAGAGTAACAGCCATGGAAACAACACTAAACTCACCACACTCCCTAAGTGTTTCACTCCTCACTGTTGTGGCTTTTTCATTAGTGTGCTCTCTTGCCTTTTACCTCTTAACTCTCACTCTAAGCTTGAACAAGAAATCTCTATCTTAATCAAACAAGCTTGTTGCAAGTGAAAGCCAAGCAAATCTCTACAAAGTCTCAAGAGAATTAAAGGAAAGAAAACCCAAGGACAAAACTATAGAAGCCAAAAATAAATAAGCAAGAAAAGTGCAAAGAAAGGAAGCTAAACTAAAAAGTAATTTAAGAAAGATGTAAAAGAAGACTCTTAATAACTAAAAACAAATATTAAATATATGGGAATTAATTTCAAACATAAACGTATATGGTGTTTAACATCATTCAACAATTAATGCACCATAACTAGTTTACTAATTTCCTAGAAGTTATGTGCAACTAGTATTGCCATTGAACCTTCAAATAATATTTTCATCCATACCTTTTCTTTTTTTTTGGTATGGCTATGCTCTATTTTTATTGTACTATTTCAGCCACCTGAATACTCTTTTTCTTTTTCCCTTTTTTCAAATTTTTTGGTCCATAATTTTTTATCAACTTATACACTATTTCTAGCATAACTCCTCAAGTAAAATCATCAAACACATCGTGAAATTTTTTCAAATATAGAACAGCATGTTCGTAGCTCACAAATGATGTAAACTAACTCAGTTCTAAGGTCTCAAGCATAGGTGAAAATCATAGAAGCTCCAACTATGCACAAATTCAACTAAAATGCATCATATGATTAGTAAATTAAAATAGATCCCCAAACTCTACATGTAAGAACCCTAAAATTTGGAAAACATAGGCTAAAATAATAACTAGGCAAACAAAATCTAACAAGAATATGGCAAAACAATTAAGATTTGACCTAGAAATGGAAGCTTGAACTTACCTTTTGTAATTCTCAGAAAGCTTCATGGAGTTCTTCATTATGCTATGTTTTGCTACTTGAATACAGCCACTAGATGATGATTGGAAGCTCTGATACCAGTTGATGCACCCTAGGATCCACAATGGTGACCTAGTTTGAAGTAATTTTAGAAAATGAGTGAGAACATTGTGACCAAAAATTGAAGAAGAAGAAGAAAAGGAGAAAATAGATGAAGATTAGAGATGGTTCGCTACTAATTCGTAAGAATTAGATAAGAGATTGTATAGATTCACCACAAGCATCATGGAAGCTTGAAAAGAATTAGATTTCTTGTTCAAGACAAGAATACAAATAATGCTTTCCAAAGTGCTATGCCACAAATTCAATTTCATGAACAAGTGATTACACTAATTACATTGGAGGCTTATATAGACCTTCCTTAATTCTAATTAGAGGCTCCTAATCCTAATTTAAGGTAAACAAATGAAAAGCCCAAGCCTAATGGCCTTAAAACACAATCTAATGCTTACTAGATTTGCAACCGAGTTACAGATGGAATTTGCAACCAACTTAGTTATAGAAAAGCTAAAAAAGGAATTTTGCGAGGAAAATGCGTCTAAGAAGGGCTTTGGCCAAAGACTAAGCTATGCTACTGAAAATTTCCCAAAAATACTATGAAATTACAAGAGAAATAAGGTCACTCTAGCCCTAAACAATGACACCTTAGAAACTGGAAAATTATACATGTTTAGTGTGCATAGTGCTTCCTTTTGACCCTTAAGCAAGGTCAAGTTTTGGTGTACTTTCTCTTGGATCCTTTTAAGCCTACCCCTAGTCATAGGACTTTCAAATATAGGGGTAGCTTCCTTAACCTCATCCTTCTTGTTGTTGCTTCCTATATATGCATCATCCTACTATGGTCACTGTAATTTCCTCCTATAGAACCTCCTCTTTGGCTCTACTCAAAGCCTCAATTTTACCATTTGTACTCTGTGCATCCTTTTGCACCACATCTAACCCTTTGCCAACCAAGTCTAGTTTTTCTCTCAACTTATTCAGGGTATCTATGATGTACTTAGACTTAGGTTAAAGTCCTTGCCAATTCATGCTAGAACTTCCTATCTTTCTACACTCCCTAAAGCCTTATAATTCTCCTATACTACTGTAATATCAAATACAAAGAAATCAAACCTCACACACTTTCTAAGTGTTTCCACCCACTCTCATGTTTCACACTTTTTATGGTTTTTTCTCTAGGGTACTCTCTAGGCTTTTACCTCTAACTTACACTCTAAGATTGGCTAAGAAACCTGCAAATCCCAAGATTCTCTTAGGAAACAAAAAGGAAAGAAAACTCAAAGATAAAACTATAGAAGCCAAGAAAATTAACCAGTAAGAAAAGCTTAAGAAAGGAAAGCTAAACTCAAAAGGAATTTAATGTGACATGTAAGAAGACTCAAAGGACAACTAAAAGACATGTAGACATATAAAGAAACTCAAGGAAATAGGCAAAAATATTGCACACACCATGCACGCCAAACAATGCTTCAAAACTAGCAAACTAGAAATCTATTGTTGGAGATATTTACGGAACTTAAACAGGGAGGATGATTGGAGTTGCTAAAAAAAGGGTGGGTTATACTACTTACAACATACAAAGGTAGGTAACAACACCAATAAGGAATATTTATCTTCGAGTCAACGAGAAACCTCAGAAACTTGGGCAGCTTCTCAAATTTGGCTTTACCATAAACTTCTTGGATATTCACTGTTTGGGTTACTTAAGACAATGTTTCCATATCTATTTACAAAAGAGTCCGCCGAGTCCTTTAAGTGTGATGTTTGTTAGTTTTCAAAGCACCATCGTGCAACATTTTCTTTTAGTAATAATAAAAGTCTTGAACCTTTCGACCATATTCATTCTTATGTGTGGTGACCAGCTAGTAGCTCTATATCGGGGTCTAAGTGGTTTGTATCATTTATTGATGATTATACCTGTGTAACATGGATATTCTTATAAAACATAAATCTAAGGTTTGTCAAATATTTGTCGATTTTTTCTGTCCTGTCAAAAACTAATTCGGTAAATCTATTAAAGGACTACATTGAAACAATGGTACCAAATTTGTAAATCTTGAGTTCTCCAAGTTTCTTAAAGATAATGGTGTGGTCCATGAATTGATGTGTGTGAATACTCCCTAACAAAATCGGGTTGTAGAAAGGAAAAATCATCATCTCCTTAAGGTTGCTAAAGCCTTCCTCTTCCAAATGTTTATTCCTAATGTTTATTGGGGAGAAGTTTTCCTAACTACCACCTATCTCATCAACAGGTTACCCACTTGTGATTTAAACATTATTAGTCCAATTAAACATATGTTATCCTTCTTTCCTAACTCTCCCCTAATTTTAAGCTTACCAAGTCGTGTCTTTTGGTGTGTTTCCTTTGTCCACTCTCACAATCCACATCATGGGAAGTTAGACCCTAAAGTTGTCAAATGTGTTTTCATTGGTTATCCCTCAAATAAAAATTGGTGTAAGTGTTATCATCCTCCCAGTTGTCAGATCTTTATCTCAATGGATGTTACTTTTCATGAAACACAGTCATTCTTTGTTAGCCCTCCACTTTAGGGGGAGAGTTATCTAGAAATTGAACATATCATTGAGTCATTACCTTTTCCTACTCAGGATGTCATCAAGTCATTACCTTTTCCTACTCACGATGTCATCGAGTCATTACTTATTCCTACTCAGGATGTCATCGAGTCATTACCTTTTCCTACTCAAGACGTCATCAAGTCATTATAATCCTTTTCCTACTTAGGATGTTCAAGTTCAAGTTCTAGAAGTCATGGAACCCACTTTCGTCTAACACAATCTTAAATTAGAAAATAGGTGAAGGGAAAACTTGACCCAAACCACGACCTGGTGGTAGAACCAAAGTTATCAAAAGCGTGACCCTAACTACGACCTACCGGTAGACCAACACTATAAAAGTTCTTTAACCTAAGAACAAAGGAAAAGTTCTCACAATAGAAAAAACACAAATTGTATTAAACTTCTAAATTTTGTCCTTTTAGTTGCTTACAAGAGTTTATTTATAGGCTTAGCTAGGTGGCCCTGAAGTTAATACGCATTAATATTTTAATTGGCATTAAATCTCTTGAAATTAATGCTCATTAATATTTTAATTGGCATAAAATCTCATAAAGTTAATGCCCATTAATAATTTAATTGGGATAAAATCTCATGGAGTTAATGCCCTTAATATTTTAATTGGCATAAATTCTCATAGAATTAATGCCCATTAATATTTTAATTGACATAAAATCCCATCTACTATAACTTCCCACTAACCTTTTATTTCCACCATAAATGACCTTCATATTTTTCCACCAGCTATCCAACTTTCCCTTTTTCTACTAGCTATCAAAAAATAATTTATGTGAAAATACATGTAAATAGATCCTAATTAACTACTCAGCCCAAATTTCATGACAATGACTTCGGGCTTTATATGTGTTCTTCAAGATGCACTCTAATCTTCATTAACTTGTAATAAAGTGACGTATTTTGGTGCAGCCTCTAATTCACTTTGCTTTAAACTTTCCTTAATTCCCAAATCCAAGCCTTGCAAAGATTGCTTCCTCATTTTGGTTTTGAACCTAGTCATGGGACCTCTAGTGTCACACAAATTATTTTTGGCTTTATCGGTTAGGTCTTTATCATCGTCCCAGAGCAACTCCAATTATCTAAGCCGGAGGTAAGTATTCTTGAGAACTCCATTGAGGATATTATTGATGATATGCTTATTGCTTTGAGGAAAGGGAAACGATCATGTGCCAAGTATCCTATTTCTCAATTTATGTGTACTGACCATCTTTTTGTACTTCAACGGAGTTTTGTTATTGCCATTGATGCAATCAAAACACCTACATCAGTATAGGAAGCTATAAAAGATAAGAATTGGGTTTAAGAAACGCAAGAAGAGATGAATTTGTTAGAGAAAAACTCAACTTGCGAAATTGTTGATGGGCCAAAAGACAAAGAGTTGTAGGTTATAGATGGATATACACTGTGAAGTGTAAATCTAATGGGACCCTTGAGTGATACAAAACAAGATTGGTTGCTAAAGGGTATATACAGACTTATGGAATAGATTATGTGAAAACATTTTCCCCTATAGCAAAGATGAACATGGTAAGAGTTATTCTTTCCTTAGCCACCCACTTTGGCTGGATCTTGCAATAGTTTGATGTTAAAACGACCTTCCTTCACGGAGACCCAAAAGAAGTTTATATGGAGATTCTCCCATGATTCTATTCTTATAATGAAAAGAACAAGGCATGCAGACTCAAAAAGGCATTGTATAGACTTAAATAGTCTCGCCGAGAATGGTTTGGAAGATTTGATCAAGTCATGATATTCCTAGGATACAGGCATAGTCAAGGTGATCATACTCTCTTTATAAAACACTTTCCTGATGGTAAACTCACTCTTCTCCTAGTCTATGTAGACGATATGATTGTTATAGGTGCTAATGAGATTGAAAAACTAACTTTGAAAGAAAAGTTGGCAACACAATTTGAAACGAAGGAGTTAGGAAAGCTGAAATACTTCCTCGAGATAGAGGTTTCATATTCCAAATAAGGTATCTTTATCTCCCAAAGGAAGTATGTACTCGATCTCCTTAAAGAAACAGGAAAATTGGGATGCAAGACCTCAGGGGTACCTATTGAGTAGAACCATAGGATTGGGTGTGAAGAAAGTCTAACCATAGAGAAGTCCTAATATCAAAGATTGGTGGGGAAATTGATCTACTTATCGCACATTAAGCTAGATATTTCCTATGTTGTTAATGTGGTCAGCCAATTTATGCATGATCCCAAGGAAATGCACCTTTAGGCAGTTGAAAGGATCCAAATATTTGAAGGCAAGTCCAAGAAAAGGATTGTTGTTTAGAAAATTAGGTACATTGTCCATGGAAATATATACAAATGCAAACTATGCAGGATTAGTTAAGGATAGAAAATCCATTTCCAGATATTGTATGTTTTTGAGAGGAAATCTAGTAACTTAGAGGAGTAAGAAGCAAAATGTGGTTACTCGATCTAGTGTAGAAGCAGAATTTCGACCCATGGCACACGATATGTGTGAAGGATTGTGGTTGGAGATTATTCTTAATCACCTCAGTAAAATATGAGGCACCCATAAAGTTGTTCTATGACAACAACTCAGCTATTAGTATTGTCTATAATCCAATCCAACACGATAGGACAAAGCACATAGAGATTGACAAATACTTAATTAAAGAGAAGTTGAATAGTGGACTTGTAGTCATAGTGCATGTTCTTATAGGGCTCTAAGTAGCAAGTTAGGAATGATTGATATTGATTTACCAACTTGAGGGGGAGTGTTAGAAATATTGTAAATATCTCATTAGATTAAGAGGATACAAATATCTAAATATCTCATTAGGAGATCTTTCATATCGCATTTTATCTAAAACAATTATATTTTCTTTTTGTAAGCTATATTATCTTTAAATAGTTCACCTTTACACTATAAAAAGGAGATTAGAAATTGTACTATTCAATTATATCAATACAAATTCCTTTTACTTTCAATTCCAATAATCACAAGTGTGCCTTATAGACTTCACAACACTTTTTCTTTGAAACTTTTTCTTTTGTTTTTAGGTGGCTAAGCTATGTTTTACTACAGGAATACAACTGCATAAACCTCTTTTTCATTCACTGTTTTTGAATCTTTTTTCCACAAGAATTTGGTCCACAATTTTTTTGACAAAAGCATACTCTAGCATACTTTTTGTGTAGTTTCTCATAGGCATTTCCACAAATAGATGGTGAACATACATAAATAATGTAGTACAGAAAGATCAAGACTCAAGAAACAACATGTTTTACTTAGTTTTTCCAAAAGGATTCACCATAACAACCATACAACACATGCTACAACAAATTCATAAGCATGCATCAAGAATCAAGCTTAATTGAAAATCTGGCCAAACCCTAACGACTTTCAAGAGTGGCACGAACTCAAAGAATTTGGACAAAACAAAACCATGGCTCAAGAACGAAGCAATTTGGATAAGAAATGAAGCTAAACCAAGAACCAGAACTTACTTGGAGATGGTTCACATAACCACCATGGAAGCTATTGATATCTTCACGCTTTAGAGCTTTTGAGCTACAACCAAGCTGGTGCAAGTGAACCTAGAGTGGAAAAAGTAGAAGAGCAAAAAATAGTAAGGAATCCTTATTAGTTGGCCCTACGGAGGTGAGAAAGGTCCTCTTGGCCAAGAGGGAACCTTTATATGTTTTACCCATTAATATGTTATTGCATGCTTCTTATTTTGTGATTTCTTTGCCTACAAGTTTGACAACTTTGCTGAAAGAGTTCAGGGATGTGTTTCTAGCAGACATACCTCCAAGGTTGCTACCCTTGAGGGGCATAGAATACCACATTGACCTATCTCTTGGAGCAACATTACCTAACAAGGTCGCATATAGGACGTATCTAAAGAGGGAAAGGAGATACAAAGGCAAGAGGGAAAGTTGTTGGAAAAAGGATAGGTAAGAGAGAGCATGAGGGCACATGGCATGCCTATGATCCTTGTGCCCAAGAAAGATGGCACTTGGAGAATGTGTACTAATTGTAAGCCTATTAATAATATAACTATGAGATATAGGCAACCCATTCTCCATTTGGATGACTTGAGAAATTGCATGGTTCTCAAATGTTGTCTAAAATTGATTTGAAAAGTAGATACCATCAAATAAGGCTAAGGGAGAGGGATGAATGGAAAACAACTTTAAAGACAAAATATGGCCTAGTACATATTTGAGGTTAATGAATTACGTCTTAAGAAGCTTGATAGTCAAGTGTGTGGTTGTTTACTTTGATGACATCTTGATTTATTCTACTTGTTTGAATGACCATCTCTTGCATGTTAGAAGTGTACTTGAGATCTTGAAAAAGGAAACCTTATTTGCTAACCTTGAGAAATGCATATTTTTTACTAATTAGGTTATCCTTTTGGGTTTTGTAGTTGGCTCCCTAGAGTAGAGGTTCATAGAGAAAAGGTGAAGGCTATTCAGGAATGGCCAACGCCCACAACTATTGGGGAAATCAGAAGCTTCCATGGGCTTGCAAGTTTTTATAAAAGGTTTGTAAAGGAATTTAGTTCACTTGTAGCCCCGCTAAATGATGTTGTAAAAAAATGTAGGTTTTAAGTGCGAGGAGGCTCAAGAGCGAGCATTCCAAGTGTTGAAGGAAAGACTCACCCAAGCTCCAATTCTTGCATTACTAAACTTTTCAAAATTTTAGAGTTAAAATGTGATGCTTCTAAGATGGATAAGGTTCATACTCTTATAAGAAAGGAATCCAATTGCTTACTTTAGTGAAAAACTAAAGGGTGCTCACTTAAACTAGTCCACCTATGGCCGAGAGTTTTTTAGAGCCTTACAAATTGATAAGTCATATTTTAGACACCTTATAAGGTCTTAAGATGGGCACTATTGAATATGATTTGTAACTAAGGAACTCATATTAGCAAAGATTCAGATTATTGACCTAGAAATAGGAAAAATATAAATCTCTGTTAATTTGAGGATATTAGCTAAATAAAATGTTCAACTTATTTGTGCAGGAGTCCTGGACCATCCAAGACCAACTCTAAACCGAAGTCCAAGCTTAACACCAAGTCGACCTCGCCTCTGAACCTGAGGAATCGATTCTGCTTTGGCCATTAAGATCGACTCCAGCAAAAGAAGACACGCGACAAAGAGTCTCAAGGAAGAAAGTTGTAGCTGTAGGCGGTTAATCATTAGAAACTTCTAGAAATAGTTAGTTGTAGTTGGAAGCTTGTAGAAAATTCTCTATAACTTCTCTTAGAAACTTCCACTAGAAGCTAGGAACGTGTATAAATAGGGAAGCACTGATAAACAGGTTTTTCCGTCGTCTTAAACTCCTTATCAAATAACTAAAGCTAACTGTAGTATAGTCAACCCTAGGTCATTCTTCTCAAGGACACAATGCATTCTAAATGTGTTTCAGTGTATAGTAAACAGAAGCAAAATCTAGGTGCAAGGTACTGATTCACTCGGCACTTGCCGAGTTGCTCTCGGTAGAGACTGAGCCGAGATGATCTCGGCAGAGACAATCTGGCTTGGTCTCGGCTGAGTGCAGACAGACACTACAGAGATGGATTATCTCTGTCTCGGACTGAAAAACAGTAAGCAGGGGGGTTTGAATGTAAGTAAAGCAACAAGTAAACTAGGCTACGAATGCAGTAAACATATACTCCTACTACTGGTTTCCTATTATTATTATTATATAACTGTGTTCATGTTCAGTTCTGTTAGTCCAAGTCTAGTCCACATTCCACACTCCAGTTCTCAGTCCATATCAGCCTTGGGTAATCTTATGGCAATCGCCAAAGGTTCGTCCATTGCCATACCGAGGAATTACGCAATCGCTACCTCATTAGTTGGCAGGGATTATGTTCAGAGCTGATTTTAGGTTCTCGATTAACAATCGTTAAATGATTACCTACTAAATTAGTTAAACCAGTTCCAATCGGCTTAGCTTAACATTATTCACAATTCAATTGCAATCGCAGATTAAATCATGAATTAAAGGAGAGGAAGAGAACGGAGATAAGCAATACATAAAGTAATTGATTAACAAAAAACAAAATACAAACATAGGGCCTGGATTCGATGATTCCATCCTCCATGACGATCACCATGGACAATGGCGATGATTCACCTCTGCTAGCTGGGACGCTGAGGTTCAAGTCCACCAGAGTGCATTGGTGCTCCACTCGGTCTCCTCTGGTAACCTTCGGCTTCTCAGTTCCTAGCTTGCATTTCCTTAATCGAGAGAAACGCCATTAATAGAACCGTGTACCACTGTGAGTGGAGAAGATGAAAAACGAGAGAGAATGTAGATAATGGACGCGGGAAAATATGAATGCAAAAAGACCCCTAATTGTTCAGAGTTCTATCTATTTATACAAGGGTGGACACAACTAACGAAGCTAACAGAATTACATGTACAATTCCTATTCTACCCTTGTTGTGACTTGTGTTGCAAGCTACCCAAGAGATGATGTGGCGCCTGAGCTGGAACTGAGGTGGCTCTAGGTTGCTGACATGGAGCGCCACCTGGATCTACCTGGTTTGAACTGTTGGCTTGCATGGGCTGATTCTTAGCCTGGGCTTCTAGTGGCGAGCTGAGCTTGGCTGGACGTGCAATGAAGAGATAGTTAGCTAAAAACCTTGAATAAACACAGATTGTGTTTTACTCTAATTTTAGGCTATTAATCTGGATCTTAGCTAACAGTTATCTTTTAAGTTCATGGGTTGCTCAGTGGCACTCTTCTTAGGTCCAATTAAGATGTATATTTATGACTCATCAAACCCCCACACTTAGCCTTTTGCACTCCTGGGCAAAATATAAGACTTAAACAAGGGTGATTTCAGTGAGGGATTCTTTTGTTTTATTTTCTTAAGCTGACTATACAGAGTCGGCCTCTCTTCATCCCGGTTCAAAGCGCTCGTGCAATCAGGGAGCTACTTCCTTTGGTTCTCAAGGGCCTTCATGGTTTCCACTTGGGAAGGAGTGCCCCTAGAGTGGTAGAACTTTTACTCATGTGCTCAATTTTCTCGCTTCTCTCAAGTGCCTGGACTGTGTTTACACTCAGCATTGCATGGAATTGGTGCCACCATAACTTGACAGAGCTCTCGTCTCACTCCTATAAACACAACAGTCATGATCGTTAGGACTTTTCTGGCTTGTAGCGAGGTTGAGGTTACGGGTAGGATAGAATTTAGGAAAACTAGCTTCAGGTCTCGTGGGGAGGAGAGGAGTGATGGGGAGTGAGTTTTATCAGTGTGAGGACAGTCCCAGTTGTTGTGATCTCCTTCCATCTTTATCCACTTGCTGTTTTTATATTTCTTCTCTCTTTTTTTTTTCTCATGCAGCTTGCTGATTTTGTTTAGTTAAGCTTATTTGTTTCCGCTGCATGTTTTCTGCTTATATGTACTTTCTTTCCTTTCTTTTCTTTCTTTTCTTTTCTTTCATTCAATTATTCTTTTCCATTATACAAAGCCTTTTTCTTCTTTTTTTTTGTTCTTTTATTTTTCTGAACCTTTTGAATTCTGCTCCCTGAACTTCCCCCACACTTGATTCTGACTCACTCCCAAGACGATTCCACGGCTCCTCGGCTTCCCGAGGGTGAGGTAAGAATGGTTTTCTGGCCTCGGCTTGTAGTGAGCTGCAAGAAAAAGTGGTCAATTTAGTGACAAGGGTCAGCTTGTTTTTGGACAACTTATTTGGCTCTGAGCTCATAAGAAATGTGGCCTAGATCATGTCATTCCTGCATGAGTAAAACAGTTGTATCCAGAGAGTTAAGGCAAAATACAACCCACACAATTAACATGCTTGTAAGAATCACTCAAAAAGAAGGGAGATGGCGAGAGTGTAAGCCATCACTGCTGCAAGGCTCAAATTCTCACATTGGCTGATTTTGTTCCTTCACTCTGAAGGTTCCCTCTTCCCATTTTCACCACTTATTGCTTAGGACCCAAAGGTTTGGTTCCCTTCAGGCAGAGGCAGCTTCTGCTCGGGAATGAAGAGATTGCTTCTGCTGGCTCATTAGACTCTCGGATTCAACAAAGAATTTTCTCTCTTCTTTTTGGACACGTAATTTTGCTAAGCTGAGACCATTTCGGCTATGGCAGACTCAGCAGTGGAGACTCTTTTATTAAACACAGACTTAAGCAACAAAAATACTAATGAGACTTAAAATAGTATATCAGATATGTAAGAAACGAAATGAAAATGTTAGAGAAGAGAAGGGCAGATATGACGTGAATGATCAGTCCCAGATGGACAGAACCCCCCCCCACACACACGCTTAATTTCGACATTGTCCTCAATGTGAAGGGGTTGGCCGAGTTGGCTTAGGCTGTGCCATCTGGTGGAGTCGGCTCCACCAAGGAGATGTTCTCCGTGTTTTCTCCAATTGGTGCTGGACCTTCGAGGAAGGGTTTGACTTGGTGCCCGTTGACTTGAAAGGTGCGATTGGTATATTCTTCCTTGAGCTGCACTACACCATGGGGAAATATGTTAGTGATAACAAAAGGTCCATCCCATCTGGAGCGAAGCTTACCTGCTATAAGCTTTAATTTGGAGTTGAAGAGCAGCACTTTTTGGCCAATATGGAGATCTTTTCTCAGGATCTTTTGGTCATGGAATTTTTTTACCTTTTGCTTGTAGATCCTGGCATTCTCATAGGCTTCCATGCGAAGTTCGTCTAATTCTTGAAGTTGGAATTTCCTATGCTCTCCCGCCTAGACATAGGCCATGTTGCATTGCTTGACTGCCTAGTAAGCTTTGTGCTCTAGCTCCACAGGGAGGTGGCAAGCTTTCCCGAAAACAATCCGGTAGGGAGACATCCCTAGCGGTGTTCGGTGTTCGGTATTCAGTCCTGTGAGCCCACAGCGCATCCTCGAGGAGTTTGCTCCAATCCTTCCTGCTGGGATTTGTCATCTTTTATAGTATATGCTTGATTTCCCTGTTAAACACCTCAGCTTGCCCATTTGTTTGGGGGTGGTATGCTGTGGCTATTCTATGCACCACCCCATATTTCTGAAGAAGGGAGGCCATGGCTCTGTTGCAGAAGTGACTTCCTTGGTCACTGATGAGCGCTTTTGGTACATCGAACCTGCAGAAAATATTGGACTTAAGAAAGTCCACTACTACCTTGGCATCATTGGTTCTGGTGGGAATGGCTTCTACTTATCTTGATACATAATCAACGGCAAGCAGGATGTATGAGTAACCATTGGAGACTGGGAATGGGCCCATGAAATCTATACCCCAAATGTCAAAGACTTCGCAGAACAGAATAGGCTGTTGGAGCATTTCATGTCTTTGGTTCAAGGCCATCCCTACTTTCTGGCATTTTTCTCAGGTGGAGACAAATTGATGCGCTTCTCGGAAAATAGATGGCCAGTAAAGGCCACAGTCCAGCACTTTCCTGGCAGTCCGAGATGATCCGTAATTCCCTCCTCCAGGGGTCGAATGGCAGAATTGGAGGGGCAAATTGATCTCAGTGTCAAGAATGCACCTGCGGATAATCTTATCACTGCATAGTCTCCATAGGTAGGGGTCATCCCATACATAATATTTGGCATCATTTCTGATTTTCTCCTTGTAGGGCCGAGATGCTTCCGGTGGGTATTGAGATGTTGCCACGAAGTTGCAGATGTCGGCAAACCATGATGTGGCCGTCTTGATGTGCAAGAGGTGCTCATCTGGGAATTCATCTCGGATCGGCATTGGTTCACTTTCATTTTCAATCCTACTCAGGTAATCTGCTACAGAATTTTCAACACCTTTCTTATCTCTGATCTCTAAGTCGAATTCCTGGAGAAGAAGCATCCATCGGATCAGTCTCAGCTTGGCGTCCGGCTTCTTCAGCAAGTATCTTAGAGCAGCATGATTAGAGAACACGACTATTTTGGAGCCAAGAAGGTAAGAGCAAAACTTATCTAAGGCAAATACAATTGCCAAAAGCTCCTTCTCAATTGTCGTGTAGTTTTGCTGGGCCGAGTCCATGGTTTTGGACGCATACGCAATGACATGTACTGGTTGGCCGGCTCTAGTTCTCTGGCCGAGAATAGCTCCCAGTGCCGAATTGGATGCATCACACATTAACTCAAATGACAGGCCCCAGTCTGGTGCTTGCAGGATAGGTGTGGATGTAAGGTTGTTCTTCAACTCCTGAAATGCCTCAATGCAGGGCTGATCAAAGTTGAAACTCATATCCTTCTGTAGTAGTTTGGACATAGCCAGAGCCAGTTTGCTGAACTCCTTGATGAACCTTCTATAGAAACCTACATGTCCCAAGAATGAGCGAACTTCCCGCACAGAAGCGGGGTTTGGGAGGGAGGTGACTATGTCTATCTTTGCCTTGTCCACTTCAATGCCTCTATTGGAGACTAGGTGTCCCAACACTATTCCCTCGGTCACCATGAAATGACATTTTTCGAAATTGAGAACCAAGTTCGTGTCAGTACATCTCTTTAGCACCCTGGATAGGTTGTTCAGGCATGCTTCAAAAGAATCGACATACACCGTGAAGTCGTCCATAAACACTTCCATGCAATCTTGTAGCAAGTCTAAGAGGATGCTCATCATGCAACGTTGGAATGTGCTCGGAGCATTGCATAAGCCGAATGGCATGCGAGTGTATGCAAATGTGCCAAAAGGGCATGTGAAAGTGGTTTTATGCTGATCTTCAGGTGCGATGTGTATTTTCATGTAACTTGAGAATCCATCCAGAAAGCAGTAGTGGGATTTCCCTGCTATTTTCTCCAGCATTTGGTCAATAAAAGGCAAGGGAAAGTGATCTTTGCGGGTTGCCTGGTTTAGTCTTCTGTAATTGATGCACACCCGCTAGCTGTTCTAAATCCTCGTAGGTACCAACTCGTCATGTTGGTTCTTCATGACAGTCATCCTGAATTTTGTTGGTACTACTTGCACAGGGCTCACGCACTGGCTATCCGAGATAGGATAGATGATGCCTACAGCAAGTAGCCTTGTGACTTCTTTCTTGACTACATCTAGGAGTGTCGGGTTCAGCCTTCATTGCTATTGCCTTATGGGCTTAATGTCCTCCTCCATTAATATTCTATGCATGCAGATGGAGGGGTTAATGCTTGGAAGGTCTGAAAGTTTCCACCCAATCGCTTTCTTGTGTTGCCTTAGGACTTTCAACAGCTTATCTTTTTGCTCTTAGAGGAGGTTGTTTGCGATAATAACTGGGAGCTGTTGTTCATTGTCCAAGTAGGTGTATTTTAGGTGGCTAGGCAAAGGTTTCAGCTCCATGGGTGGTAGAGATGGAGGTTCCTCAGTTATAGGCCTCGGATCCATCTGGCCGGCTTGTTCTCGACTCGGCATCGTAAGTGTCGACATGATCTCGGCCCTATGCTGCTGCAGCCAACTCGGCAGGATGGTTTCAGTTCTTGTCGGATTGAGATCGGCTTTGGCTTCTTGTGCAGTTTCGGATGCGGATCCGGGTGGAACATCGAGCTTTACTTTGCTTTGGGTCTGATCTTCAATGGCTGAAATGGTTTCGGTGAGCTTTTCGGCCCTCGTGTTTGACTCTTTGGCCGAGTTGACTTTCACCCTTACGTTGAATCGGCCTTCTTTGGCCGACTTCATTTCGGTCGTGAATATGGTTGCCAGCTATGCAGGTAAAGGCTTTTTAGTCTCGGCAACTTTTACCTCTACATTATCTTTAGTCTCTGAGGTTTTAGTGTAGCAGACTTGGTTTATCAACTCAGTTAGTTCTTTTTCAAATGCCAAGTCACTGACGTTGCTATGATCATCCTCAACTTCTGGGGGCTCCAGTACTTCGTCATGGTCAGCCTTTGAGCAACTACTGGCTTCAGTAGTTCTAGCAAGATCTTCCATTCCCTCGCTGCAACTGTCTAGGTGGAAGTATTCCTCCACTAGCTCTTCCATTATATCTATACCAAAGAGGGAGTGGTCTTCGGTGGGGTGCTTCATGGCTTCAAAAATATTGAACTGCACCAACGTGTCACCGAGTTCCATGGAGAGTGTTTCGACATGCACGTCAATCTTCATCCTTGCTGTCATTAGAAATGGCCTCCCTAGTATCAAGGTTGGTCCTTTCCCTGATGGCTCGTCCTCCATGTCAAGCACATACAAATCAGCTGGAAATATTAGCTCATTCACTTGGACGAGGACATCTTCGAGAACTCCCAGGGGTTGCACGATACTTCTGTTAGCAAGCTGAATGGTCATCCCCGTGGGTTCCAGATCTCCGAAATTGAGGGACCTATAAGTTGATGTAGGCATGACGTTGATTGATGCTCCCAGGTCCAGCATAGCATCAGCAAATGTGCAATCACCAATAGTGCATGGGACCGAGAAGATACCGGGGTCTTGGCACTTCTTTGGCAAGACCTGTGAGATTCCTGCAGTGGGGTTATTTTTGGTTAAGCTTGAGACCACGCCTCCAAGTTCTCGACTTCCCTTCATCTTCCTTCTTTTGTGTACGCATAATTCCTTGAGGAATTTTGCGTACTTCGGAATTTTGTTAATCGCATCGAGAAGTGGAATGTTGAGTTCCACCTTTCGGAACATCTTCAGCAGCTCGTCATCAGAATGTGGTTTCTTTGCCGAGACGGTCCGAGATGGAAACGGTAACGGGACAGCTATCTCTGGATGAGACTGTGAGTCGGCTGATGCTTCAGAGTTGGTTTCGGTTGGTTGCGGCTCCTAATGCTGTTCAGGCTGGGGTAATTCCTTACCGCTTCTCAGTGTCACTGCATTAGCATTCCCTCTCGGATTCGGAATGGATTGAGGGGGAAGGCTGCTTGAGCCGACTGACTATAACTCACTCATAGTATTTGCTAGCTGTCCTATTTGCATCTTGAGATCCTGGATGGTGGTGGTCACATTTTGCTGGAATTGTAGATTGTTGGAACTTAGTGATTGTTGAAATTCCAAGTTACTCGTTGCCAACTGCTTCATTAAATCTTCTAGTGATGGTGAATTGCCTTGAGTAGGAGTTCTTTGTTGCTGTGGTAGGAAGGATGGTGCTGTGTATTATGGACTCTGCTGCTGATAACCAGCTGCTCCATAGGGTGCATTCGGCATGTATCCGACTCTTTGAGCTGCGTATGGTCCTGGTTGTGGGTTTGGCCGGAGTGGTTGTTTCCCATATGGTTGATTATCGAATTGCCGGTTCTTATAGGTTTGGTTCCCATACTGGAATCCTCCTATGGCTCCAACACTTTCAGTTTGGCCAGACTCGGTCTCTTGAAAAGTGGGGCACAGGTCAGTTGGATGCTCCACTAAAGTACATATGCCACAGACTTTTGCTGCCATGGCTGGATGATGTTGACTAACAGCCAGTTGTCTCACCAGGGATGTCAGTTCGGTCAGTTGGTTCTCCAACCTTTGGTTGGAGGCTACGCCGATTTCATTCACTGGCCGAGACGGATTTGGCCCTCTGATCCCAAATTGTTGAGTGTTGCTCGCCATGTTCGAGATCAGATGCCTTGTTGCTATTGGTGTTTTGTCCATTAATGCTCCTCCACTAGCTGCATCGATCATATTCATGTCCATCATTGATAATCCTTCGTAGAAGTACTGGATCAGCAGCTGTTCGCTGATCTGATGTTGGGGACAGGTGGCACATAGCTTGTTGAAGCGCTCCCAATATTCGTGCTGAGTCTCTCTTGTATGCTGCCTTATCCCACAGATTTCTTTCCTGATGGTCGCAGTTCTAGAAGCTGGGAAAATTTTTTCTAGGAAGGTCCGTTTCATATCTCCCCAGGTGTTGTAGAGTGCTGGCTGCAAATATAGCCAGTCCTTTGCAGCTTCGTCCAGAGAGAATGGGAACGCCTTCATCTTGATATAGTCTTCTGGGATTCCATGCGGCCTCATCGTGGAACAAACCACGTGGAATTCTTTGAGATGCTTGTGGGGGTCTTCTCTTGTAAGACCGTGAAATTTAGGCAACAAATGTATCGAACCAGACTTCAATTCATATGTCTGAGCCGGCTCTAGTTGTGGATACTGGATACACCATGGTTGGTACACCACATCTGGAGTGGCTAGCTCTTTCAGCGTCCTGTCGTGGTTTTCCATCTGCCCTGGCTCTATGAAATTATTAATACTAGTAATAAAATGGTCAGTACAAAATTGGTCAAAGTTAGTGGTAGAATTTACACTACTATCGATATTTACTGTGGTATTTCTAATTTTTCGCAATCTACGTAAAGTTAGTTCTATTTCTGGATCAAAAATATACAATGGGTCAGTGCTACTCCTAGTCATGCATCATGCAGAATTCAAAGTAACTAAAGGAACAATTAATTCTACTGAAAACAGAATGGGGTCAATATGTAATGCAGAGTTAAATGTAATGCAGAGTTAGAAAATTAAATGTTTGTATGTAATACAGAATTGGAAATTTCTACTATATCTATATGTATATATTTGTTTTTGTTTAACAGTGAATTCACGTAAAAATTTATTGATAAATTAAGACTCGACAGACTCTAAACAAAGCTTCTTACAACTCGGATTCGATTCGATTCACTTGGCACACTAAAACACAAAGGAACTTGTGTCCCCGACAACGACGCCAATTTGATAAACATGTTTTTTCGTCGTCTTAAACTCCTTATCAAATAATTAAAGCTAATTGTAGTATAGTCAACCCTAGGTCATTCTTCTCAAGGACACAATGCGTTCTAAATGTGATTCAATGTATAGTAAACGGAAGCAAAATCTAGGTGCAAGGTACTGATTCACTCGGCACTTGCCAAGTTGCTCTTGGTAGAGACTGAGCCAAGATGATATCGGTAGAGACAATCTGGCTTGGTCTCGGCTGAGTGCAGACAGGCATTACAGAGATGGATTATCTCTGTCTCGGACTGAAAAACAGTAAGCAAGGGGGTTTGAACGTAAGTAAAGCAACAAGTAAACTAGGCTACGAATGCAGTAAACATATACTCCTGCTACTGGTTGCCTATTATTATTATTATATAACTGTGTTCATGTTCAGTTCTGTCAGTCCAAGTCTAGTCCACATTCCACACTCCAGTTCTCAGTCCATATCAGCCTTGGGTAATCTTATGGCAATCGCCAAAGGTTCGTCCATTACCATACCGAGGAATTACGCAATCGCTACCTTAGCAGTTGGCAGGGATTATGTTCAAAGCTGATTTTAGGTTCTCGATTAAATATGGTTAAATGATTACCTACTGAATTAGTTAAATCAGTTCCAATCGGCTTAGCTTAACATTAATCACAATTCAATTGCAATTGCGAATTAAATCATGAATTAAAGGAGAGGAAGAGAACAAAGATAAGCAATACAGAAAGTAATTGATTAACAGAAAACATAATACAAACATAGGGCCTAGATTCGATGATTCCATCCTCCACGACGATCGCCATGGACGATGGCGATGATTCACCTCTGCTAGTAACCTTCGGCTTCTCAGTTCCTAGCTTGCATTTCCTTAATCGAGAGAAACGCCATTAACAGCACTGTGTACCACCGTGAGTGGAGAAGATGAAAAACGAGAGAGAATGTAGATAATGGACGCGGGAAAATATGAATGCAAAAAGACCCCTAATTGTTCAGAGTTCTATCTATTTATACAGGGGTGGACACAGCTGCCAAAGCTAACAGAATTACATGTATAATTCCTATTCTACCCTTGCTGTGACTTGTGTTGCAAGCTACCCACGAGATGATGTGGTGCTTGAGCTGGAACCGAGGTGGCTCTGGGTTGCTAACATGGAGCGCCACCTGGATCTACCTGGTTTGAGCTGTTGGCTTGCATGGGCTGATTCTCGGCCTGGGCTTCTAGTGGCGGGCTGAGCTTGGCTGGACCTACAATGAAGAGATAGTTAGCTAAAAACCTTAAATAAACACAAATTATGTTTTACTCTAATTTTAGGCCATTAGTCTGGATTTTAGCTAACATTTATCTTTTAAGTTCATGGGTTGCTCAGTGGCACTCTTCTTAGATCCAATTAAGATGTATATTTTATGACTCATCAAGCACACATCATAGTTAAGGGAGTTGATACACACCCCATTTTACGATTCTGCAATTCATCCTCTTTGCTATCGTTCCATTGTATTGGTGGTGCACGATGCCTCAATGATGCTTGGTCAATCGATCGAGCATCGGTCAAGGTTTGAGTTGAGCTGAGTTACCAGAGAATGACTAACCAGGAGGGATGAATTCGTTCATCTTCACGGCACGCTCTAGAGGGTACTGCCTCTCATGTTCCTTTGAATTCTTTGACTAAACCACCACGGTTTCATCCATGGCGATTTTATGGTGAACTGAGTTAGTTTGTGTTCTCATCCAATTCATGTATCAACCCTTGTATCAATAACTTGTTTTGTCAATAATATTGATGTTTCCATATTTTCTCTATGTGCAATTCCTGTCATATTGAACTACTTTGTACTCGATAGTTGCAAGAGGAACAATAGTAGATAACGTTAGATTAGGCCGATTGGAACTTATCTAACAAGAAGTTAGGTAATCGTTGAGAAAAGCTTAGATTAACCAAGAGCATAATCCCTGCTTCCTCGAGGCAGCGATCGTGTAAGCCCTCAGTAAGCAACGAACAAATGTTCGGCGATCGTCGTAAGATTTATGTTGGTTTGGAATTGTATACAAATCTTTTAGGAATCAGAACTAGTTGTTGATGAACCTATGAATTGATATAGTAATAGTAATTGTTCATAGTTTAGATTGATTTCCATAGAATAGTTTACTTTTTGTCTTGCAATTACACAAAAAAAACCCCTTCTTTATGCGTCTATAGGTATGTGTCCGCGTCCGAGTCTAGCCGAGACTGTCTACGTCCCTTCGTGTCTAAGTCCGTGCTTAGCCAAGACAGTATCAAATATAGCTCAATCGAGTCTATACCGAATCTGTCTCTGCCAAGAGCGAGTTGGCATTCTGCATACTTAGTATTCTCTATGACTTTCTAATTCCACATTAGTTACAACTCAATACACTATATCATTGAGAAGAATGACCTAGGGTTGAGTATGCTATAGTTAGCTTTGGTTTTATTTGATAAAATCCACTAGAACAAAAGGTAAATTATCAAATTGGCGTCGTTGCCACGGACGCAAATTTTGTTGTGTCCTAGTGCGTTGAGTTTGAAGCTCATAATGAATCCCGAGTTTGTAGAATGCTAGGATTGTTTCTATGATATATTGAGTCTATTTTGTTTTATCTGTTGATTGTGTTGAATTCCTTGTTATCTATATCTGTTTTGTTTTATCGCACCTGTGTTAGAATCCGGATCCACTTTCTTTTGTAAAGTCGTATCAGTAGTTTGTTTAATTCTTTTTGGCATGTCGAGTCTGTGTTTGTGTGTTTTTAAGAGTTTTCATGTATTATGTGTGAAAAAAAAGATAAGAAAGAGTATAATACTTTTGATTTGTCTGCATAGCACTATTCTTGTATCACATTTCATTTTTCCCACAATTTTCTATTTCTCTACATCTTAGATATTGCATTGCTTGTTTTTCTTTTTGAAGATGATGCATGACTAGGAGTAATTCTAACACATTATATGATTTAGACCCTAACATAAAAATAACTTTACAAAGACTATGAAGGTTAGAAGCACTGTAGTAAGCACTAATAGTATTCCTAATTCTAGTTCTAACTCTGATAACAGTGTTTCTGCTACTAACCATACTATTTTTTCTTCATATAGTAGTTCTAACATTAACACCTACTCTAACTTGAATTTGAATGATTCCAATAAACCAGAGCTAATGGAGAACTAGGATCGCATATTAAAGGAGCTGGGCATGCTGGATGTGGTGTACCAACCATGGTGCATCGAGTATTCCCAGCTGGAGCCAACTTAGTCATATGAATTAAAATCTAGTTTAATAAACTTGTTGCCTAAATTTCATGGTCTTGTAGGTGAGGATCCACATAAGCACCTGAACGAGTTCCACATAGTTTGTTCTACAATGAGGCCGCAGGGGATACCAAGAGACTACATCAAGATGAAGGCGTTCCCATTTTCTCTAGACGGAGTAATGAAGGATTGGTTGTACTTGCAACTAGCTCTTTTCAACACTTAGGGAGACATGAAAGACACCTTCTTGGAGAAGTTCTTCCTAGCGTCCAGAACTGCGACTATCCATAAGGAAATCTGTGGAATCTGGCAACATGTAGGAGAAACCGTTCATGAATATTAGGAAAGATTTAACAAATTGTGTGCCACATGTCCACACCATCAGATCAGTGAACAGTTACTGATTCAATACTTCTATGAAGGTTTGATGATGATGGACCGTAGCATGATTGATGCCACAAGTGGAGGAGACTTAATGGATAAGACACCAATAGTAGTGAGACATCTAATTTCGAACATGGTGAGTAATACGAAGCAGTTCGGAACCAGAGGAGTCGTCATGAGCAAAGTAGTGAACAAAGTCGATGCAATTGATAATCTGAGATTGGAAAACCAACTGACCAAGTTGATATCATTAGTAAGATAGCTCGCCATTAGCCGACATCAACAAATATCACTAGTCAAAATTTGTGGAATATGCACTTCTATGAAGCACCTAACCAACATGTGCCCCACACAACAGAAAACAGAGTCGAACAATGCTGAAATTGTTGGAGCCATAGGTGGAACCCAATACAGTTGACAACCCTACCAAACTTAGCAATTTCATGGTCAACAATTCAGAAGGCCACAACAGTATAGGTCGAGTCCGAGTCAAGTGCAATATGCAGTCCCAAGATTTAGACCCATGCCAAACACGCCAGCTTCGAATCTCAATTACTATCAACAGCCGGGACCGAGATATCCAATGCCGTTATTCCAACAACAGCAGCACTAAATACCGACACAAAACAACTCACCATCCATGGAGGAATGGATGAAATTTCAATAGAACATGAATGCCACAATGCATGATTTGAAAATGCAGATTGGTCAACTAGCCAACTTAATAAGTCAAATACAATTGGTCGGATCCGAAACCTTCCTTCGCAAAACCCTTCCAAATCCTAAAGGAGGGAACGTGAGTGTTGTAACATTGAGAACTGGTAAAGAATTACAAATTGTGTCGCATACAAAACCGAACCCAACTGATACTAAGTCTGAAGTAGAAGCCGATTCCCGAGTTCAGCAACAGGCTAAGACCACCCTACTACCGTTTCCCTCCCGGCCACTCTCAACAAGGAAGTGTGAGATTGATGAAGACTTGCTAAAGATGTTCCGGTGAGTAGAAATCAACATTCCACTCCTTGATGCAATAAAGCAGGTCCCTAAGCATGCAAAGTTTCTGAAAGAACTATGCATTCACAAGAGGAAGAAATTGAAAGTAGAAGCTAAAGTGGGATGTGTTTTGTTAGCGTTCATTCAAAAGGAAGCCATAGCTGGAACAACCAACTCTACCAAGAAAATGCAGAGATCTTAGAATTTTCTCAGTCCCATGCACCATTGGCGATTGTGCCTTCGCCGATGCTATGCTGGACCTAGGAGCCTCAATCAATGTCATGCTAGCATCAGTCTACAAGTCCCTAAACTTTGGAGACCTAGAGCCTACAGGCGTTGTCATACAACTTGCCAACAGAAGTGTTGTACAACTCATGGGTATTCTTGAAGATGCTCTCGTCCAAGTCAGCAAACTGATATTTCCAACCAGTTTCTAAGTGTTAGACATGGAGGACGAAATGTCCAGAAAGGGATCTACCTTAATTCTAGGACGACCATTTCTGATGACTGTAAGAATGAAAATTGATGTATATGCCAGGACACTTTCAATGGAATTCAGGGATAACTTAGTTCAGTTCAATATTTTCAAAGCAATGAAGAATCCCCTCGAGGACCATTCCCTCTGTAGTATTGATATGATTAACATGCTAGTTGAGGAGTTTACACAACTAGACTCTAGTAGTGATAACATGTCACCCTTTGTTGAAATTTCTAATGTGTTTCCATGTGCAAGTTTTGTAGTAGAAGAAGTTGACTTCACCAATAGAACTAAAGTGCTAGATCCATCCGACTCTGGAAACTATGTTCACAGCCCTGATAACCTGGTGAATATTTTTTATTTTTTCGATTTACTTGACCAGGTATGTAGGCACGATGAAGAACTGAAATGTTCAATAAGTGCAAAAATTCAAGTTGTCGGAAGACCAATGATAAGTCATATTTTATACCCCTCACAAGAGCTTAAGATGAGTATTATTAAGAATGTTTAGTGATTAAGAGTCCTATCTTAGCTAAGATTCGAATTATGGGCCTAGAAATAGGAAATATATAAATTTGTGCTAAACTAAGGATTTTCACTAACAAAAGATTGGATTTGTTTTGCAGGCCTGAAAGCCAAGAGCATTTCGGCCCAGTAGAAGCCGAGAGCATCTCAGCCCACTAGAAGCCGAGAGCATCTCGGCCCAATAAAAGCCGAGAACATCCCAGCCCAAGCCAACTTCAGTTGCCAAAATCACTCTAGTAAGAATGCATATATGATTATGCTAAAATTAAGGAATCTATAATGCAGATTTGATTATCCTGGAATTAAGGAATCTGTAATGTAGATATGATTATGCTAGAATCAAGGAATTTGTAATCTCCTAGGATCGAGGAATCTGTAATCTCCTAGGATTGAGAAATTTGTAATCAGTAATTTAAATTTGTAATCAGTTACGATCAGGAAATATGTAACTAAGCAGGAAATCTACGGGAATCAAGGAATCAACGATTCTATGGGATTAGATTTAGATTTTACCAACTTGTGTATAAATAAAGCATGCCAGCCCACGTCTTCGGTGTGGGAAAACAATGGAATTCAAGACCTAGCATCGTCAGCACTACAGACGTCCCAAGCTAGCACGGTGGTACACGAAGCTTCAATAAGGTGTCTCTCTCGATTGAGGAGGTATAGGACTAGGATTTGGGAAGTTGGAAGTTGTCGGAGGTGATCGCTTGGTATAGTCGATGCACTCCTGTGGATGGAAACCTCAACACTTGGCCATCACTAGTGCACCACTACCGTCCTTCCATTGGCGATTGTCGTGGAAGGCAGACTCTCTAGAGAATGCTGAATTCCCACCTTTGTATTCAATTCTATTTTCAATATTATAACTGGTTTGCAATTCTATCTCTTTATTATAATTCCTACGCTTTAATCTGCTTTTAACTTTGCCGCGATTGCACATTGTTAGAGGTAGATCACGTTAGACTATGGCCGATTGGAACTGGCTTAATAATATAATTAGGTAGAGAACCTAAAATAAACCAAGTACATACTGCCTGCCAACTGATGAGGTAGCGATTGTGTAAATTCTCGGTATGGCAATGGACAAACGTTCGGTGATTGTCATAAGAATCTAAGGTTGATTCGAAGTATAATTCTAGGTAAGAATGGCAACCTGTTGTGTGTTGATTTCCGAATTGGTACAGTAGTTAGTATAAATTAGCTTAGCATAATTTAGTTTACTTTCTGCACTTAGTTTACTTTCTGCACTTAAACACAAAACACCCCTATTTACTGCTTTTCCGAAGTCCGAGATCGAGTCAGTCTGACTCCGTCACGTCCATCCAAAACCGAGTCAGTCCGACTCTATTGCGTCCAAGTTTGCTCTTAGCCGAGACCGTGTCGGATTTGTCTCCGCCAAGACCAAACTGGTCAGTCTTTGCCGAGAGCGAGTCGCATTCTACACTTGACTTTTTTGCACAAACTCTAATTTCTACACTTTGCTACAATTTGAATACACTGTGTCCTTCAGAGAATTGACCTAGGGTTAGCTATATTATAGTTAGCTTTAGTATTTATTTGAGGCGTGTAAGACGACTAAAAACCCGCTTATCAAATTGGCGCCATTGTTCAGGACATAAGTTCTTTTGTGTCTTTGTGTGCCAAATCTGAGTCAAGCTGAACCCCGAGTCTGTGGACTACTATGTTTGTTTTTAAATTATAGAGTCTATCTTTTGTTTGAGTCATTTGGGTACACTAAGTCTGTTTTTTTACTGCATCTTATCTTTTCTATATTTTGTTCCATTCTGTATTTTGTTTTGCATGACTAATGTTCTCCATCATGCATGACGAGAAGTAGTTCAGAGCCATTGCATGCTTTTGATCCTGAGATAGAGAGAACTTTGCATCGTTTAAGCAAAGCTAGGCTTACTATAACACTTGATAGCAATAGTTCTAATTCTATTTGGAATTCTGAGAATAGAAATTTTACTACTAAGGACTCTAACCTTTTTGAGCACCAAGAGGCAGGATCAATGGAGAACAATGATAGAACACTGAAGGAGTTGGCCACACTAGACGTGGTGTATCAACCATGGTACATTCAATGTCTACCATTGGAGCCAGCTCAAAGTTAAGAAGTAATGTCTAGTCTAATTCATTTATTGCTTAAGTTTCACAGTCTTGCAGGTGAAGATCCTCACAAGCATTTAAAGGAGTTCCACGTGGTCTGTTCCACAATGAGGCCGCAAGGGATACTAGAAGAGCACATCAAGATGAAAGTGTTTCCATTCTCCCTAGATGGAGCTGCAAAAGATTGGCTGTATTTGCAGTCAGTTCTCTTCAATACCTGGGGGGACATGAAGCGCATGTTCTTAGAAAAATTCTTCCCAGTGTCCAGAACAATGACCATAAGGAAGGAGATTTGTGGGATCAGGCAACATTCCGGCGAGACACTACATGAATATTGGGAGAGGTTCAACAAGCTTTGCACCACATGTCCACATCACCAGATCAACGAGCAGTTATTGATTCAATATTTCTATGAAGGTTTGATGATGATGGACCTAAGTATGATTGACGCTGCAAGTGGAGGAGCACTGATGGACAAGATGTCGACAACTGTACGACATCTGATCTTGAACATGGCCAACAACACGTAACAATTCGGGGCCAGAGGAACCATAGCACCCAAAATGGTGAATGAAGTCGGTACAATTGGCAATCCAAGATTGGAGAATCAGTTGACTGAGATGACATCATTGGTGAGACAGCTTGGCATCGGCCAATACCAACCCATTGTAGTAGTATGGAGTTCCAACAAACCATGAGCTCTAGTAACTTGCAGTCCTAGCAAAACATGAGCGCCATTGTTTAAGATCTCAAGATGCAAGTGGGCCAATTAGCCAACTCAATAAGTCAGTTACAGTCAGCCGGATCTGGGAACCTTCTCTCGCAACCAATTCCAAATCCAAGAGGGAACGCGAGCGTAATATCACTAAGAAGTGGTAAAGAATTACAAGTAGCACCACAGTAGAAACTGAGATCTGCCAGCACCGAATCCAAACCAGGTGCTGACTCAACCACCACAGTAGACTAGTCCCGTCCCAGTCCCTTTTCCAAGTCATACACTCTCAGCAAGGAAGCCCGAATATGATGAAGAGTTGCTAAAAATATTCTGGAAGGTGGAGATTAATATCCCACTCCTGGATGCCATAAAGCAGATCCCCAAGTACGTAAAATTCCTTAAGGAGTTATGTGTGCACAAGAGGAAAAAGATGAAAGGAGTAGTGGAACTAGGAGGGATAGTGTCGACACTAACCAAAAATGGCAACCTCATTACCGGCACAAGACAAACCCTGCCAAAGAAATGTCGAGACCTCGGAATCTTTTCGATCCCATGCACCATTGACGACTGTACCTTTGTAGATGCCATGTTGGACTTAGGAGCTTTAATAAACATCATGCCGACGTCAATCTACTAGTCCTTGAATTACGGAGACTTGGAACCCACCAAGATGACCATACAGTTGACAAACAGAAGCGTCGTCCAGCCCTTAGGTGTTCTTGAAGACGTCCTGGTTCAAGTTGAGGAACTAATTTTCCCAACCGACTTCTATGTGCTGGATATGGAGGATGAGACACTAGGGAAAGGGTCTACCTTGATCCTAGGCCGACCATTTCTGATGACTGCCAAGACCAAGATTGATATGCATGCTAGGACACTCTCAATGGAGTTTGGTGACACTCTGGTGCAATTCAACATTTTCAAAGCCATGAAGCACCCTGTGGAGGACACCTCACTCTTTGGCATTGACTTGATCAATGAACTCGTCAAAGAATACATGCAAGTGGACACTGGCAGTACCAAATTCTTCCAGGTTGTTGGAAACATTGATATACTTGACTACCTCGGATCTGTGTTTGAGGAACCCGACCATGATGAACCTTTAGGAGTACATTATGCAAAAGTTACTACTGCCCTTGCATACTTGAAGCACGACTCTAAAAGTATCGATTCAATTGACCAATTTCTTAAGAATGAGAAACCGAATTGTTCAAAACATTTAGAAGTCCAAGTTGTTGGGACCACGAAACAACAATCAGCATAAATAGCAAACACTCTTGTTGAGAACGAGTCGGCTGACATAAGCCAAGACTAGACGAAGACCGAAAGCTCGTTGGTCACGAAGGTCGATGCCAATGCAGCCAAGGAAGACTTGAAGCAAGCCAGAATCAAAGCCAAAATAGTGTTGGTCAATCAGCATGAAGAACAATCAGAAGTCGGGATCATGCCGGCAACCCAAGTAACCGACTCTAATCAGGTCAACCAAACAGTCCCCAGACCAATAGGTGAGGTCTCACCACTAAAACCACCCATTGAGTTAAAGCCATTACCGGACCACCTGAAGTATGCCTACCTAGGTGGTGAACAACAATTCCCGGTCATAATTGCCAGCAACCTTCACCAAGAACAGAAGGAGAAATTGTTACAGGTCCTTAGGCAACACAAGAAGGCTATAGGGTGGAAATTATCTGACCTCCCAAGGATAAATCCCTCCATCTACATGCATAGAATCTTGATGGAGGAAGAAGCACGCCCTGTAAGGAAACAACAAAGGAGACTGAACCCAACCATCCTGGATGTTGTAAAGAAAGAAGTGACTAAGCTACTCGCCGCTGGAATCATTTATCCAATTTCATATAGCAATTGTGTCAGTCTAGTGGAGGTAGTACCTAAGAAGTCTAGGGTGACCGTGATGAAAAACCGAAATGATGAACTGGTACCAACGCGGGTTCAGAATAGCTAGCGAGTGTGTATTGACTACAGAAAGCTGAACCAAGCAACCCGCAAAGACCATTTTCCTCTACCTTTCTTAGACCAATTCTTGGAGAAGCTAGCCAGGAAGTCCCACTACTGCTTCCTAGACGAATATTCCAGATACATGTAGATACACATCACGCCTAAAGATCAACACAAGACAACCTTCACCTGTCCTTTGGGACATTTGCTTACACTAGGATGCCGTTTGGAGCATGCAATGCCCCAAGCACGTTCCAAAGATGCATGCTGAGCATTTTCTCAATTTTATTGGAGGATTTCATGGAGGTGTTCATGGACAACTTCATAGTTATGCAGACACTTTTGATTCATGTCTAGGAAATCTGGCCCGAGTACTAAAGCGATGCATAGAAACCAACCTGGTGTTGAACTTTGAAAAATGCCACTTCATGGTAACAGAGGGGATTGTCCTCGGCCACCTGGTATCAAGTCGAGGGATCGAGGTTAATAAAGCTAAGATTGACATCATTACGTCCCTCCCTAACCCCGCTTCTATGCGGGAAGTTTGTTCATTTCTAGGACATGCAGGTTTTTTAGGCGTTTCATCAAGAACTTTAGCAAGACCGCCTTGCCACTGTCCAAACTACTACAAAAAGATGCGGAGTTTGTCTTCAACAAAGAATTCATACAAGCCTTTGAGGAGTTAAAGACCAGATTGACATCCACACCAATCCTTCAAGCACCTAACTGGGAGCTCCCGTTCGAGCTAATGTGTGACGCATCTAACTCAGCCCTTGGAGCCATTCTCGGGCAGCGAGACGGAGTTGATGGGTCAGCACACGTGATTGCCTATGCATCTCGAAACATGGACCAGGCCCAGATAAAATATACGACTATAGAGAAAGAGTTACTAGCAATAGTATTTGCTCTGGACAAATTTCGCTCCTATCTGCTTGGATCTAAAGTCATCATATTCTCTGATCATGCCGCCTTGAAATACCTCCTAAAGAAGCCAGATGCCAAACCAAGACTAATTCGGTGGATGCTTCTCCTGTAGAAATTTAACCTAGAAATCAAAGACAAGAAGGGTGCTAGCAATGCAATGGCTGACCACCTAAGTCGGATTGAACGTGAACCTAAACCAATGCCAATCCGAGACGACTTCCCGGACGAGCAATTGCTGCGCATGGACACATCTACACCATGGTTCGCAGACATATGCAGTTTCATCGTTGCATCTCAGTTTCCACCAGAGGTATCCCGACTGTATAAAGAGAAGATCAAGAGTAATGCCAAGTACTGCATATGGGATGATCCGTATCTTTGGAAGCGCGACAGCGACCAAGTCATTCGCAGGTGCATTCTGGACTCCGAGATTAGCTCAGTCCTCCACTTTTGTCATGTAGCAGCTGGAGGCGGCCATCGTGGATCAACTCGGACAGCCCGAAAGGTACTAGATTGTGGGTTTTACTGGCCTACCATTTTTTGAGACGCCCACCAATTCGTCTCGACCTGCAAACAATGTTAAAGAGTAGGGACAGCCATAAGCCACCGACATGAGATGCCTCAACACCCAATCCTATTCTGTGAAGTATTCGACGTTTGGGGAATTGACTTCATGGGACCGTTCCATGTGTCCAATGGATACTCATACATTTTGCTGGCTGTGGACTACATGTCAAGATGGGTTTAAGTAGTGGCCACCAAGACCAACGATGCCAAGGTAGCTGTGAATTTTCTTAAGTCTAACATTTTTTGCAGGTTTGGTGTGCCAAAAGCTCTAATCAACGAGTAGGGAAGTCACTTCTGTAACCAAGCCATGTCATCCCTCTTGGAAAAGTATGGGGTGGTGCATCAGATTGCCACAGCATACCATCCCCAGACAAACGGCCAAGCCGAAGTATTCAACAGGGAAATCAAGAAGATTTTGCAAAAGTTGACCAACCCGAGCCGGAAGGACTGGAGCCACCACCTTGAAGATGCGCTTTGGGCATATAAGGCGACATACCGGACTCTGTTAGGAATGTCTTCCTACCGAATTGTTTTCGGCAAAGCCTGTCACCTACTAGTTGAACTTGAACACCAAGCTTATTGGGTAGTCAAGAAGTGCAACATGGCCTACGACCAAGCTGGGGAAGAAAGTAAGCTCCAACTACAAGAGTTGGAGGAACTCGGCTTGGAAGCCTACGAGAACTCCTACATTTACAACCAGCGAGTCAAATATTCCATGATCGCCAGATTTTAAGAAAGGAGTTCCAAGTTGACCAAAAAGTGCTCTTGTTCAATTCAAGATTAAAGCTCATCGCCGGTAAGCTCTGTTCCAAGTGGGACGGCCCATTTATTATCACTTAAGTTTTTCCCTATAGTGTAGTAGAATTACGGGACGATCTCACAAGAAGTACCTTCCAAGCCAACAGGCAGCAGCTCAAAATCTTCCATGAAGGCCCAAGAACAACAGTAGGTGAGGTGGAGAGCATCTCCTTAACAAAACTAGCCATGGTGGCCGGCACGCCCTAAGCAACACGACAATAAAACCCCCTCTATATTCCTATCATGCATTGAGGACAATGCACCATTTAAGTGGGGGGGGGGGGGGTGTTCCGTAGGAGGGTGACGATTTGTTTGGTTTTGTTTTGTTTTTAGTCTTGTTATTTCGTTTTGATTTTGTTCATGTTCTATTTTATCTGTTCTATTTCATCTGTTCTATTTCATTTTGTTTCTTTTCTTTTCATTCCAATCTCTTTTCAAGTCATTTTCCCTTGATTTAAATAAAAGGCTATCCAAGTTGAGTCCATGCCAACTCTGGTTCCATACCAAGCAATCACCTCGGCTTCTACTGGGCAAAGATGCTTTTGGCTTCTACTAGGCCGAGATCTGGATTGACATCGACCTTGTCTCATATCTTGCTTTTAATTATGATTTTTGTTTTGTTTTCCCCTTAATTGATTTCTGATTGCTAATTACTGAGAAAACTATTTTGAAATAATTTTGAAAAAGGTATCCATGACCCTGGAGGAAAGATTTTTCAAACTTGATAGGAAATGAAATCTCTACACCTTTGGGCATTGAGTGATTGAAAAACTGGAAAAGAGGAACCTTCAGTAATTGAGCAACCATCCGTGTGAGAATTTGTGAGCCTTGCATACATAATGGCTTTACCTCTTGCAATTCTTTCCTTTCTTGTGTGATATTTTCATTCATGATGACTGGTTACTCTAGATTTTGCCTTGACTCTTTAGATACATCTCATTTTGCATGAAGGAGTGATCTGATCTAGGTCATGTTTCTATTAAGCCCCGAGCCAAATGGACTTACCTTGCAAAATTTATCCCTTGTTTACCCTCTTTGAGCCTGAATCACCATTTTTTCTAACCTTAGGGGGATAGAAGAGTTTTGGAATTGTTTTGGGAGTGGGTCTCGTTCAAGTGTGGGGGAGACACCCGGGGACATAGTAAGATTAGTGCATCCAAAAGGGGTTGAAAAAGGAAAGAAGAAAAACAAGTGTTGGATGAACCAAAGAAAGGGAAAGCAGCCAAAAGTTATAAGCTAAAGCAAAAATACATCACAAAGCTGCAAACAAGAAGTGAGAAAAAGAAGAAAAGAAAAATGGAAAAAGGGAAAGAAAACAAGTGAGCAAGAATGCTCCCCCCTTCCCTATGGTTACTAAAGCTCACTTACCATCCTGTATCCTACCCTTAACCTAATGATCATGATGGCATGTGGTTTTGAAGGTGTAGAGGGAGAGGCTAGTTAAAGTTTTGAAGTGTCGGTTGCATGGGATGTTTGAGTGTAGACACAATCCCAAACACTTGAGAGATTGAGAGAATATGCCCTAAGAGAGAGCTTGGTCACTTCTCCGTTACTCTTTGATGTTTGTAGGTTGTTTATTTGCTTTAGGTGTGGAGAAAGTAACTCTCATAGATTGTTTGAAAATCTAGATTCTGGGATGATAGCATGCTTGATCTGTTTGTCAAACTTGAAAAATTCATTTGAAAACATATTTCCTCTTTCAATTTCCTTGAAATCTGATTTTGCCCAAGAGTGCAAAAGTGTAAGTGTGGGGGTCTGATAAGTCATATTTTATACACCTCACAAGAGCTTAAGATGAGTATTATTAAGATTGTTTATTGATTAAGAGTCCTGTCTTAGCTAAGATTCGAATTATGGGCCTAGAAATAGGAAAAATATAAATCTGTGCTAAAATAAGAATTTTAACTACCAAAAGATTGGACTTGTTTTGTAGGCCTGAAAGCCGACAACATTTCAGCCCAGTAGAAGTTGAGAGCATCTCAGCCCAGTAGAAGCCGAGAGCATCTCGGCCCAGTAGAAGTCGAGAGCATCTCGGCCTAGTAGAAGCCGAAAGCATCTTTGCCCAGTAGAAGCCGAGAGCATCCCAGCCCAAGCCGACTTCAGCGACCAAAATCACTCCAGCAAGAATGCAGATATGATTATGCTAAAATTAAGGAATCTATAATGCAGATTTGATTATCCTGGAATTAAGGAATCTGTAATGTAGATATGATTATGCAAGAATTAAGGAATTTGTAATCTCCTAGGATTGAGGAATTTGTAATCTCCTAGGATTGAGAAATCTGTAATCAGTAATTCAAATTTGTAATTTGTTAGGATCAGGAAATATGTAACTAAGTAGGAAATCTATGGGAATCAAGGAATTAGCGATTCTATGGGATTAGATTTAGATTTAGCCAACTTGTGTATAAATAAAGCATGCCAAGCCACGTCTTCGGTGTGGAAAAACAGTGAAATTCTAGACCTAGCATTGTCAGCACTACAGAAGTCCCAAGCTAGCACGGTGGTACATGAAGCTTCAATAATGTGTCTCTTTCGATTGATGAGGTACAGGACCAGGATTTGGGAAGCTGGAAGCTATCGGAGGTGATCGCTTGGTATAGTCGACGCACTACTGTGGATGGAAGCCTCAACGCTTGGCCATCATTGGTACACCACTACTGTCCTTCCATTAGCGATCATCGTGGAAGGCGGACTCTCTAGAGAATGTTGAATTCCCACCTTTGTATTCAATTCTATTTTCAATATTATAACTGCTTTGCAATTCTATCTCTTGATTATAATTCCTGTGCTTTAATCTGCTTTTAACTTTTCCGCGATTGCACATCATGTTAGACTAGGGCCATTGGAACTGGCTTAATAATCTGATTAGGTAGCGAACCTAAAATCAACCAAGTACATACTCCCTACCAACTAATGAGGTAGCAATTGTATAAATCCTCGGTATGGCAATGGACAAACGTTCGACGATTGTTGTAAGAATCTAAGGTTGATTCGGAGTATAATTCTAGGTAAGAATGGCAACCTGTTATGTGTTGACTTCCGAATTGGTACAGTAGTTAGTATAAATTAGTTTAGCGTAGTTTAGTTTACTTTCTGCACTAAACACAAAGCCTCCCTATTTACTGCTTTTTGAAAGTCCGAGACCGAGTCAGTCCGACTCCGTCATGTCCATCCGAAACCAATTCAGTCCAACTCTTTGCGTCCCGAGTCTACCCTTAGCCGAGACCGTGTCGGATTCGTCTTTGTCGAGACCAAACCGGTCAGTCTTTGCCGAGAGCGAGTTGGCATTCTACAGTTGACGTTTTCTGCACAAACTCTAATTTCTACAATTTGAACACATTGTGTCCTTGAGAGAATCAACCTAGGGTTAGCTATACTATAGTTAGCTTTACTATTTATTTGAGGCGTGTAAGACGACTAAAAACCCGCTTATAAACCAACACTATTACAGATGGCAACAATAATTGTCGAGTATGATTCGGCAAGTAATGGCTAACATTTGTGCAAGGCCAAGACCGCCTCAACTCATCAAGTGCCAAACCTATACCAAGCCGATCAATTATTGCCAAAAGCCGAATACAACGGGAACAATCCAAAGTAGGAGCAACCCAAGACCAAGACCGACTCGGCATATCAAGTGCCGACTCCGGATCAAGTCGGTCAACCTCAACCAAGATCCATCACCGACTTACTTCCATCTCAATTACCACCCGACCAAGAATTAAAACCTTTGCTAGACCACCTAAAGTATGTATACTTGATCATAATCAACATTCCCCTGTGATCATAGCCAACAACCTTTGCCGAGAGCAAGAAGAGAAACTATTGAAGGTCCTCCAGTAACACAAGAGGGCAATTAGGTGGAAACTTTCCGACCTTCCAAGAATAAACCCCTTCATTTGTACGCACAAAATTTTAATGGAGGAGGAAGCTCGTCCAACAAGGTAACGGCAAAGGAGGCTGAATCTGACCATCCTTGACGTTGTGAAGAAAGAAGTCACCAAACTACTTGCTTCCAGGATCATCTACCCCATCTCGAATAGTAATTGGGTCAGTCCGGTGCAATTAGTGCCAAAGAAGTCTGGGGTGACTGTCGCAAAGAATCGGTAGGACAAGATGGTGCTGACTAGGATGCAAAACAATTGGCGAGTCTGCATTGACTATAGTAAGCTAAACTTAGCAACTTGGAAGAACCACTTCCCTTTTCCATTTATAGATCAAGTCTTGGAAAAGCTAGCTGGGATGTTCCACTACTGCTTCTTGGATGGATATTCTGGATACATGCAAATTTGTATAGCACCTAAAGACCAACACAAGACAACCTTCCCTTTGGTACATTTGCATATACCAGAATGTTTTTTGGACTCTGCAATGCTCCAAGCACATTCCAAAAATGCATGCTATGCATCTTCTTAGACCTGCTAGAGAACTGCATAGAGGTCTTTATGGATGACTTCACGGTGTATGCTAACACCTTTGACGCATGTTTGGAAAATCTGTCCCGAGCACTAAAAAGATGCATTGACACAAACATGGTGCTGAACTTTGAAAAATGTCATTCCATAGTGACAGAAGGAATTGTATTGGGCCATTTGGTATCAAACAGAGGGAATGATGTCGACAAAGCAAAGGTCGACGTCATTACTTCTCTCCCTAACCCTGCCTCATTTTGGCATGTGCGCTCATTCTTAGGACATGTAGGCTTCTATCGGTGGTTCATCAAAAATTTAGCAAGATTGCCTTGCCTCTGTCCAAACTGCTACAAAAGGATGTGGATTTTGTCTTCGATGAAGCATGCATACAAGCCTTCAACAAACTAAAGACTAGACTAACATCCGCACCAATTCTGCAAGCACCAAACTGGGAGCTGCCATTCGAGTTAATGTGTGATGCCTCCAACTTAGCACTTGGAGCCATCCTAGCCAACAAGTCGGAGTCGGCAAGCCAGCACATGTAATCGCTTATGCAACTCAAACCATGGACCCAACCCAGGTAAACTATACGACTATGGAGAAAGAGCTATTAGCAATTGTATTTTCCCTAGTCAACTTTTGTACATATTTGCTTGGCTCCAAGGTCATAGTTTTCTCTAACCATGCCGCACTAAAGTACCTGCTGAAGAAGTTGGATGCAAAGCTAAGACTCATTCGGTGGATGCTTCTCCTTCATGAATTCAATCTTGAGATCAAAGACAAGAAGGGTGCCAAAAATACAGTAGCAGATCATTTGAGCCACATTCTGGGATGAGTCGACCCAATGCCAATTCGAGACGACTTCCCCGATGAACAACTTCTACAAATAGCCTAGAGTCAACCATGGTTTGTTGACATATGCAATTTCCTTGTTACTTCCACATTCTTGCCAGGTGCATCCAAAGCATATAAAGCAAAACTTGAAAGCAAAGGAAAATATTATGTTTGGGACGATCCCTACCTTTGGAGATTTTGCAATGACCAAATAACTCGTAGGTGCATTCCAGATGCCGAGTTTCTCTCAGTCCTCCATTTCTGCCACTCCGCTCTTGGAGGCGGCCATTATGGGTCAACTCAAAGTGCCTGAAAGGTCCTTGATTGTGGCTTCTATTGGCCTACCATTTACTGAGATGCTCATAAATTTGTCTCGACCTGCAAGCAATGTCAATAAGCTGGGATGGCAATTAGCCGAAGGAACGAAATGCCTCAACAACCAGTTCTAATCTGTGAAATTTTTTATGTGTGGCGTATTGATTTCATGGGATCATTCCCTATCTCCAACAGTTAATCATATATATTGCTTGCTATCAATTACGTTTCCAAATGGGTAGAGGCAATAGCCACCGAAACCAATGATGCAAAAGTGGTTGTGGATTTCTTGAAGCCCAATATATTTTGTAGGTTTGGTGTTCCTAAAGCTCTTATCAGTGATAAAGGAACTCATTTCTGCAATAGAGCTATGTCCGCCTTACTCGAGAAATATGGAGTAACGCATAGAATCGCTACTCCATATCACCCTCAAACCAACGGCCAAGCTGAAGTCTTCAATAGGGAAATTAAGAAAACATTATAGAAAATGGCGAATCCCAACCGAAAGGACTGGAGTCGGCTCTTAGAAGATGCCTTATGGGAAAACTCCGCTAGGGATGTCTCCCTACCGGATTATGTTCAACAAAGCTTGTCACCTACCGGTCGAGATATAAAATAGAGCATATTGGGCCATGAAAAAATGTAACATGGCCTATGACCAAGCCGGCAAGGAAAGGAAACTTCAGTTACAAGAATTGGAGGAGCTACGCTTGGAGGCCTATGAGAACTCTCGGATCTATAAACAGAAGGTAAAACAATTCCATGATAACTAGATCATGAAAAAGAGTTCAAAGTCGGCCAGAAGGTGCTCTTGATCAATTCTAGATTGAAACTCATAGCCAGTAAGCTCCATTTTAGATGGGACGGTCCATTTGTTATTACTAACATTTTTCCCTATAGTGTAGTAGAACTCTAAGATGAGGCTAGCAACAAAATCTTCCAAGTCAACAGGCACCAACTAAAACATTTTCATGAAGGTCCATCACAACTACTAGGCGAGGTGGAGAGCATTTCGCTGAAAGACTCACCAGAAGGCGCACCTTGAGGACATCACCCTTTCCCGTTGCGAGAATGCTATGCATTGAGGATAATGCATCGTCTATGTGTGGGGAGGTATCTGGGTGTAGTTAGTCTGGAGTTACTTAAATTGCATTTTCATGTTATCCAATCGACTCCGATTCCATCTCCATTTTCTATTTTCACTTTCCTATTTTCTATTTTTTGTTTTCTATTTTCTGTTTTCTGTTTTCTATTTTACATCCCTATTTTTCATTTTCTGTTAATTTTGCTTTTTCTTACTTTTTTTTTCCTACAAAGCCTCTGATTTTCGACCAAGAGAAAACTGTATTGTAGAGCATCAATTAGAAGTCTGTAGGTTGAACGAAGTAAACATAGGTAATGCATAATCTTGGATAAAAGGTTCTCAAACTTAACATGGAAGGAAAAATTTTCATCCTTAGGAAGATAAGTGACTGAAAGATTGAAGTTGAAACCATTAAGTGATAGAGCAAAGTTAACCAAGTAAGATTTTGAGCCTTGTATAGATAAAATGGCTTTTATCTTGCCATTCCCTTCTTTCTTGTGTGATTTTGCATCTATGTTGACAAATTACTCTAGGTTTTGCCTTGGCACTCTCTACACTTTTTGCCACACATGCATTAACGAGATGATCTAAGCCGTCTTTTTCTTTACAAGCTACTAAGCCAAATAAGACCTACCTTGCGAAATGAATCCCTTGATTACCTCTTTGAGCCTTGATAAGTCATGTTTATACACCTCATAAGGGCTTAAGATGGGTATTATTAAGAATATTTAGTGATTAAGAGTTCTAGGCCAAAACTGAGTTCAGTGGCTAAAATCACTCCGACAAGAATGCATATATGATTATGCTAGAATTAAGGAATCTATAATGAAGATATGATTATGCTAGAATTTAGGAATCTGCAATGCAGATATGATTATGCTAGAATTAAGGAATTTGTCATGCAGATATGATTATGATAAAATTAAGGAATCTATAATGCAGATATGATTATGATAGAAATTAGGAATCTGCAATACAGATATGATTATGATAAGATCAAGGAATCTATAATCTCCTAGGATTGAGGAATCTGTAATCTCCTACGATTGAAAAATCGGTAATCAGTAATTCAAATTTGTAATCTGTTGAGATTAGGCTACGCCGCAGCTGCCCAACTTATGTATAAATAAAGCACGCTAGGCCACGTAGTCAGGTATGGAAAAAAATAGTGGAATTTTACACCTAGCACCATTAGAGATTGCAGGCGTTCCAAGCTAGCACGGTGGTACACAAAGCTTCAGTAAGGTGTCTCTCTTGATCGAGGAGGTACAAGACCAGGATTTGGGAAGCTGGAAGATGTTGGAAGTGATCGCTTGGTATAGTCGACGCACTTCGGTGGACGGAAACCTCAACGCCTAGCCATCAGCGGTGCACCATCGTTGTCCTTCCAAGGCGATTGTCGTGAAATGCAGGTTCTCTGGAAACTCTAAATTTCTCACATTGTACTTGAGTTTGTCTTCAATAATATAAGTGGTTTGCATTTCTGTCTTTTGATTATAATTCTTGTGCTTTTAATCTGCTTTAACTTTGCCGCGAATGCACATTGTTAGGAGTAGATCATGTTAGACTAGGATCGATTGGAACTGGTTTAATAATTTGGTTAGGTAGAGAACCTACAATCAACCAAGTACATACTCCTTGCCAATTGATGAGGTAGCGATTGTGTAAATCCTCGGTATGGCAATGGACAAACGTTCGGTGATTGTCGTAAGAATCTAAGGTTGATTCGGAGTATAATCTTAAGTAAAGAATCTATAAATTGATTATGTGTTGAATTCGGATTTGGTATAGTAGTTAGTTAGCGTAGTTTAGTTTACTTTCAATACTTAGTTTATTTTTCTGCACTTAAACACAAAACCCCCCCTATTTACTGTTCTTCCCAATCCGAGACTGAGTCCAGTCCGACTCCGTCGCATTTGTCTAAGCTAAAATCATATTGGCAATTCTAGTTGGTCTCCCACCGAGATCATCCTGGTCACACTTAAGCCGACCGAAAGTAAGTCAGCATTTTACAACATTTAGCGGTTTCTATACAAACTGTGATTTCTACACTCAGTCACAATTTAACACACTGTGCCCTTGAGAGAATCAACCTAGGGTTAGCTATACTATAGTTAGCGTTAGTATTTATTTGAGGCGTGTAAGACGACTAAAAACCTGCTCATCAAGCCTACACAACTATTCTTTCTTTGGTAACTCATTACAAGCCCAAAGATCAAAAAACCATGACCAACCTGAACCTTAAGGGTCAAAGGAGCTTTGGAATTATTTTGGGAATAGGTTTCATACAAGTGTGGGGGTGGCCGTAAAACATACCAGAGTAGTCTATTTGAAAAGTAGTTTGTACCAAGTGGTACTTGGATATTGAGAAAAACAAGGGCTGATGTACAAGGAAAATAAAGGAAAACAAGGGAAGCGACAGTAGTAAAAATATTGCAGAAACAAAAGTACAAATACAAAAAGTGAAAGTCGCAAGACAAAAAAGTGAAGCAAAAGAAATAAAAATGAAAGGGGAAGTATTATAATTGTCGCAGGATAGTCTCCATACTTATGGAACTCATTCCCCATTGCTCCTCTCTCCCCTTCGGTTCTTAAGCTCACTTTACCTACTATCTTCCTACCTTACCCCTGGCCAAGATACAACTCTTCAAAAGTCCTTTTGATCATTTGTCGCATGTGGGTTAAAGAGTAGAAGTTAGAGGCAAGACAAAACTTAGAAGTGCTGATTGACATAAGAATGCTTGAGAGAAAACAACACCCTAAACACTTGAGAGATTGAGAGCATATGGTAGGTGAGAAGCTCTATCATCTTTTGGTTGCTCTTTAAAGTCTCACGTTGCTTATTTACTTTGGATAAGGGAAGGAGTACTTCCATGGATTGATTGAATAACTTGATTTTTGGGATGAATGTATGCTTGTTCTGATTCAATAAAAATTGAAGGACTTCAAAATTGATTTACTACATACAGTTCTCACGGTCAAGTTTCCTTCATCTTCTTTAAAAATTCTGTGTTCAATTTTTCCCAGGAGTGCAAAAGTGGTAAGTGTGGGGTCTAATAAGTCATATTTTAGACACCTTACAAGGTCTTAAGATGGGCACAATTGAATATGATATGTAACTAAGCAACTCATGTTAGCAAAGATTCAGATTACTGGCCTAGAAATAGGGAAAATAATAATCAATGTTAATTTGAGGATATTAGCTAAATAAAATGTTCATCTTATTTGTGTAGGAGTCCAGACCAGCCGAGATCGACTCTAAAAAAAAGTCCAAGCTTAACTCTAATTTGGCCCCGCCTCTGAACTTGAGGAACTAGTTCTGCTTCGGCCATTAAGATCGACGCTAGCAAAAGAAGACACGTGATAAAGAGTCTCAAGGAAGAAAGTTATAGCTATAGGCGGTTAACCATTAGAAACTTCTAGAAATAGTTAGTTAGTAGTTGGAAGCTTCTAGAAACTTCTCTGTAACTTCTCTTAGAAACTTTCGCTAGAAGCTAGGAACGTGTATAAATAGGGAAGCACACGTCATAGTTAAGGGAGTTGATACACACCCCATTTTACGATTTTGCAATTCATCCTCTTCGCTCTAGTTCCTTTATGTTGGTGGTGCATTGTGCCTCAATGATGCTTGGTCGATCAAGCGAGCATAGGTCAAGGTTCGAGATGAGATGAGTTTCCAGAGATGACTGACCTGGAGGGATGAATTCGTTCATCTTCACGACATGCTCTGGTGGGTAATGCCTCTCATGTTCCTTGGTCTTCTTCAGTTGAACCACCAGAATTTCATCCATGGCGATCGTTGTGGCGAACTGAGTTAGTTTCTGTTCTCATCCAATTCATGTATCAACCCCTGTATCAATAACTTGTTTCTTCAATAATAGTGATGTTTCTATATTTTCTCTATGTGCAATTCCTGTCATATTGAATTGCTTTGTACTCCATGATTTCAAAAGGAATAGTAGTAGATAATGTTAGATTAGGCCGATTGGAACCGATAACAACAAGTTAGGTAATCATTGAGAAAACCTTAGATCAACCAAGAGCGTAATCCCTGCTTCCTTGAGGCAGCAATCGTATAAGCCCTCAGTAAGCAACGAACGAATGTTTGGCGATCGTCGTAAGATTTAGGTTGGTTTGGAATTGTATACAAATCTTTAGGAATCAGAAGTAGTTGTTGATGAACCTGTGAATTGATATAGTAATAGTAATTGTTCATAGTTTAAATTGATTTCCATAGAATAGTTTACTTTTTGTCTTGTAATTACACACAAACCCCCTTGTTTATGCATCTATAAGTACGTGTCCGCATCCGAGTCTAGCCGAGACTATCCGCGTCCATCTGTGTCTAAGTCCGTGCTTAGCTGACACAATATCAGATATAGCTCAGCCGAGTCTGTATCGAATCTGTCTTTGCTGAGAGCAAGTCGAAATTTTGCACACTTAGTATTCTTTATAACTTCCTAATTTTGCATTAGTTACAACTAAATACACTATGTTCTTGAGCAGAATGACCTAGGATGACTATGCTATAGTTAGCTTTAGTTTTATTTGATAAAAGCCACTATGACAAAAAGCAAATTATCACAAATGTGGCAACATTACTTATTGCCTAAGGAATTTATGATCCATGGTGATCATGAAGCTCTTAAACACTTGAGAGGACAAGGAAAGTTAAATAAAAGGCACCCTAAATTAGTAGAATTCTTAGAGCAATTTCCTTACGTAATTAAGCATAAGCAAGGTTAATTGAATTTTATAGATGATGCATTATCTAGGAAACATACTTTGATTACTATGATTGAAACTAAAATTTTTGGTCTTGATTGCATTAAGGAATTGTATGAGCATGACATTGATTTTAGTGAACCTTTTTCCATGTTTATCCATGCTGCATTTAATGATTACTATAGGCATGATGGCTTCCTATTTAAAGGCAAGGAATTCTATGTGCTAGTGAGCTCAATCAAGCAATTGCTTGTGAAGGAGGCGCATGAAGGTGGCCTCATGGACTTTGAACATTTCTTTTGGCCTCACATAAGGAAAAATATGCATAACGTATGTGGAGAATGTTTGATTTTCAAATTGGCAAAGTCTAAAGTTTCTCCACATGGTTTGTATACCCCATTCTGTATTCCTACTACTCCTTGGATTGATATTTCAATGGATTTTGTGCTTGGATTGCCTACATCTAAAAGAGGTAGAGATCCCATTTTTATGGTGGTTGACAGGTTCTAAAAAATGGCCTACTTTATCCCTTGTCATAAGAGTGATTATGCTTCTCATGTGGCCAAATGGGTGGACAAACAAAAATGGTGAATAGAACTTTAGGTAAAATTTTGAGATGTTTTGTTAAAAATAATTTAAGACACTAGGAAGATTGGATCCTCATGTGGAATTTTCTTATAATAGGATAATTTAATGCTACCACTTCTTATTCACCTTTTGAGTAGGCTTATGGTTTTAATCTCCTCTCCCCGTTTGATTTGTCTCCTTTACCTATTTTGCGTGATTGTGCTAATGATGAGGGCCCGTCCAAAGCTCAGTTTGCTCAAAGGTTGCATGATAAGGCAAGATTATAGATGGAAAAGAAAAGAGAACAATATGCTAAGAGTTCCAACAAGGGGAGGAAGGAAGTTTTCTTCGAGGAAGGAAGTTTTCTTCAAGGAAGGAGATCTGGTGTAGGTGCATTTGAGGAAAGTGAGGTTTCCCTACATAAGGAGATCTAAACTCCTTTCAAGGAAATGGCCCATTTAAAATATTAAATAAAATAAATGACAATGCTTATCGAGTTGATATGCCCTAAGACTTTGGTAGAAAGTACTACTTTCAATGTCATTGATTTAACTCCTTGTGATGCAGGTGTAAAAGGGGAGGATGATACTCTAAATTTGAGGACAAATTCTCTTTAATAAGGGGAAGATGATGCATATATAGAAAGGGAAACCCCTACACTTGAAGGGTCTATCACTAGGGCTAGGTTAAGGACAATCTAAGAGGAAGTGCAATACCAATTGACCACCCTTAATGATCAGAAAGAAAGACACAAAGGCAACACTTTGTACTATATGTCCAGCTACCTTGAAGGCAATGTATAGGTTTAGAAACACTTGGTCTTTCTTTGTAATTGATCTTGTAATTTCTAGTACATTACATAAGATAAAGATAGGTTTATATACTTGTATAGGATAAGGGTATTGGGTTTGGATCAGGAGGTTTCTAAAACTTCCTCAACCATATGCCAACTACGTAACTATATCCCAACTACCTAACAACCCCAACTACTTAACCATATCCCAACTACCTAACCAAATTCTAACTACTTAAGTCTTGTCCTAACAGCCTAACCCAAACACAACATTAGGCTATATACGGATCCTTCATTCTTACGTGGTAAGAACTTCTGATCATTTTTCTAAAGTGAAATATACTTACCTTTGCACTTATGATAGCATTCTTTCTAATCTTAGATTGTCCAAAAAATCCTCATTCTCATCAAGCATTCATAGTGCTCATTGTAAATCTCATTACTCTGATCTAGCTCCTTGAGCCAGTGGTGAATCCATTCCCATCTCCTTCCCTATTTTCATTTTTCTTCCTTCTTGGTTACCTTGCTCCACGTAGTTCCTTGGAGTTTCTTGGGAACCTTTCTATCTAAAAAAGAATCAAAGATTTTAGTGTGTCATTACTTCACCTCTAATCTATCTTACTAAAAATTCAAGCTTGTACAAGTTGGTCTATAAGGTCATTAACAAGACTGGTGCTCCCTAAGTAGGACTCTAGACTCCCTGACAGTTGCTACATACTCTTGATGGCAATGGAGCCAAGTAAAGCTTTTACCAACTCTAACCACCAAATTTCTTCCCTTTCGTAGGACCAATACTCCTATAATGTGTAGCCTTGGCTCTACTATCCTCATCAAAGATCTAAAACTTGTTCACCATAACTGAAAACTCCTAGATCTCATGATAGTTAGCAGCATTGGTACGATCTTAAAATGGATCGCCTTTAAAATAGGTGAAGGAGGAACTTGACCCTAGCTGCGACCTAGCAGTAGAACCAAAGTTATCAAAAGCATGACCCTAACCATGACCTACCAGTAGAACCAACACTATGAACGTTCTTTGACCTAAGAACAAAGCAAAAGTTCTCACAATAGAGAAAACACAAATGTTATTCAAATTATCAATTTTGATTGCTTATAAGAGCTTATTTATAGGCTTAACTAGGCAACCCGAAAGTTAAAGCCCATTAATATTTTGATTGGCATAAAATTTCAACTGTTATAACTCCCCACTATAAAATTGCAATCGCTATAACTGACTTTCCTATTTTTTTTCTACCACCTACGAACTGCCAAAATTATTATGCGAAAATACATGTAAATGGACCCTAATTAACTACTTAGCCCAAATTACATGACAATGACTTTGGGCTTTATTTGTGTTCTTCAAGATGGGCTCCATTCTTCATCAACTTGAAATAAAGTGACCCATTTTGGTGCAGCCTCTGACCCACTTTGCTCTAAATTTTCCTTAATTCCCAAACTCATGCCCGACAAGGATTGCTTCATCATTTTAGTTTTGGATCTAGTCATAGAATCTTTAGTGTTACGCATATTATCGTTAACTTTGTTGGTTGGATCTTTATCATTTCCTCCCTCCTCAAAAGGATTCGTCCTCAAATCAAAGTCCTCACCTACATCAAATAAAGATAAATCAGCAACATTAAAGGTAGAGTTCATATGATCATATGTAGTTGGTAGATCCAGCTTGTAGGCGTTGTCATTAATCCTTTCTAAAACTTGAAAGGGTCCATCTCCTCTTGGTTTCAACTTGGAATTTCTTTGAATTGGAAACCTTTATTTCAACATATGGATCCAAACCCAATCTACAGGTTCAAAGGTGACTTTAACATGCTCTTTATTTGTTTGCTTTGAATATTGTTCATTCCTCTTCTCAATGTTAGCTCGAACTTTGGCATGCAACTCTAACAAATTTTGCCTTCTACTTTCCATCCAAATTAGCATACTCATTGGTTGGCAATGTTAAGGTATCAAAAGGAATCAGTGGATTAAAACCATACATAACTTCAAAAGGAGAATAATAAGTAGATTGAATAGTTCTATTATATGTAAACTCAAGATGAGGCAAGCATTCTTCCCAAGATGCTATTCTGTTCCTATATGTTGGTCTGTTCAGGAGGGTAGCACCTAGGATAAGATCAATGTGGTGCTCAGTTCCTCTAATGGAAGGCAAGCCACTAGGGACCTCATCCGGAAAGACATCTTAAACATCCTGCAAAAGAGAAATAATAAAAGTAGGCAAAGAAGAAGGATCAATTTTAGAGTTTAAACATGTCTCATTGTACACGAGTACAAGCATAAGTTGATTGGAAAAGAATGCCTTCTTGATCTCACTCTCTCTTGCAAACAAACTCATTTTCTTTTTCTTTTCTAAATAGCTTTCTTTTCTTTTGCTTTTGTCATTCTTTTGTTCACTTTCTTCTTTTTTTATTTCATTCTTTTTTTCTTCTGATTCCTCACACTCTCTTTTACTTTCCTCATTTTTATTTGGTCTTCACATACTTGCTTTGGAGTCAATGGAGTAAGAGTAATTTTCAGCTCATTGTAAATAAAAGACAAACAATTGGTATACCTATTGTGGGTCACCTTGCGGTCGAGCTGCCATGGGTGGCCCAAAGGTATATGCCCTGCCTAGATAAGAACCACATCACACAATACTTCGTCTTTGTAATTCTCAATAGCAAAAGACATTGCAACTTGCTTGTGAGCCTTTACTTCTCCAATATTACTAAGTCATTGCAGCTTATAAGGCTTGGGGTGTTTGGCAATTTGCAAATTTATTTTATCCACTACTAGCCACATTGGTGCAACTCCCTCCATCTAGAATCATGCTACACACTTTTCCTTGAACAAGGCACCTAGTATGAGAAATGTGCTCATGTGGCTCCATATCACCATCTTCCTTAGGTTGTATGCTAAGAGCATGCCTAGTGACAAGAACAAATCCATCTATAGGTTCAGAAACATCCACATCACTAGAATCCTCCAATGGTGGCATTTCATCATCACTTGAGCTCTCACTCTCTATTTCTCCATTATCCAACATAACCATTGCTCTTTTATTTTGACATTGAGAAGCAATATGTACAACTCCTTAACACCCAAAACACTTGATATCATGTGATCTATAGGATGTAATAGTGTCAATTTTACCTTTAGAAGGAGCACTTGAATATTTGGTCTTCACCTCTTCTTTAGGGTTTGTAACAACTTTATTGTTCTTCCAATTTGATCTCCATAAGGAGCTAGAAGATGAAGCGAACTTGGACCAGCTTTTAAACTTCAATTGCTTCTCCACTTGAATTAATTGCTTTGTGCAACAAATCCTCTATCTCCATATAATGTTGTAACTCGACCACATCAACTATCTCCTTCTTTAAGCTTCCAATGAATCTAGCCATAGTTACCTCATGGTCTTCCTTCACATTGGCTCTAGTCATGGCTACTTTCATCTCCTCATAGTAATTTTGCACACTTATAGAACCTTGTGTTAAGCATTTCAATTTTCTGTGCAAGTCCCTATGGTAATGGTTTGATACAAATCTTCTTCTCATAACAGACTTCATATCTTCTCATGTATGAATAGGCCTTTCTCCATATCTACGCCTATTAATCACAAACTGATCCCACCAAATACTAGCATAGTTAGTAAATTTAACAATTGCTAATTTTACCTTTTTCTCCCCCGAGTAATTGTGACAATCAAACACATATTCAACTTTTCTCTCCCACACCAAGTATAACTTTGGATCATTCTTTCCTTGGAATGCAAGAATTGTCATCTTAATATTACCCAAGTAATTGTTACGCCTTGGTTCACCTCTTCTTCTCCTTTCATTTTCATTATATCATCCATCTGAATACTCCTCTTCTTCATGTTCATATAAAGGATTGCTAAACATGTTAAACATCTTAGAAACCGACTTGGATGCTAAACCAGAATCTTCTTCTTCATTGTGTCGACCAGTAGGGCTCCTATACCTGATTATAGGTTGTAAATCATCCAATCTTGTATTTATCGCTTGACATTGTTCATGAACAGCCTTGATGAATAATTTAAGATCAATATCCTATTCTCCTTCTTCTCTACTCATGATTAAACTACTGCACAAAATCACGTTAGAAAGAAAAAAAATTCTCACAAAAACACCCTCTCACATGTTTACGCTCAAATTATGTTGTAGTCACTCGTGTATCACTCAATTTGGCTTTTTTTTATCTCACTACTCTCACCTTTTACCACTCAACTTTTCCTTATGAGCTCTTAAGTAAGAACCTTTAAGAATGATGCTACGTAGCAAGAAACAATAAGGATTTGGTAATTTGATAACTATAGAGAACAAGTATTAGCAAGAAGCAAGGAATTCTAAATTGTTTGACATGTACAATGAAGGTATTGTTGATGTAAAGGAAAAAATATGACAAAATTTCAAACTGTTGTTTTATGTTTAGATATTTTTTTTGGATTGCAGTATGTAATGCAAAATAACAGGTTGACTACTAGCCAATTTTGCTTTTTTTTTTGTATGCTTTTTTTTGACAAAGGGAACAAAACATAATGAGGTAACAAGTGCAAATGAAAACTCAATGAAGGAAACAAAGGGAGATGAATAGACATCAACAAATAGAGTAAACTAGGATGACAAAGTAGGAGCAATAACAAAAGAAGGAAAAAATATTTTTTTTAAATACCAAAATTGGAAGAGATAAAGACGCAAAGGATAGAGCACACCTAATTTCAAGAGCCGAAGCTTTGATACCAAATGACACGATCTTAAAATGGACATATTTAAAATAGGTGAATGGGGAACTTGAACCTAGCCGCGACCTGCTGGTAGAACCAAAGTTATCAAAAGTGTAACCCTAATTACGACCTGCCGGTAGAACCAACACTATAAACGTTCTTTGACCTAAAAACAAAGGAAAAATTCTCACAATAGAGAAAACACAAATGTTATTCAAATTCTCAATTCTGATTGCTTACAAGAGCTTATTTATGGGCTTAGCTAGGCAGCGCGGAAATTAAAGCCCATTAATATTTTAATTGGCATAAAATCTCAATCGCTATAACTCCCCACTATAAAATCACAACTGTTGTAACTCCCCATTATAAAATCGCAACCGCTATAACTGACTTCCCTATTTTTTCTGCCACCAACTAGCTACCAAAATTATTATGTGAAAATACATGTAAATGGATCCTAATTAACTACCTAGCCCAAATTACATGACAATGACTTTGGGCTTTATTTGTGTTCTTCAAGATGAGCTTCATTCTTCATCAACTTGCAATAAAGTGACCCATTTTGGTGCATCCTCTGACTCACTTTGCTCTAAATTTTCCTTAATTCCCAAACTCAGGCCCGACAAGGATTGCTTCATCATTTTGGTTTTAGATCTAGTCATGGGACCTCTAGTGTCATGCAAATTCTCGTTGGCTTTGTTGGTTGGGTCTCTATCAAGCATGCTTGATCTTTGGGCACAAGCTATTAGTGAACTTCACACACTTAGAGCATTCACCTGTTCTGAGATGGTAGTGAGGGTAATGCCTGAATAGCTCCTAAAACTTTACTTCATACTTGCCATCATCATATTCCCCTATTTCAGCTTCAAGAACTCTATCTTTTTTTTATTCTTGCCATCCTCGAGAAAGTACATCTCTAGAAAAGTCGTCTTGAAAGAATCCCAACTCACAGTTATACCTTCAACCTCAAAATGCATACAGGTGTTTTCCCACTAGTACTCAACTTCCTCATTAAGCACATAGGTTCTGAGGAGCACCTATGTGTTAGTGCACTCCATTGTGTGAAAGATCTTCTCAATCCTTTTAACCCAATTTTGTGCACTATCCAGATTGTAAACTCTCTTGAACGACAACAAGTTGTTCTTCTAAAACTAATTCAACCTTTGAAACTCAAGTAAACCTTGTTTTTGTGGTTGGTTCTAGTTTTGGTTATTTTGGATAACCTCTACTAGAGCCAAAAAAAGCATCAGCTAATGGTCAATTGTTTCCACCTTACATCTCTTCCTATTGAAAGTAAAACAAGTAGGCAAAGGATCAACACATAACAAAGTAGTCCAATCAACAAACTAGCAAGAATACTCTTATCAAATTATAGACCAATAGCAAAACAAGCACATAACATAGAAAGGGCAAATAAACTGACTTGCTATGATACCACTAAATGTGACACCTTTTATACCACTAGCATTTATTCTAAAGAAAATATAAAAAGTAAAGTCTCATTTAATTCATCCATTTATTCAAAGCGTAAAAGTTCATATTTATCAAAATCAAAACATGCAAAAATAAACATCAAAAACAAAATGATGACACTCCAAAAGCCATATCCTTAAATACAAATCTTGTAAAGTAAAACTCAAATCAAAACCAAATATAACCCCATTATCACAACCGATTAGAGCGTCCAAAATAAAAGTAGAAAATAAAACTATATGCAAAAGGACATTAATCTTCATACTCCAACTCTACATCACTTGTAAATGGCATTCAGTCTAAAGATAAACAACACAACAAAATAATAGGAGTGAGAGTATGTCTCACTACTATGCGGGTGTATCTCAACAAGGTCGGGTGGACCATACAATACATAATAATTAAAACATAGTCATTAGTAGCACAAAACATATACCATGATGTGTATAACATGATAAAGATGCACCCTATCTTCTACTTCATATGAATGTGACACCCTCAAAATTGGAACAGCGGGCTAGGGTAAATCTCCATAACCATTATTGGTTAGTCATACCATCTAGCATGATATCCTATGGTAGAACTTCGGGATCTACTCAGCTTGCATTGTACACCCTAACTCATTGGATCAAGCATGGTCATTAGGATTTCCATACCGAGTAGTCCTAATATGTCTAATGACCTTACCAATTGGCTCGTATCTACTTTCCTTCACAATTATTGCATTACTTGATGCATATTCATAGTCAGTTTTCATAATTTCTCTTATCACAAGATTAGACCAGATGAGAGCCTTCCTCACCCCACTAGGGCTCGACTACTCATGTAATAACCCGCACAAATTAGAGAGCATTACCATTCCCTTATAGGTCTAGGTAGCTTACTTGAGAAGTGTCACCCAAGCTCATTCTCTCCCTCTTTGGGACTAGGTTACTTGTCATGGTGTCCACAACTCCTTAACTTTAACTTTCACAACCTTATATCATATTTTTAATGCTTTAATGCAATGACGTTTGTACATATTTTCATCCACACAATTCAATAACAAGGTCTTACATACCATAAGTCTAACCCTTGCCTAGGGGAAAGTGATAAGCTACATTTTATACACCTTACAAGGACCTAAGATGGGTATTTTTGAGATCAATTGGTGATTAAGAATTGAGTCTTAGCTAAGATTCATCTCATGGATCTAGAAATAGGAAAAGTATAAATATGTGCTAACTTGAAGGTCTTAAGCTAATAAAAGATTCATTCCATTTCTACAGGATAGGAACCATTGATCTCAGCCCATCCAAGTTAGCCTCGGCCCATCCAAGGTAGCCTCGACCCAGGAGTAGTCATCCCAACCAAACTGATTCCTCTCTCAACTAACTAACTCTACGGTCCAGCAGCCTTGCGCCATCCATGTAGCTCCACCCCAGCTCAGCTGCCACTATAGCTCCAAGCCAGCTCAGCTACCACGTCACTCATGGGAGAAGCTTGTAGCGCAAGTCATGCAAGCGTAGAATAGGAAAAGCAATCTGTAATTCTATTAGGAATTCATTAGCTAGTGTGTTTAGCAAGGCCCAGCTCATGTATATATAGGAAGAGCTGGGCATGTTTAAAGGTTGTTGAATTCAAACTTAATTCCATACACTCCATGCCAGATTACTCTCATACACGTTCTTCATCCTCATGGTAGTGCACAATTCTTCAATGGCATTTCTCTTGATCAAGGAAGCACAGGTTATGGAATGAGAGGCCCAAGGTAGTTAGAGGGGATCGCTTGGCTTGCCATCGCACTCTGGTGGACCTAATCCTCAACGCTTTGGCCAATTGAGGTGCACCATTGCCGTTCGACCATGGCAATCGTCATGGAAGACAAATTCATCGAATTCACACCATGTGTTCGTATTTTGTCCTCAATAATATGAGTAGTTTATGATTCCTATCTCTTGTTTGTGATTCCTGTATTTTAATTCACTTGTTGTGTCGCGATTGCATATATTAACGTGAACAAATGTTGAACTAGGCCGATCGAAACCAGTTTGACGACTTCAGCGGGTAATCGATTAGAGAACCTAAAATCAACTCTGAACTTAATCCCTGTCATATGATGAGGTAGCGATTGTGTAAATCCTTGGTATGGTAATGAACGAACGTTTGGCGATCGTCATAAGGAAATCTAAGGTTGATACGGAATGTAATCTTGAGTGAACGAGTTAGAATCGACTTGATTATTGAGACTTAGCATGAACACGGTAGTAGAATTAGAGGTAGTTTAACTTAGTTACATTTGTATTCTAGTTTAATTGTCATTTTACTTAATCTACAACCTAAACCCCTAGTTTCCTGCATTTCAGTCTGAAACTGAGTTAGTCCGACTTTGTTGCGTCTGTCAGTACTTACCGAGATCGTGTCGGATAAGACTCTATCAAGTCCATATCGAACCAATCTCTACCAAGAGCAACTCGGCGCCTAGCCGAGAGTGAGTCCACATTCTACACTTGAATCCTGCATTACTTAGTGTTCACACAAAGTCATAATTGAGCAAACTATGTCCTTGAGAGAATTCGACCTAGGGTTGACTATGCTATAGTTAGCTTTAGTTTATTTGATGCACGTTGAGACGATAAAAAACGTGCTTGTCAAATTGGCATCATTGTCGGGGATACAAGTTCTTTTGTGTCTTTGTGTGCCAAACCTGAGTTAAGCCAAATCTTGAGTCTGTAGATGGTTGTTAGTCGAGTTATAAAGTCTAAGGTGTATTTGTTTGTTTTGATTGGATCTTGTAATAATACAACATGTTGAGTATGTGTTAAAATTTGGGTGTGTGAGTTTCACTGCTAAAAAAAACAAACAGCAAAAATACTAACAACTTCTGCAACATTGCATTCACTTTCCTAATTGCATATTTGATTGTGATAGTTATTAGTTTCTTTTGTTGTGAACTAATACTAACTTGTATAATTAACATTGATAGTTCTGCATAAGTAGCTTGCACTTTTCTGCATGATTTTATATAATGCATGACTAGGAGTAGTTCTGACCTATTGCATGACTTAGACCTTGAAATAGAGATAACTTTGCATAGGTTAAGAAAAGCTAGGAATATAGTAGTAAGTAACAGTTCTAATTTTGTTTCTAGTTATGACAATAGCAGTCTTGTTATTAACACCTCTAATTTTGTTGAATATAGTAGCACTAACAATTTTGTAAAGCCAAAATAAATGGAGAACAATGATAGAACTTTGAAGGAGTTGGCTACACTAGACGTGGCGTACCAACCTTGGTGCATCCAGTATCCGCAACTGGAACCAGCTCAAACATACGAATTGAAATCTGGTCTCATACATTTGTTGCCCAAATTTCATGGTCTTGTAGGAGAAGATCCCTACAAGCATTTGAAGGAATTCCATATGGTCTATTCCACAATGAGGCCACAAGGGATACTAGAAGACTACACCAAGATGAAGGCGTTCCCATTCTCCCTGGATGGAGCAGCAAAAGATTGGTTGTATCTACAGCTAATTCTCTTCAACACTTTGGGAGACATGAAGCGCATGTTCCTAGAGAAATTCTTTCTGGCATCCAGAACTGCAACCATCAGGAAGGAAATATGTGGGATCAGGCAACATGTTAGAGAAACTCTGCATGAGTACTGGGAAAGATTCAATAAGCTTTGTGTCACATGTCCACATCACCAGATCAGTGAGCAATTACTAATCCAGTATTTTTATGAAGGTCTGACGATGATGGATCGAAGCATGATTGATGCTGCTAATGGAGGAGCATTGATGGATAAGACGACCGCAGTAGCATGACACTTGATATCCAATATGACAAGTAATACACAACAGTTTCGGATCAGAGGAGCCACCCAACCTTGAGTGGTAAATGAAATCGGTGCAGTTAACAATTTGAGATTAGAAAATCAGCTGACCAAATTGACATCTTTGGTGAGGCAACTTGCTGTTGGACAACACCAACCAAGCATAGCAGCCAAAGTTAGTGGCATATGTACTTCCGTGGAGCACCCTACTGGTATGTGCCCCATATTGCAAGAAACTGAGTCGGACTATACAGAGAATGTTGGAGCAATAGGTGGATATTAGTACAGAAAATAGTTGTATCATAGTCAGCTATGTGATAATCAACAGTGTGGAAAGCAACCATTTCGGCGAACACCGAGTCAAGGGCCATATGCATCTCAGCAATTTGGATCCGCCCCGAATACACCTCAAAGACCAATAGGTTATCAACAACCGACTCCATAATATCAGGAACCACCGTTCCGACAACAACAACAGAGAATGCCAGCTCAAGGCAATTCACCATCTTTGGAGGACCTGATGAAGCAACTAGAAACTAGTAACCTGGAGTTTTAGTAAACCATGAGCTTTAGCAATATGCAGTTTTAGCAAAATATGAACGCCACCATGAAAGACCTCAAGATGCAAATAGGACAGTTAGCCAATAATGTGAGCCAGTTACAATCGGCTGGACCTAGTAACCTACCCTCACAAACCATTCCAAATCCGAGAGGGAATGCGAGTGCAGTCACTTTAAAAAGTGGAAAAGCATTGCCATAACCAGCACCACTATAGTTGCCGAGATCAACTGATGTCAACCTTGAACTAGATGTCGACTCACAAATGCCTCTGTAGAATAAAACTATCCCATTGTCGTTTCCAACCCGAACCATCTCAACAAGGAATCCTGAATCTGATGAAGAGCTGTTGAGGATGTTTCGGAAGGTGGAAATCAACATTTCACTCCTTGATGCGAAAAAGCAAATTCCCATGTATGCAAAGTTCCTTAAGGAATTGTGTGTACACAAAAGGAAGAAGATGAAAGGAAGTGTGGAAATAGGAGGTATAGTATCGGCGTTGACCAGAAATGAAGATTTCACTATGTAGGAGCACAAGCACTACCAAAGAAATGCCGAGATCCTAGAAATTTTTTTTGTCCCATGCACCATTGGCAACTATACGTTTGTTGATGCCATGCTGAACCTAGGAGCTTCAATCTACAAATCCTTGAATTTTGGTGACCTAGAACCCACTAGGATGACAATACAACTAGCAAATAGAAGCGTTGTTCAACCCTTGGGCATTCTTCAAGATGTCCTTGTCCAAGTTAATGAGTTGATTTTCCCAACCGACTTCAATGTGCTGGATATGGAGGACGAGATATTAGGGAAGGGATCTACCTTAATCTTGGGGCGACCATTCCTTATAACTGCCAAAACAAAGATTGATATGCATATCGGGACACTCTCAATGGAATTTGGTGACACCCTAGTGAAATTTAATATTTTCGAAGCTATGAAGCACCCCACTGAAGACCATTCACTCTTTGGCATAGATTTGATTGATAAACTAGTTAAAGAGTGTCTTCAACTAGATAGCAAAGTGAAGATAATTCAAATTTTGCTGAAGATACTAATTCAATAGGTTGCTTAGGATCCCGTACAAGAGAAGCCGACTATGATGAGGTATGGAAAGTACACAATCTTTCCAACTCCGAGGATGACAATATTGATCTTTGCGACTTGAGTTAGAGAGTTGAGTTAATCAAGTTATTAGATCAAGCGTGCAAGTAGAAGAACCCGGAGTATTCAAATAAAGGAGAAATTCACGTTCTCGAGACCAAAAAACCAGCACAAGTGGCAACAATGTTCACAGCCGAGTACGAGTCAGCCAAAGAAGGCCAAGACCATGAGAGGACTGAAGTCATCTCGGCTAGATAGACAAGTGTCAAGGCCAGCCCACATGTGCACGTGCTTGTGGAGACCATCTCGGCAAAAGAAGACCAAAAGCCAGCAAGAGTCGAGTCTATCTCGGCCAATCAAAGGAAGAACCGTATTCCATCCAGATCGAACTTTGGTACAAACCAAAAAGCTGAGTTTGACCCCAATTCGACAAGAGTCGATGCTATCTCGGCCCAAAGAAGTCGACCACAACATTTAAAGGCCGAGATTATGTCAGCACACCTGGTGCCAAATCCAATTCAAGTCAACCAGCCAGATCTGAAGGAATCTAATGACAACTTTGTCTCTACCACCACGCATGGAATTGAAGCCATTACCAAGTCATCTGAAATATGCCTATTTGGATGCTGAACAGCAACTTCCAGTCATCATTGCTAGTAATCTCCGCCGGGAGCAAAAGGAGAAATTGCTGAACATCCTTAGGCAACATAAGAAGGCAATTGGTTGGAAATTATCTGACCTTCCAGGGATAAACCCCTCCATCTGCATGCATAGAATTTTAATGGAGGAGGAAGTCAAGCCCATAAGGCAACATAAGAAGGCAATTGGGTGGAAATTATCTGACCTTTCAAGGATAAACCCCTCCATCTGCATGCATAGAATTTTAATGGAGGAGGAAGCCAAGCCCATAAGGCAACAACAACGATGAATGAATTCGACCATCCTAGACGTGGTCAAGAAAGAGATGACAAAACTGCTTGCTGTAGGGATCATCTACCCCATCTCAGATAGCTAATGGGTGAGCCTAGTGCAAGTAGTACCTAAAAAGTCTGAGATGGTCGTCATGAAAAACCAGCACGATGAGTTGGTACCTATGCGGATTCAGAATAGGTAGCAAGTTTGCATCGACTATAGAAGATTAAATCAGGCAACTCACAAGGATCACTTTCCTTTGCCTTTCATTGATTAAGTCCTAGAAAAATTAGTAGGGAAGTCATATTACTTCTTTTTGGATGGATTTTCTAGATACATGCAAATCCACATTGCACCTGAAGATTAGCACAAGACCACCTTCACCTACCCATTTGGAACCTTTGCGTACATTCGCATGCCATTTGACTTGTGCAACGCGTTGAGTACATTTCAACATTGCATGACAAGCATTTTCTCGAACCTTGTACAGGAGTGCATGGAGGTGCTCATGGATAACTTCATGGTATATGTTGATTCATTCGATGCATGCCCAGAGAACCTATCCAAGATGCTAACGAGATGCATGGACATGAACTTGGTTCTCAACTTTGAAAAATGTCATTTCATGGTGAACGAGGGAATTGTGTTGGGACATCTAGTGTCCAACAGAGGCATCGAGGTTGATATATCAAAGATTGACATCACCACATCTCTTCCAAACCCCACTTCTATATGGGAAGTCCGCTTATTTTTGGGACATGCAGGATTCTATAGAAGATTTATCAAGAATTTCAGCAAGATTGTCCTACCGTTGTCCAGACTGCTACAAAAGGGTGTCGAATTTAATTTTGACCAGCCCTGTGTTGAAGCCTTCCAGGAGCTGAAGAACCGACTCACATTCGCCCCTATTCTTCAAAGCCTAACTGGGGCATGCCATTCGAGCTTATGTGTGATGCATCCAATTCAGCATTAGGAGCCATCTTAGGCCAAAGAGCTGGAGTCGACAAGCTAGTGCATGTGATTGCTTATGCATCTCGAACAATGGACCCGACCCAATTAAACTACACAACAATTGAGAAGGAGTTATTGGCAATCGTATTTGCCCTAGACAAGTTTTTTTCATATTTATTAGGCTCCAAAATAGTTGTGTTCTCTGACCATGTTGCACTGCAATTCTTACTCAAGAAGCCAAACGCAAAGTTGAGACTGATTCGGTGGATGCTTCTCCTTCAAGAGTTCAACATAGAGATTAAAGATAAGAAGGGTGCTGAGAATGGAGTAGAAGATCACCTGAGCAGGATTGAAAGAGAGGATGACCCTATGCCCATCATAGATGAATTCCCAGATGAGCAAGTGTTGCACATCACCACTCCTACAACATGGTTTGTAGGCATCTACAACTTTGTGGCAGCATCTAAATTTCCACCAGAGGCATCAAGACTATACAGGGAAAGACTGCTAAATGATGCCAAATACTACATATGGGATGATCCCTACCTATGGAGACTTTGTAATGATCAAGTTATTTGCAGGTGTATTCCTCCAATTTTGTCATGCAACACCTAGAGACAGCCACAATGGATCAACTCAAATGGCCAGGAAAGTACTTGATTGCGGGTTCTATTGGCCCACCATTTTTTAGGGACACGTACCAATTCGTCTCCACCTACCAAAAATGCCAAAAAGCTAGAGTGGTCATTAGTAGAAGACATGAGATGCCCCAATTACCCATACTATTCTACGAAGTCTTTGATGTTTGGGGTATGGACTTCATGGGGCCATTCCCAGTCTCTAATGGGTATTCATACATTTTGCTTGTTGTAGACTACGTGTCCAAATGAGTAGAGGCCATAGCCACCAAAACCAATGATGCCAAGGTCATAGTGGATTTTCTGAAATTTAATATCTTTCTACTGGTTTCGTGCATTGAAAGCGCTCATAAGTGACCAAGCTAGTCACTTCTGCAACAAAGCCATGTCCTCCATACTCCACAAGTATGGGGTGGTGCATAGAATTGCCACAGCTTATCACCCCAGACCAATGACCAAGTTGAAGTTTTTAACAGGGAAATAAAGAAGACGCTGTAAAAGATGACCAATCCCTGTTGGAAGGACTAGAGTCGACTCCTTGAGGATGCTCTTTGGGCACATAGAATTGCATACCGAACTCCATTGGGGATGTCTCCCTACCGGATTGTCTTCGATAAAGCCTGTCATCTGTGGAAATAGAACACAGAGCTTACTGGGCAGTTAAACAGTGCAATCTAGCCTATGACCAAGCAAGGAAGCAAAGAAAATTCCAACTACAAGAATTGGACGAACTCCGCTTAGAAGCCTATGAGAACTCTTGGATCTACAAGCGGAAAGTCAAGCGATTTCATGATCAACAAATCTTGAGGAAAGAGTTCCAAGTCGACCAGAAAGTACTCCTGTTCAATTCACGTTTAAAGCTCATTGTAGGTAAGCTTCATTCTAGATGGGATGGACCTTTTGTTATCACTGATGTTTTTCCCTATGGTGCAGTAGAACTAACACACCAACAGCACCTTCCAAGTCAATGGGCATCAGATTAAGCTATTTCATGAAGGTCCAACACCAATAATAGGCAACCTGGAGACAATCTCATTAATGGAACTAGCTCCACCAGATGATACGCCTTGAGCCAATCTCATATACCCCTATGTATTAATGCCATGCAGTGAAGACAATGCAACATTTAAGTGGGGGGGATAGCATGGCCATTCAAGGCTTGTTGAATTCTGTGCTTGAAAATTTTGTTCTACTCTTGGAAACTCCATGACTGACCTAATTCTAACTATGTTTTCCCTTTGTTTCTACCGTTCTACTTCTGCCTTGATTTTCCTTTTTGTCTTAATTTTCTTTTTCCTTTTCAGTTTAGTCCAATTTTTCTTTTCAAGTCATTTTCCTTTGTTGCAAATAAAAAGCTACCCAAGTCGAGTCCATGCCGACTCCGACTCCATCTCGGACGGGTTCGGGCCAACTTCGGCTCGACATAGCCAATTTTAATTTTTATTTGGAATTTTTCTTTTGTTTTTCCTAACTGAATTCTGAACTTTGATTGTTGAGGAAACTGCCTTGAAAAAGAATTTGAAACAATTTCTTTAAGTATTGGATGAAGCAGTAGGAAGCAATTCAGAACCTTGGAAGACAGATTTTTCAACCTTGTCAAGTATGATACTTAATATTGTTGTTTGTTCTTATTTTAAACACTAAATGACATGTAGGTATCCAATTATTGTCACGTGACTTTTAGGGACAAATAAAATAAAAAAGTCTTCTTCAATCCTAAACCCTTTTATATGATGTCTCCTTCAACTCTTGTTGATTAACATTGGATATACAATAAACATGTCTATCGGTAGCAATAAGTTTGGCCTAGCGAAGCTCACATCCTAGTGCTTCCATAGAGTTCAAACTCCTAACCACCCGAGCAATGACATCACCATGGTCATCATTGTAACATCTTAGTTTTTATCTTATTTATTGTTGTTCTAAATATTGTATTATATTAGTCATTATTATTAAGTGGTTTAAATATTAATTTTGGAGATATTATGGTTGAAATGTAGGGTTTTGTGAAAGAAATGGAACAAAAGGGCCCTAGGCCCAAGTTTTCGAAAAAATAATGCAATAGGTTGTTAAGCACAACCATGCTTAAAAGGAGCATGCCCGTGCTGATCTGACCAGGGTCCAAACAACACAGTTGTGTTGGCTTATGCATGCTTGTGCTAATGTTAGCATGACATCCTATAAAAAGGCAACTAATGCATGTCAAAACGCACATGAAAGGGTATTTTTTGAATTTATGAAAAGTGAGTTTTGGCTCTCCTTTCTTTCACAATCAAGATTGGAGAAGGAGAACCTTTGGAGGGGACGTTGGAGGACCAAGAAAGAGCACCCTAAGGGTATCTTGAAGTTTTCTTTTCTTATTTTCCAAGTAAGGATGAGTGAGAGAACATCGATTTTAAGGAATCTTCTTATGTTTATGGGTAAAGAAGTTGACCCCAAGACCTTATAGAAATAACTTATGTTTTTGGTACAATTAAATTATGGTTCTTTGTGGTCTTTGAAGGGGGGATTGAACTCCATAGAAAAAATTGATTGAATTACTTTTTTGTGTATCTTTTTTTGGTGATTAGAGTCAAGCATGTTTTAGAAAGAATAAGGTAACATATGTTTAACTTGGATGGATTTGTTATGTAAATATTATATGTGTATTTTATGAGATAATGTAGAGAAGACATTAGTTTCCCTTGAATATGTATTTTGGGCAAGAATCTAGAATTTCACAGGTAATAGAGCGAGGAACATGCCCTTGCTCAAGCTCTACATTCTCATGCTCAAGCTAAGCACGCCCGTGCAAGATTTTCTTGCATGAGTACGCTAGTGCTTAGTGAAGCATGCCCATGCTTGCCAAGCAATGTTGTGTAGTTTGTTTCCTTATTGTTATTTTGTGTACAATAAATGATAATTGTTTATGTCTTCATGTTGAAATGTTGAATTTTTTTTGTATGTACTCTATTATTGATATGAATTAAAACTTGAGCATATATCGCATTGAAACGAACATCAAATATGAGTAATGTGTTATGGGCACCATGACAAGTTACCTAGTTCTAAAGGAACAAGAATGGGCTTGGGTGACTGATAAGTCATATTTTATACACCCCACAAGGGTGTAAGATGGGTATTGTTAAGACTATTTGGTAACTAAGAACCATATCTTAGCTAGGATTCAAATTATAGGCCTAGAAATAGGGAAAACATAAATCTGTGCTAAATTGAGGATCTTAGCTAATAAAAGATTGGATTCTTCTTACAGGCCAACTCTAGGAATGTCTCAACCCAAAAGAAGTGTCTCAGCCCAGAAGGAACCGTCCCGGCTAGACTCGCCCCTTCCTAGCCGAGCCCAACTTCAAGGCCCAAGTCACCCCAGCAAGAGCGTGTGTCGCATGTAGTCATTTAGGAAGTGATAGGGAAAATCAAGAAATATAATTCTGTTAGAGTTAGTTAGGATAAGGCATGCATAGAAAGGAATAAAGCACGTGTACAAAAGGGACGCAAAAGCCTGTTTAAAGTTGTTGTTGAATTCAGAATCTCAATCGTATCACTCACACTTCATTCTCTCGCTCTCAGTCCATTGTCTCGGTGGTGCATGATGCTTTAGGACAGCTTCTTGTCGATCAAGGAGGTGCAGAACTAGAGTTTCGGATGGTATAGGTTATTAGAGGAGATCGCTCAGTATAGTTGACGCACTCTGGTGGGCTGAATCCTTAGTAATCTATCCATCTTCGGTGAACCATCACCATTCTGCCATGTTGATCGTCGTAGAAGATGAAGTCATCGAATTCAAACAACCTTGTAACGATACTCTATTTTAGTAATACAATTAGTTGTGTTTCCTTATTTCTTGATTGCAAATCCTATTGTTAATCTACTCTTACTTGTGTCGTGATTATGCATTTGTGAGGGTGGATCACGCTAGGTTAGGCCGATTGGAACCAATCTAGCAATTTAATTAGGTAATCGATAAGAGAACCTAAAATCAACCATATGCATACTTCCTACTAATTGATGAGGTAGCGATTGTGTAAATTCTTGGTCAGCAATAGATGAACGTTCGGCGATTGTTGTAAGACTCTAGGTTGATTTGGATTTATAATCTTGAGAGGAGAGAACCACGAACTGATTGCTTGCTGGAACTCTCTGTTGGTGTAATATATAGTTTAATTAGTTCGCATTTACTTTAATACATAATTTATTCTCTATCTTAGTTTACGTTCCAGCAATCCAAACCCCCCTCTTACGCTTTTTGGTTCGAGTCCGAGTTAGTCCAACTCTAATTTGAGTCCACTCTCTTAGTCTGAGACCGAGTCTAAAGTCGTCTCAGTCCGAGACAGAGCTGGCATTCCATGTGTACTTAGTATTTTGCATGAAACTTTGATTCCCACATTAAGTCATAATTGAGCACACTGTATCCTTGAGATGAATGACCTAGGGTTGCATTATGCTATAGTTAGCTCTAGTTTTATTTGATAAAAAGCCACCACGACTAAGCGATTATCAAAATTGGCACCGTTGCTGGGGACACAAGTTCCTTTGTGTCTCTGTGTGCCAAATCTGAGTTTATGTCGAATCTTGATTCTGTAGAATGCTAGGTCTATTTGCTTTGGTATACTAAGTCTATTTTCTTTTGATTTAGTTGTTGAGTTTTTATCAATTTTGTATTTGGTGTTTTTTTGTTGAGTCTGAATTTTTACAACATCTTGTATCTATGTTTAAATTTTTGTGTGTTTATTTTGCGTTGTGTGAGTATCACATTTAGATTTGAGATTTTGCATCTAATTTTTGTCATTCTTCTACATAACTGATTTTGTTTTCTGTTTTGCATAAGTGATACTAATTTTTTGCATAATGGACTTTAACTTTTTTGCATATTTAATTTTGCAATTCTCTACATGATTTTTCTCGTAGTGCATGACTAGAAGTAGTTCTAACATTTTGTATGAGTTAGATCCTGAGATAGATAGGACTTTACATAGACTAAGGAAAGTTAGGAGTTCTATAGTAAGTAATAGCGGTAGCTCTAATTCTGTTTCTAATTCTGATAACATTGTTTATACCACTAACGATTTTGATTTTTCTTAGTACAGTAGCTCTAACATTAACCTTGATCCTAACCTTCTTGTAAGTTTTTTTCAAGAGCCAGAACAAATGGAAAACAATGATCGAACGCTCAAGGAGTTGGCCACGCCGGATATGGTGTACCAACCTTGGTGCATCTAGTATTCGCAATTGGAACCAGCTCAATCTTACAAATTGAAATCTAGTTTAATACATTTGTTGCCCAAATTTCATGGTCTTGCAGGTGAAGACCCCCACAAGAACTTAAAAGAATTTCATGTAGTTTGTTCCACAATGAGGCTGTAGGGGATACCGAAAGACTACATGGAGATGAAGGCATTTCCATTTTCCCTGGATAGAGCTACTAAGGATTGGCTATATCTGCAACCAGTTCTTTTCAACACCTGGGGAGACATGAAGTGCATGTTCCTAGAGAAGTTCTTCCCAACATACAAAACAGCGACCATCAGAAAAGAAATTTGTGGGATTAGGCAACATTCTGGAGAGACCTTGTATAAGTATTGGGAAAGATTTAACAAGCTTTGTGTCACGTGTCCACATCATTAAATCAGTGAGCAGTTGCCGATTTAGTATTTCTATGAATGTTTGATAATGATGTACCAACGCATGATTCATGCTGCAAGTGGAGGAGCATTAATTGAGAAGAAGCCAGCATTAGCGAGGCACCTGATCTCCAATATGGCAAGCCATACACAATAATTTGGGATCAGAAGAGCTGGCTCGTCCCAAATAGTGAATGAAATCGGTGTAGTTGACAAACTGAGACTGGAGAATCAACTAATTGAGTTGACATCACTAGTAAGGCAGCTTGTTGTAGGGCAACATCAACCAGTTATAGTAGCTAGAGTCTATGGCATTTGTACTTCTATGGAGCACCCCACTGATATGTGCCCCACATTGCAAGAAACCGAATCAGACCATCTTAAGAGTGTTGGATTAATAGGTGGATATCAGAATGGAAAGCAGCCGTATTAGAGTCGACTATATGATAGATAACAATTTGGAAGGCAACAGTACCAGCCGAATCCGAGTCAAGGGCAATACCCAGCTCCAAAATTTGGACCCAGCCAGAGCATGCCTCAAGGTCAAAGAAGCTATCAACCGAATCTGAGATACCAACCACCACCCTTCCAATAGTGGCAGCAACAAAAAGCGTCGCCACAAACCAACTCACCATCTCTAGGGGACCTAATGAAGCAGTTGGCTACAAGCAACCTAGAGTTTCAGCATAATATGAACTCCAATAACATACAATTTTAGCAAAATTTGAATGCCACGATCCAAGACCTTAAAATGCAGGTGTGTCAGCTAGAAAACACTATGAGTCATAGTGTCATTAGGAAGTGGTAAAGAATTACCACAATAGGCAACACCGCAGCAAAAGCCAAGACCAGCCGATGCCGAGTTTGAGTTAGAAGCTGACTCCCAGTGCCTTAGCAGGCTAGATCCACCACACTACCATTCCCAACCTAAACTCTCTCGACAAGAAAAGTTGAATGTGATAAGGACTTGTTGAAGATCTTCCAAAAGGTAGATATCAATATTCCACTCCTAGATGCCATAAAGCAAATCCCTATGTACGCTAAATTCCTGAAGGAATTGTATGTACACAAGAGGAAAAAGATGAAAGGAGAGGTGGAATTAGAAGGGGTCATATCAGCATTGTTAAATATATTACCGATTTCCTGTATCTTTTCTGATATGACTTTTATTTTCTCTGTATTTTCTTGATATAGTTTCCTTATTTCCTTTTTTTAGGCTTATGTGTTTACCTTATAAAAGGGAGATTAGAAATTGTATTACATACACCACTCAATTCAATATATTTTGTCTATTTAACTTGGTATCAAAGCAGAGCAAAGCTCTGCCTGTGCCCACAACTGAGGGTCGTCGTCTGGGGTGTTGCCACTGCCATCTGCCACCACTGCCGCTGTCTACCACTGTTTGTCGCCGCCGTTCTATTCGTCAACCTCTTTCCTACCTATTCCAATGTTCAACACCTTGGTTGGAAGTATTGTAGTTGATAGATCTGAGTTAACGTGCTACTGTTCACAAAAAAATCAGTATTAGAATTGTTTGAGGTTGAAAATGGCCACTGCCAGCTCACTTTCTCAAGGATCCATTATCTCTTTTTCGGGAACCCCAACTATCACCGCAGAGAAACTCAACTAGAAAAATTATAGAGCTTGGTCAGATTTAGTTGAGTTGTGGTTTTTGGGACAAGGGTTTCATGACCATTTGGAGAAACAAGAGGCTGAAATACCAAAAGAAAATAGAGCTCCATGGCTGAAGCTTGACTTTCAACTATGTGCTATTTTGTGGCAGTCCGTTAGCCCTAAATTATTAGAAATCTTAAGGTCGTTCAAGACCTGCTATTCTTTCTAGATGAACGCAAGAGATTTTTTTGCTAATGATGTTCAACGTCTATTTGACTCAATTCAAAAGATTGTTTCTCTTCAACAGACCAACCATGATATGCTGTCACACATAGCCAAAGCCAGGGCTGCTGCTGAAGAATTGAAAGGTTTACTGGTGTGTAATTCTGTTGAAGAAACAGCAAAGCGAATTGACAAACTTCTAATGGTTCTAATCCTACAAAACCTGCATCCTGACTTTGAGCATGTTCGAGATCAAATTTTGTCAAGCGAACAAATTCCCTCTATGAATAGCCTAATTACTAGGCTTCTTCAGGTTCCTACCATAACGAAAGGTGATGGTATTACTGCTAAAAACTCTGCTATGGTAGCCTCTCATAGAGGAAGAAGTGGCCGTGGTACTAGAGGAATGTCACGAAATGGTAAAGGTGGTCGTGGTAAGCTTATATGCTCACATTGTCGAAAAGAAGGACACCTACAAAATAGATGTTATGATTTGATTGGTTGGCTAGACAAAACTGCAAATATATCTTCGAGTGATATCCCTTCAAATGAAAGGACTGGTTCTCAATTAATCTCAGATGAAGAGTATCAAGAGTTCCTAAGGCTCAAGTCCACCAACCACTCCCAATCATCTGCATCACCAAGTGTTTCAACTACTTGCGTTTCTCATTCCATGGGGAGTCAAGGTCCATGGATAATTGACTCAGGTGCTTCTAATCACATTTCTGGTAATGACTCTATGTTCTCTTCTATCTTCTCACCTAAGTTTCCTCACTTCATTTCATTAGCCAATGGTTCCAAAATGGTATCTTAGGGAGTTGGTCAAGTTTCTCTATCCTCATCAATTAGTTTAAACTATGTGTTGTACATTCCCAAATGTCCCTACAATTTGATTTATTTGAGTCAATTAACTCATTCTTTGAATTGTTTAGTAACCTTTTATGTTAATTCCTTTATTATATAGGACCGAATATGGGCCAGCTGATTGGCAAAGGACATGAATCAAGAGGACTTTATTACTTATCCAACAATCCCGCTATGTTGTATTTTGCGTCTGTATCTCCAAACCTTTTGCATAATCGTTTAGGGCACCCTAGTCTTGCAAAGCTAAAGCTAATGGTTCCTAGTCTCAATAAACTGTCTACCTTAGAATGTGAGTCCTGTCAACTAGGCAAACATGTCAGATACACCTTCCCAAACCAAGTCAAAAAAAGATGTAATTTGTCTTTCTCTATTGCCCATTCAGATATTTGGGGACCAAGTCGAGTAACATCTTTTGGTTTTAACTACTTCGTCACATTCATTGATGAATACTCACGATGTACTTGGGTCTATTTGATGAAAGAAATATTTGAACTTTTGTCCATCCTAATGTCCTTCTCTAAAGAAGTGGAAAATCAATTTGGAAAAACCATTAAAATATTAAGAATTGATAATGCAAAAGAATATTTTTCTTCCGAACTAAACTCATATATGTCCTCAAAAGGAATCTTACATCAATCCACGTGTTCTCATACTCCTCAATAGAATGGTATAACTGAAAGGAAAAATAGGCATCTGATTGAAACTGCCCACACCTTACTCTTAAGTGCAAATGTCCCTACTAATCATTGGAGTGAAGCCATTCTTATTGCCAGTTTTTTAATAAATCGAATGTCATCTACTTCACTTGAGAATCAAATCCCTCACTCAATTTTATTCCCTACAGATAAAATGTATCATATGCCTCCTAAAGTCTTTGGTTGTGTATGTTTTGTTCATAATGTCTCTCCAGGTTGTGATAAACTCTCTGCAAGAGCAATCAAATGTGTGTTCCTTGGATATTCTCGTCTTCAAAAAGGGTACAGATGTTACTCTCCATCTACAAAAAGACACTATATGTCAGCTAGTGTTACATTCTTTGAGGAAACTATGTTCTTCACCAAAGATGACTGTGACTCTATCAAATAGGCACTACCAAATCCATATCTTAGTCCACCAGAGTCGTCATCCCTTGAAACACATAATCAAGACATACTCCAACCTTCCTCTTTTGTTCATTCTCAAGTTGAACTATCTCCACCTTCAATGTCTACATGTCAAAGCAGGACACAAGAGATGGGTACCCCAGTATGTGAAGATTCACTTGATTCATGTCGTTTACCCTCAACTGACCCCACACCGGATCCTCTTCCATTCTCACCTTCCCATGATTCTGACATTGGTTGGCCCATTGCTCTTTGGAAAGGTATTCGCTCCACTTGTAATCCTCATCCTATTTACCTTAATTATCATCGTTTATCTCCTTCATATTTTTCTTTTGTTTCCTCTGTCTCGTCCATTCCTATTCCTAAATCTGTTTGTGAAGCACTTAACCATTCTGGATGGTGACAAGCCATGATAGTCGAAATGCAGGCGCTGGAACAAAGTGGTACTTGGGAGTTAGTTCTTCTTCCCTCAAGCAAGAAGGCAGTTGGTTATAGGTGGGTATTTGCTATTAAAGTTGCACCTAACGGCACAGTTGATCGCCTCAAAGCCTGATTGGTGGAAAAAGGGTATACTCAAGTATATGGTCTTGATTATGGAGATACTTTCTCTCCTGTGACTAAAATCACTACTATTCGCCTCTTACTTGCAATGGCTACTATTTGTCACTGGCCTCTTCATCAATTAGACATCAAAAATGCTTTTCTACATGGTGACTTGGATGAAGAAATATGCATGGACCAAACCTTCTGGTTTTGTTGCTTGGGGGTTGTCTAGGTTAGTATGAAAACTCCAAAGATCCTTGTATGGACTTAAACAGTCCCCGAGAGCTTGTTTTGGGAAGTTTAGCCAAGTTGTTCAAAACTTCGGGATGACAAGAAGAGAAGCAAATCACTCTATATTTTATTGTCATTCATCTTCTGCTAAATGTGTGTATTTGGTTGTATATGTGGATGATATTGTCATAACAAGAAATGATGATATCAAAATTTTCCAGTTAAAGAAGTACTTATTCAGCCACTTCCAGACCAAAGATCTTGGCCACCTGAAGTACTTTCTTGGCATAGAGGTTGCTCAATCCAAGGAAGGCATTGTTATCTCTCAAAGAAAATATGCTCTTGATATCTTACAAGAGACTAGTATGAGTAATTGTAGGCCAGTTGACAGTCCCATGGATCCAAATATGAAGCTAATGGTAAAATAGGAAGCTAATGGTAAAATAGGATGAACATTATTCTGATCCAGAGAGGTATAGAAGACTAGTAGATAAACTCATTTACCTCACTATCACTAGACCTAATATCTCCTTTACAGTGGGAGTTGAAGTCAATTTATGCAGGCACCTTGCTTTGATCATTGGACAGTAGTCCTCCATATTCTTAAATATATCAAGAAGACACCTGGACAGGGTTTGCTATATGAGGATAAGGGAGACATCCATATATCATGTTATTATGATGCCGATTGGGCAGGATCTCCTATTGATAGATGATCTACTATAGGTTTTTGCATATCTATTGGGGGAAATGTGGTCTCTTGGAAAAGTAAGAAGCAAAATATTGTTGCTTGTTCTAGTGCTAAAGAAGAATATCGGGTTATAGCTTCAGCCACTTGTGAATTGATATGGGTAAAAAAACTTATTCAAGAATTGAAATTTACTGATGTCCAACCAATGAAACTGTATTGTGATAATCAAGTGGCTCTTCACATTGCTTCTAATCCTATATTTCATGAGAGAACCAAACACATTGAGATTGACTATCACTTTATACGAGAGAAGTTGCTGGCCAAAGAAATAAGTACAGAATTTGTCAACTCAAGTATTCAACTTGCTGACATTTTCACTAAGTCTTTAAGGGGACCACAAATACAAGTTATATGTTCTAAGCTTGGAGCATATAATTTATATGCTCCAATCTGAGGGGGAGTGTTAAATATATTACCGATTTCTTGTATCTTTTCTTATATGACTTTTATTTTCTCTGTATTTTCTTGATATAGTTTTCTTATTTCCTTTTTTTAGGCTTAGATGTTTACCCTATAAAATGGAGATTAGAAATTGTATTACATACACCACTCAGTTCAATATATTTTGTCTATTTAACTAGTATTAACAAGAAATGAAGTTGCAGCCGGATCAAAACTAACCTTGCCAAAGAAGTGTCAAGACCCCAAAATTTTCTCTATCCCATGCACCATTGGTGAATGTACCTTTATCGATGCCATGTTGGACCTAAGAGCCTCAATAAATGTCATGCCAACATCAATCTACAAATCCCTGAATTTTGGTGATCTGGAGCCTATGAAGATGACAATACAACTAGCCAATAGAAGTATTGTGCAACACCTAGGTGTTCTCAAAGATGTACTAGTCCAAGTCAATAAGTTGATTTTCCCAGCCAACTTTTATGTGCTGGATATGAGGACGAGACATATGGGAAGGGATCCACCTTGATTCTTCGATGACCATTTTTTATGACTACTCGAACGAAGATTGATATGCATGTCAAGACGCTCCCGATGAAATTCGGTGACACCTTGGTGCAGTTCAACATATCTGAAGCTATGAAGCACCCCACCGAGGATCATTCGCTCTTTGGTATTGATGTAATCGACCAGCTAGTTGCAAAACATCTGCAATTAGAAGCCAACAATGTTGAACTTCTAGATTTTGCTGAAGACATTGATGTGATCAGCTACCTAGGATCTGTAACAGATGAGTCTAATTATGATAAATTGTGGGAAGTACAAGATCTTTCCGACTCTGAGGACAGCACTATTGACTTTGCCAACTTGGATCTTAATTATGAATTGTAGCCCCAATTTGACCAAAATGTGTAAGCATGTTGAAGAACCGGAGTGCTCAAGTACTGCAAAAGTCCAGGTTACCGAGACCGAAAGGCGCTTACATGCACAAGTGGCAACAATTATAACTGCCGAGTCTAATTCAGTTCACCAAGGCCAAAACTGGATGTGGATCGACAACCACTAAGACAATCAGAGTCGAAAGCAACTGAAGGTTGAGATCGACTCGGCACATAAACTACTGGATCCAGACCGAGTCGGCCAATTTATGTCGTGACCAGTGATGAATGGCGTTTTTAGTCGTTTCAACGCGCTTATCAAATAACTAAAGCTAACTATAGCATAGCTAACTCTAGGTCATTCTTCTCAAGGACACAGTGCGCTCAGTTGTGGCTTAGTGCGAAGCAAAATAATGTAGAATCTGAGAGGTGGAGTGTTGACTCTTCTCGGCACTGGCTGAGTCGCTTTCGACAGAGACTGAGCCGAGATGATCTTGGTAGAGACAATCCGGCTAGGTCTCAGCTGAGGGCCGATAGACGCTACAGAGAGGGACTATCTCTGTCTCAAACTTAAGCAGTAAATGATGGGGGTTGAGGGTTGTAATCGAAGTTACACTAAAGATTGACGAAAAGTAGAACTGAATCTAATTATAATGCAAATGCAATTGTACTACTCCTAATGTTATTGCCACGACTGTGTTCATGTTTAGTTCTAGGTATTAAGGTTTTTCCAGTTCAATTACTCCAATTACAGTCCTTATCAGCCTCCAATGTTCGTATGGCAATCGCCAAGGATCTATCCCTTGTCATACCGAGGATTTACACAATCGCTACCTCATCAGTTGGCAGGGATTACGTTCAAGCTGATTTTAGATCCTCACTCAACAATTGTTAAGTGATTATCTACTGAATTAGTTAAACCAGTTCCCATCGGCTTAGTTTAACATTGTTCACGTTACTTTGTGCAATCGCAACTCAGTAATCGGATTAAGAGTTCAGGAATGCAATTGAAATTCAGAATGCAGAAATACTCATAATATTGGAAATGAAATACAAACACAGGGCCTGGATTCGATGACTCCGTATTCCACGACAATCGCCATGGATGACGACGATGATTCACCTCCTCTAACTAAGACGCTGAGGTTCAGGTCCTCTAGAGTACGTTGGTGCTCCAATCGGTTCCCTCCGGTGACCTTCAGTTGCTTAGTTCCTAGCCTGCATCTCCTCAATCGAGAGAGACGCCCTTAACAGCACCGTGCACCACCGTGAGTGGAAGCGAGGATAAGCGAGAGTAATTTGAAATGAATGGTTGCGAAAATGTTTGAATGCCAAAGACGCTTAATCGTTTAGTGTTTTGCTGATTTATACAGGGACTAGACTAACTAACCTAACAGAATTACAAGTAAAAATCCTTGTTCTACCCTTGCTGTGTCTTGCATAGTACGTTACTCAGGAGATGCTGTGGCGCTTGAGTTGGCTCTTGTGTTGCTGATGTGGAATGCCACCTTGGCCGAGCTTCCTGATTATGCTTTTGGCTGAATGGGCCGAGTCTTCAATTTGGCTGACAGTCTCTCGGCTTGGGCTGGACCTGCAATGAAGAGATAGTTAGCTAAAAACCTTGATTAAGCATAGGTTGTGTTTTACTCAAGTTTAGGCCATTAATCTGGATCTTGGCTAACAGTCATTTTTTAAGCTCGTGAGTTGCTCAATGGTGCCCTTCTTAGGTCCACTTAAGATGTACATTTTATGACTTATCAACCAGCTATTAATATCTCTCCACTATATTCACCACCCATAGAGCTGAAGCTATTGTCGGGTCATTTAAAGTATGCCTACCTGAACAATGACCAGCAATTCCCTATCGATAACCTCCACCTGGAGCAAGAGGAGAAATTGCTACAAGTCCTAAAGCAGCATAAGAAGGCAATAGGGTGGCGATTGTCCAACCTTCTTGGAATTAATCCCTCAATCTGCATGCATAAAATTTTAATGGAGGAAGAAGCCTGTCCAATAAGGCAATAACAAAAAAGACTAAATCCAACCATCCTAGATGTGGTTAAGAAGGTAGTAACAAAACCACTTGTTGCCGAAATCATCTACCCCATCATGGACAGCCAATGGGTCAGTCTGATGCAAGTGGTCTCAAAGAAATCTAGGATGACCATAATGAAGAATAAACATGATGAATTGGTACATGTACAGATTTAGAATAGTTGGCGAGTCTGTATTGACTACAGAAAATTAAACCAGGAAACTTGCAAAGGTCATTTTCCCTTGCCTTTTATTGACCAAGTCCTAGAAAAACTAGTAGGAAAATCCCATTACTGTTTCTTGGATGAATTATCTGGATACATGCATATCCATATTGCACCTAAAGATCAACACAAGACTACCTTCACTTTCCTATTCAGCACCTTTGCGTACACACGCATGTCGTTTGGCCTATGCAATGCTTCGAGTATATTTCAGCACTGCATGACCAGTATCTTCTCGAACTTGCTACAGGATTGCATGAAAGTCTTTATGGATGACTTCACAGTATACGACACATCATTGGATGCATGCCTGAAAAATCTATCCCAAGTGTTGACTAGATGCATACATACAAATCTTGTGCTTAATTTTGAAAAATGTCATTTCATGGTGACAAAGAGAATTGTGCTAGGATATCTCGTATCTAGTAGAGGCATTGAGGTTGATAAATCCAAGATCGACATTATCACTTCTCTCCCTAACCCCACTTCTATGCGGGAGGTTTTCTCATTCTTGGGGCATGTAGGGTTCTATAGAAGATTCATAAAAAATTTCAACAAGATTGCCCTACCTTTGTCCAAACTGCTATAGAAGGATGTGGACTTTAATTTTGACTAGCCTAGTATTGAAGCTTTTCAGGAGCTGAAGATCTGACTTACATCCGCACTAATTCTCTAAGCACCCAATTGGGAGTATTAATTCGAGTTAATGTGTGACGCATCCAACTCCACACTCGGAGCCGTCTTGGGCCAATGAGTCGGAGCCGACAAGCAGTTGCATGTGGTCGCTTATGCATCTCGAACCATGGATTCGGCCCAATTGAACTATACAACCATTGAGAAGGAGCTATTGGAAATTGTTTTTGCCTTGGATAAATTTTGTTCATATATGTTGGGCTCCAAAATTATTATTTTCTCTAACCATGCTGCATTACAATTCTTGTTGAAGAAGTCAGATGCGAAGCTGAGACTAATTTGGTGGATGCTTCTCCTTCAGAAATTTGATATTGAAATCAGAGACAAGAAAGGTGTTGAGAACTTAGTAGCAGATCATCTGAGCCAAATCAGGGGGGAGAGCAACTTAATGCCAATCCGAGATAACTTCCTTGACAAGCAGTTGCTGTAGATGAACAAGATTACACCATGGTTTGCAAACATTTGCAACTATATCGTCGCATCTAAGTTTCCACCAAAAGCATCCAGACTATATAAAGAGAAACTTGAAAGTGATGATAAATATTATATATGGGATGATCCATACCTTTGGAGACTTTATAGTGATCAAGTCATTCGTAGGTGCATTCTGGACTCCAAGATCAAGTCGGTCCTCCACTTCTGCCATTCCGCATCTAGAGGCGATCATTGTGGATCAACTCGAACTGCCCGAAAATTGCTTGATTATGGGTTTTACTGGCTCACCATTTTCAAAGACGCCCATCAATTTGTCTTCGCTTGCAAACGATGTTAGAAAGTAGTGATGGCCATAAGTAGAAGGCACGAAATGCCCCAGCAACCAATTCTGTTTTGTGAAATTTTTTATGTTTGGGGAATTGATTTTATGGGGACATTCCCAATCTTCAATGGATACTCTTACATTCTGCTTGCCATCGATTATGTATCGCGATGGGTAGAGGTTACAACCACTAAGACCAATGATGCCAAAGTTGTGGTAGATTTCTTGAAATCCAATATCTTCTGCCAGTTTGGTGTGCCAAAAGCTCTAATAAGTGACCAAGGGAGTCACTTTTGCAACAGATCCATGTCCTCTCCACTCAACAAGTATGGGGTGGTGCACTGAATTGCCATAACATACCACCCCTAGACAAATGACCAAGCTGAAGTATTCAATAGGGAAATCAAGAAAATTCTACAAAAGATGGCCAATCCCAGCCAGAAAGACTGGAGACAACTCCTTGAGGATGCTCTATGGGCACACAGAACTGCATACCGGACTCCCTTAGGGATGTCTCCTTACTAGATCATCTTTAGTAAAGCCTATCACCTACCAATTGAAATAGAACATCAAGCTTACTGGGCAGTCTAGCAATGCAATCTGGCCTACAACTAAGCCGGCAAGGAAAGGAAGCTCCAACTGCAAGACTGAAGGAACTCCTCTTGGAAGCGTACAAGAACTCCCGGATCTATAAGAAGAAGGTCAAACAATTCCATGATAAACAAATCCTAAGGAAGGAGTTTCGAGTCAACCAGAAAGTACTTCTATTCAATTCACGCTTAAAGCTCATTGTAGGTAAGCTTCGTTCTAGATGGGATAGACCATTTGTTATCACTAATATTTTCCCCTATGGTGCAGTTGAATTAAAAGATGAAAATACAAACAACACTTCCAAGTTAACGGACATCACTTAAAGGAATTCCCGAACTGTCGACATCGACAATGGGTGAGATGGAAAGCATCTCGTTGGTGGAACCGGCCATGTCAGATGACACGCCTTGAGCAAAGTCTCATAAACCCCCTTATGTCCATGTCATGCATTGAGGACAATGCATCATTCAAGTATGGGGGAAGGATGTAGTTTATATTCCGACTTTGTGTGTGTGCATTGCATGTAGTTAGTTTTGATTCCTATTCTCTATTTTTTGTGTTTTTTATGTTGTTTTGGTTTAGATTTTCATTTTTGTTTGTTTTGATCTTCTAATTTCTTTTGATCGAGTCTGAGTCGTCTTTGGATCCATTTCTGTCGGGGTCGTGCCAACTCTAGTTTCACTTCATTTTTCCAATTCTGTTGTTAATTTTTGTTTTCGAGTTTGTTTTCTTCAATTATTTTCTTTTCTGTTTTATGATTCCTGATTGAGGAGAAAAATGCTTTGAAAATGTTTAATGGATTTCTTTAGGAAGAACAAAATAGGAAGAGGCAGTGTGTAATTCTGGAAAAGAAGTTTTTCAAACTTGATAAGGAGTGAAAAATTTTGCATCTGTAGGCAGTAAGTGGCTAGAAAACTTAAAAGATAAATCATTAGTGATAGAGCAATTTATCTGTGAGAATTTTTGAGCCTTGTATACAATAATGACTTTGCATCTTGCCATTCTCTTCCTTCTTATGCGATTTTTGCATCTATGTTGCTATGTGCTCTGAATTTTGCCTTGATTCTTTGGATACATCTGGTTTCGCATGCAAGAGTGACATGATCTAGGCCATCTTTCTTTACAAGCTACTAGCAAAATGGACCTACCTTGCAAATTAAATCCTTTATTCACCCTCTTTGAGCCTATATAATCATTCTTGTTGATATGACAACTCATTACAAGCCCAAGGCCAGAAAACCATGATCAACCTCAACCTTAAGGGTCAAAGGAGCTTTGGAATTGTTTTAGGAATAGGTCTCGTATAAGTGTGGGGGTGATACCAGGAGACATGGCGAGAGTGGTACGTTTGGACAAAGAATGATAGAAAGAAAAGAAAGGGATAAGAAAAGAAAAGGAAAAAAATTCAGGATGAACTAAAGAAAAGAAAAGGTAGCAAAAGCAGAAGTTGAAAAGAAAAAAATGAAACACAAGCTGCAAAATAAAAAAATGAGAAAAAGGAAGAAAAATACAAAAAAAAAGAGAAAAGCAGTGAGCAAAAATGTTCTTAAAAAGATTCGTAGTGTCCTAGGGGATATCCTTCATGCTTATGAACTCATTCCCCATTGCCCCTCTCCCTCTTGTGGTTGCTAAATCTCACTTTACCATCCTATATCCAACCCTCTACCCCGACCACGTTACAAGCCTAAAAGCAAGTCCTATTGATCATTACTACATGTGTTTTTGAAGGTGTAGAAGGAGAGGCTAGTCAAAGTTTGGTAGTACTGGCTAACATGGGATGTTTGAGTGTATATACAACCTCAAACACTTAAGGGATTGAGAGAATATGCCCTGAGAGAGCTTTGCCACTTCTCAATTTCTCTTTGATGTTTGCAAGTTGCTTGTCTGCCTTGGATGTGGAGTCGGTAGCTTCCATAGATTGTTTGAATACCTTGATTTGAGGGTGAATGCATGCTTCATCTGTTTTGTCAAACTTGAGAAATTCATTTTTTAGATTCTTCTCATAATAAAGTTGTCTCTTTCATTTTATTGATGATTAATTCTGATTTTTCCCAAGAGTGAAAAAGTGTAAGTGTGGGGGTCTGATAAGTCATATTTTATACACCCCACAAGAGCGTAAGATGGGTATTGTTGAGACTATTTTGTAACTAAGAACCACATCTTAGCTACGATTTAGATTATGGGCCTAGAAATAGGGAAAACATAAATTTGTGCTAAATTGAGGATCTTAGCTAATAAAAGATTAGATTCTTCTTACAGGCCAACTCTAGGAATGTGTGAGCCCAAAAGAAGCGTCTTGACCCAAAAGGAACCATCCCGGCCAGACTCGCCCCTTCCCAGTCGAGCCCAACTTCAAGGCCCAAGTCACTACAACAAGAGCTTGTGTTGCACATAGTCATTTAGAAAGTGATAAGGCAAATCGGGAAATATAATTCTATTAGAGTTAGTTAGGATAAGGCATGCGTAGCAAGGAATAAAGCATGTGTAAAAAAGGGATGCAAGAGCCTGTATAAAGTTGTTGAATTCAAAATCTCAATCGTATCGCTCACACTTCATTCTCTCACTCTCATTCCATTGTATTGGTGGTGCATGGTGCTTCAGTACGGCGTCTTGTCGATCGAGGAGGTCCAGGACTAGAGTTTGAGAAGCCAGAGGTTATCAGAGAAGATTACTCAGTATAATTGACATACTCTGGTGGACTGAATCCTCAATGCTTTATCCATCTTTAGTGAACCATTACCGTTTTGCCATGGCAATTGTCATGGAAGGCAAAGTCACCGAATTCACACAACCTTGTAACGATACTCTGTTTCAGTAATACAATTAGTTGCATTTCCTTATTTCTTGAATGTGAATCCTATTATTAATCTGCTCTTTCTTGTGTTGCGATTGTGCATTTGTGAGGGTGGATCACACTAGGTTAGGCCAATTGGAACCAATCTAGCAATTTAATTAGGTAATCAATAAGAGAACCTAAAACAAACCATGTGCATACTCCCTGCTAATGGATGAGGTAGCGATTGTGTAAATCCTTGGTCGGCAATGGATGAACGTTTAGCGATTATCGTAAGACTCTAGGTTGATTTGGATTCATAATCTTGAGAGGAGAGAACCGTGAACTAATTGCTTGTTGGAACTCTGTGTTGGTGCAATATATAGTTTAATTAGTTCTCATTTACTTTCATACTTAGTTTATTCTTTGTCTTACTTTACCTTCTGACAATCCAAACTCCTCTGCCCCCAATTTACACTTTCGGTCCAAGTCCGAGTTAGTCCGACTCTAGTCCGAGTCTAGTGTCTTAGTCTGAGACTGAGTCTGAAGTCGTCTTAGTCCAAAACAAAGTCGACATTACACATGTACTTAGTATTTTGCATAAAACTCTGATTCTCACATTAAGTCATAATTGAACACACTATGTCCTTGAGAAGAATGACTTAGGGTTGCACTATGCTATAGTTAGCTCTAATTTTATTTGATAAAAAGCCACCACGACTAAGCGATTATCAGTGACACTTCTCTAGTAAGTTATCTAGCCCATGAGAGGCAAGGATGATACTCACTACTTTGTGTAGGTTGTCAGATGAGTTGGCTAACCCTAGCAAGGAGAGAATGTCCTTCATCGGTCCAATCTTTATGATAAGAAGAACTATGGAAATGGCTATGTCACTGCATCATATAGTGAAATAGTTGTGAAGGAAAGTAGATACAAGCCAAGTGGTAAGGTCACTAGACCTACTAGGGACTACTTGGTATGGAAACCTTTGATGGATGTGCTTAATCCCATGAGTTGGGGCATACAATGCAAGTTGAGTAGATCTTGACATCCTACCAAAGGATTTCATGCTAGATGGTATGACTAACCAATAATGGTTAAGGTAAATTACCTTGGCCTACTATTCTATTTTTCATGGTACCACTTGTATATAAAGCAGATTCTATAAAGCATTTAGACATGGCATAAACATATTGATATGTTTATATGAATTGTTTAAGAATTATGTGTGAGTGAGATGAGTTCTTACTTCCCATTTGTTTGCATTGTTTGTGTTTGAGTTGAATATCATTTGTAGATGAAGATGAGTACAAATGTGAAGACTAAAACTTTAGTTTCTTATCACTTTCTTCTTAGTAGTTTTGCATAGGGAATTTTGCTTTGGTAGATTGTGACATCGGGGTTGGATATTAGTTTTTATTAGTTTTACATTTTATGTTTTGGATATGACCTTTGGAGTTCCATCGCTTTTATTTCTTTTATTATATTCCACACACTTAAGTTTTATAATGTGAACATTTTACACGTGAATGCATGAATAAATGAATTTTATTTTACTTGAATATTTTTTTATTAAATATAAATGCTAAAGAGGTAAAGAGTGTCACAATCGTCGTGTTCAACAACATTATGTCACAACCTATTGATCCTCCTTACCCCTAAACGTAAAAGGCTTGAAACAGATAGGAGGAATAAGAGAGAAAGGGAGAAAATAAGGGGGAAAAGAAATAAATAATCCTCCTTACCCTCTCATACCAAATATGCTTTCTAATTGTTTAATAATGTAAAATCTTTTACACTAATAGTGCATATCCATTAACCCATTATTCAAAATACATAAATTATATTTTTATATGCTACTTTGTAAAAATAACATTAAAAAAATAAATGATATTCATTATATAAGATTTATCTTTAAACAAAATTGAGTTATATTTTATAAGAATAATTTCAACTTTACTACAAAAATTTTGAAGTTTAGCGACCACAAAATCGGTTGCTAAACTTAAACAATCAGTCTCTAATATTGGATTTTGGTTGTTAAATGGCATAGCGACTAAATTAGCGACCGAATTGTGTTTGGTGGCTAATTGGAGCCCAAAATTTAGTCACTAAATCGGTTTTATTTTTTTATAAAAAAATGACATTGATCTAAGTTTTTATTTTTAATAATTTGATATAGAAGAAATATGTCGCTAATTCAGTTGCTAATTTTGAATTTTTATTTTAAAGAGTTCTGTCGCTAATTTGGCCGCTAAAATTATTTTTTTTAAACTATATCGGGTGGCGGTCAGTTGGGTGGTGGTTGGAGGAAGGAGGAGGCCTATCGAAGGGAGTGAGGGAGAAGGGAGAAGAGAGGGAGGGAGGAAAAGGAATGGAAGGAGGATAAAAAGGACTGGAGGGAGGAGATGGAGGAGAGGTGGTGGTGGTGGTAGTGGTGGAGGAGAGAAAGGAGAGTGGGAGGGTGGAGAATAGAGAGGAGAAGAGAAAGGAAGGCAGGGGCGATGGCGATGGAGGGAGGGAGGAGAGGAGAGAATGAGTGAAAGGTATAGGGAGGGAGGGGAGAAGTATCTAAATAAATGGAAGTGGGAAAAAAAGAGTGGAAAAAGGAGAGAAAAAATATTTTTGAATTTTTGAAAATCGGTCGCTATTTATTTATTTATATATTTTTTAAATAAATAATAATTCGATCATGAAATCGATTGCTAATATTTTTGGTTTTTAAATCAATAAATAATAATTTGGTCTCCAAATCGGTTGTTATTTTATTATTTTTAAATTTTAGAAAATATATTCCGTTGCTAAATCGGTTGCTATTATATTTAATTTTATTGTTTAAAAAATTGGTCACTAATAATTCTTTTTAAATTATTTTTTGACATTTTATTTTTTGTTGCTAATTTTTTTTTTTATATTTTGGTCACTAATTCGGTCATAAAATTCAATTTTTTTTCCTTTTTTCCCTTGTGAATTCAGTCGCTAATAATTTCTTTTTTTTATTATTTTTGACGTTTTATATTTGGTGGCTAAATCGGTCGCTAGCTAATTAGGTCTCAAAATTTATCTTTTTTCTTTGTTGTTCCGTCACTAACTCAGTTGCTAATAATTCCTTTTTAAAATAATTTTTTGACGTTATAATTTCGGTCACCAGATCTATTTTTCAAATATTTTTACTTTTGATCGGTGTGTAACAATGGAGTTTTTCGATCAGTAATTACCGTACTAAAAAATGTTTTTCTTGTAGTGTTTGATGAAACACGTTTTCCAACTTTCACTATTTAGAAATATGGTCAAAATTGTCCAGTATTACCAAAATTAAAAAAAGGTTAAATAGAAAAAAAAATTATTTGTTATCAGTAATGTAAAAATATTTAAAAGAAATAAAATAAAAAAATAAATTTTATTGAATTGGATTTTTGAACAAGTTTAGATTATATTTGAAATTTTCAATCAATATTTGGATTCATATCCCATTAAATAGATTAAATTTAATATCCAAAAAATGGATTTGGATATGAATACCAATCCATTAATGAATTTAAAGTAGTTTGGATTAATGATGATATGGAATGGTTTTACATAACAGAATTTTTAAATAGGCCTATTCACGGCTATAAACAAAAAATAAAGGGCTGGAGAATGGAGATGATGAAGGAGGAAAAACAAAGTTGTGGAAGAAAGGTCGAAAAAGATGAAGAGAAAAGAGTTTAAGGTGGAAGAAGAAATAATTTTTATTCTTTTAAAATTTCATTTTGTTCCCTTTATCTATGGACAAAGAGGACCTACATGTCATTTAACGCACTATTAATAATGTTAACAAACTTAACTGTAAGGATTAATCGGAGTGACAGATCAATTTCAAGGAATTTTTTTAATTTTATTAAATTTAGGGACTAAAATAATAATGAATGACCGTTTTACTATTTATTCATTTTATTTTTATTTAATATATATATTTTTTGAATGGTGAGAATTTTATGAATTTGGATTACTATAATTATATTGAGAAGAACAGAAGAATCTCTATCCTCAATTTTATTTTTTAGTTTTTATAAAAATAATAAATTATAAGAAGAAGAAATTTCAATCGAGAGACGTTAGCTGCATGAATGACTACTGCGTGAAAATTAACGACAGTAAATTCTTCGAATTTTATGTAGTCACAAAAGTGATGGCAGAAATTCCCGGTCCGTGTGAATACATATGCCAAAAATTTACATCATCACATCGATGGTCCAATTCCTACGACTCCATGTGAAAGTTACCATTGTTTTTGCGTTGACATGAGTCACATGACCTGTTTTACGTTTATGCTGCCTGGCACAATCTTTTTAATCCAAACTTGGGACAATGTAAAAAAATTAACTAAAGTATCACAATGGTAGAGTTACATGGCGAAAATTAATTATGAGAGGAAAAAACAAAAAAGAAAAACACCCAACTCCAGTCTCTTTCTTTCATTTTTTTCACGAATTATTTTTATTCACATGTCCGTATACAACCACAAATTGAAGGGAAATGAACAGAGAGAAAGTCATTGTTGACTGTTGCGTACAAAGTAAAAAAAAAATAAAAGGAAAAGAAAAGTTGCTTAGGAACTGAGTCATGAAGAGGAGTCCTATGAAAACAATACTATATTGACATAGTCCTCTCCACAACAAGAGGATCCACCCTGTATTCAGTCAGCACCATGATTTTAAATTGCAGTACACAACTGCAATTGCGCTAGCAACATAAAATTCTTTTTTAACTTATCGCCACCGCAATTACAATTGCATCAGCCAAAATTTTTCACAAGGTTAATAAGAATCGCGATAAAATCAAAACTACAACGACAACTACAATTTAAAACCATGATAAACACGGTAGAAGACTAGAGGAGCTATTCCTGCAACTATCGAACTTTGTTGTTGTCACCAATAATCCCTCTGTTTCTATCTACTTTTACTAATGAAAAGAAATACTTAAAATAAAAGGAAGAAGAGGAGAGGCTTAACCACACAATATTCACAGAAAATAAAATCAGTAAGAGTAAGTCAATCGTTGGGCCACACGATCCCTGAGAATTCCATTATAGAGCGCTACCCTATTAGCAGGCATTCCTGCAACATCACTTTTGCCATCACAATTCTGCTGAACCTTCGATTCTGATTTTGAACATAAAGTGTTTCTATTTACACGTTTCCTGAACTCTTGTCCATCTCCACATGAATCCACCACATCATCTGCAAAGTGCACCCTCTTCTTCTTCTTCTTCTTCTCCCTCTTATTCCCAACTGCTCCAGAACACACAATTTCGTCAGCAAAAGAAAGCGTGCTAATTTGTGCATGTCTGGTGAACCTTTTATTATGCAAAAAGCTTGGTTGGAATATATGAACATGTGTGTGTACCTGTGGATATGCAAGATCGCAGAATTGGAGTAGATGGCTGAGAAATTTCCTGGACGGGGAAGTGGGTAGCTGGGAAAGACCGTTGAAGGCGCAGAGCAAGAACGATGACTGTGCCAGAGACAGCCATGGCCGTGGCGAAGACCATCCCTTGTGAGGTTATCATTGAAGACATGGTCTCAAAGAAGAAAGTGGAGGGGAAAGAAATGATTGAAGGAAAGGAAATAAATAATGATGAATGTGATGGCTCGTGGAAAAGGGGACTTGACTGGGGAGTTTTCTTTTTGCTGTGGAGGAATAATAAAGTGGCGCTGATGATGTATGAGCAACAAAGGTTAATATTATATTTGAATCAAACCGGGCGATTTTCTTTTATAAAAACAACTCATGGGAGAAGTAGTACCCAAGTTATTCTCCGAGCAAGAGAGTCAAAACACTAATTCCAATGTTAAAACTTATTTAAAAAGAGATTCATATATTTTCTCATTAACTGACCAAGAATTTAATTCTTAATTACCGTACTTAAATACTCTTTTATATAAAACTTCATTAATTATTTTATTTGGATTAAATAAAATAGTTAATTTAGTTAATAGTATTAAATTTGCTTTAAATATATATATATTTTTAAAATTATCAACACATACTTTTATTTTTTAAATTTTATTGTCTATAAATGTAAGAAGTTAAAGA
>JAENHJ010000090.1:0-7500 GCA_025330945.1 Mucuna pruriens | reverse complement strand
CCTTGGCAAATGCTTTTCGCGGTTGTTAGTCTTTCATAAATCCAAAAATTTCACCTCGACTATGAAATCTGAATGCCCCATTGTCCATTAATCATTACTCCGATCCAGAAGGCAACACAATAGGATCGAATCACGTGGTGTTATCCCATGCTAATGTATCCGGGCGTAGGCTTGCTTTGAGCACTCTAATTTCTTCAAAGTAACAGCACAGGAGGCCTGACCCGGCCATTAAGGCCAGGGGCGCATCGCCGGCGAAGGGCAAACCGGCCGGTGCACACGAGCGGACCGGACCGTCGACCCAACCCAGGTCCAACTACGAGCTTTTTAAGCGCAACAACTTAAATATACGCTATTGGAGCTGGAATTACATGCTGGCTGCTGGCACCGGACTTGCCCTCAATGGATCCTCGTTAAGGGATTTAGATTGTACTCATTCCAATTACCGGACTCAATGAGCCGGTATTGTTATTTATTGTCACTACCTCCCGTGTCGGGATTGGGTAATTTCTTGGCGCTTTGCTTTGCCTTCCTTGGATGTGGTAGCCGTTTCTCGGGCTCCCTCTCAGGAATCGAACCCTAATTCTCAGTCACCCGTCACCACCATGGTAGGCCACTATCCTACCATCGAAAGTTGATAGGGCAGAAATTTGAATGATGCGTCGCCCGGCACAAAGGCCGTGCGATCCGGCAGTTATCATGAATCATCAAAGCAACAGGCGAGCCTGCGTCGACCTTTATCTAATAAATGCATCCCTTCCGAAGTCGGGGTTTGTTGCGTATTAGCTCTAGAATTACTACGGTTATCAGGTAGTAGATACCATCAAACAAACTATAAGCGATTTAATGAGCCATTCGCGGTTTCACGATGCGAATTAGTTCATACTTACACATGCATGGCTTAATCTTTGAGACAAGCATATGACTCTTGGCGGGATCAACCAGGTAGCATTCGTTAATGACTCTGCGTGGGCGTTGGTGCTTTGCCGGCCTTGAGATGGTCGACAGGACCTTGGCCGGGCGGTGTCATTCAAAGCAACCGAGATTTTGAGGAGCATGGCGGGGCACGGGACCCCGCGTTCGCCGCATGCACCGTATCCAAAAAACAGTCTCGCGCCGTGCCGCGTAGGCCAGCGAGCTTTGGCGTGGACCGCGTGCGGGACCGAGATCCCAGGCTCCCAGAAGGGGCTGGAAAAGGCGTGTGCTATGCAATTCAAACCCATACCGTTTTGGTAGGTAGGCAACACGAGGCAAACGATGCGCCCCAACGCCATAGAGGCGGAAGGTGGCGATTGATGATGATGAGGATGCATGTCGGCCGTTCGGTGCACAAGCACGGGCCAGGACAACAAAAACATCCGAGCACAACTCACACGCCCCGCGTTCGCCATAACCCAACACCACCCGAGCAGACCCACCCCCGCAATGATGCCGAGAGGCATGCAAGCATATGGAAGCATCGGGTGGCGCCAAGCCTGCATCGCTAGGCATGTATGTAGGAGACCCGCCCTAAACAAGAGCAGTGGTGGTGCCCACCTAGTCGTCCTCTCCACAAAATAAAACCAAAGGGACCGAAGGAGGGTCGTACTAGGAAGAAGAGGCACACCATGCCCATTTTTGCTTTGACAACGAACGGTGCCGTGTGGGAGGAGGCAGCGTTGCGTTGTTCACAGCAAACGATGCCACGAAGGAGGAGGCAACGTTACATTGTTGGTCAAGGAGAAAAAAAAAGCGCTCATGGCTGAGCCTGAGAGGGTGGGGTGGTTTGGGAGAAAAAAAAACACTCGTCTTGCCGGAGTGCACGAGGAGGATGGGATGGTGGATGAGAAAAAGAGGCGCTGGCGGTGCCGAGCACACGAGGAAGGGATGATGCCCCACCCCGGCTGGGTTAGATTTTTTAGGAGGGAGGGAGGATGGGATGATGCCCCACCCCGCTGGTTTAGAGTTTGCCGGGATGGGATGATGCCCCAACCCCAGGCTGGTTTAGCCAAGGCCAGCGACAACACATAAAGCAAAATCTGACCCCCAAAGTGTGATCCAAGAAAAATCGAAGGGACAAATATAAAATTGGAGGGACCATGGATCACACAAGGAGGCGCTGCCCAAGCATCGGTGGTGTTAGACCAAGACCAACCGGGTGGTTTTCTCTTTGTGGTGTGTATGTATGAGGCCGCGTGCGGTGCCACGAAGCAGCGTTGCGTTGTTGGTCGATGGGTGGCACCACCAACCGGTTGCTATCACCGGACAATGGGTAGAACACCACGCCCGAGCATGTCGGGATGGGGTGTATCGCCCGGCTGACAATTTGCGACCCGCCCACACCTCGAACAAAGGGCAACGCCGTTTGAGGGAATTCTCCATGCAGGGGCCGAGAATCACCCAAGAAAAGCATTGCCCAAGCATCACTGGTGCTAGACTAAGCCACGCCACGAAACCCACAAATTTCGAGGGGCGCACCAAAAATCGGCCGAGTTCGGCCAAGATTCGGCGTGGATGATCAACGAATTAATCACCCAAAACCATGGGAAAATAACCCACAACAAGCATGGGAAGGCTTGTGTGGCGTGGGAGGAAGTCCCATGGAAGTCCCGCACCAACCACTGTGGGCGTGGTTTGAGCGAGGAGCAGCCCCCCCCTATAATAGGATAATATGCAAAAACCAAAATTGTACAAGTAGATACCTTTTTTTTGAGCAGACATAAGTCCAAAATCGGACCTAGAGGTCGAATTTTGGTGAGATTTTTTGCAGGATTGCCTAGAATAATCATATCTCTTCGTCCACCAAGTTACAGAATTTTTTGACGAGGGAATAATTTTAAAAAAATTTTAAAGTGGCTAAAATACATAAAATCAGGAAAAATGGAAAAGGGTACCTAGAGATCGAATTTTGGCGTAGTTTTTTTGCAGGAACTCGCACAATAATATAACCAATGTGTCCACCAAATACGAAAGCCATTGGATAAGGGATTGATTTTTAATGATTTTTTAACCAAAACTGGCAAAACGCAAAAAATCCGGAAAAATGGAGGATGAAGTGCGTTCGTCACCAAGCCTTCCCAATGTCATTGGGGGTCTAAGGAAAGTATTTTGACACGAAGAGTGCTAAGTTTTACGGCCAATGGCTAAGTTTTGGCACCAACGCCAAGTTTCTGACCACGTTTTTGGCCAGTGGCTAAGTTTTTTTGCAGTGGCTCAAAATCGGCTAAGTTCGACCACGTTTTTTGGCCCCATGGCTAAAATTTTTTGGCACCGTGGCTCAAAATCTGGCTAAGTTTTCTGATCACGTTTTTGGCACCGTGGCTGAAAATCTGACCCACGTTTTGTGGCACCGGTGGCTCAAAATCTGGCTAAGTTTTCTGATCACGTTTGCTAAGTTTTCTGATCACGTTTTTGGCAGTGGCTGAAATTCTGACCACGTTTTGGCACCGTGGCTCAAAATCGGCTAAGTTTTTCTGATCACGTTTTTGGCAGGTGGCTGAAATTCTGACCACGTTTTGGCAGGTGGCTCAAAATCTGGCTAAGTTTTCTGATCACGTTTTTGGCACCGTGGCTGAAATTCTGACCACGTTTTGGCACCGCCGTGCTCAAAATCTGGCTAAGTTTTTTCTGATCACGTTTTTGGCAGTGGCTGAAATTCGACCACGTTTTGTACCAGAAAAATCTCTAAGTTTTTCGATCACGTTTTTGGCATCGTGGCTCAAATTCTGACCACGTTTTGGCCGTGGCTAAAAATCGGCTAAGTTTTCTGATCACGTTTTTTGGCATCGTGGCTGAAATTCTGACCACGTTTTGGCACCGTGGCTCAAAATCTGGCTAAGTTTTTCTGATCACGTTTTTGGCATCGTGGCTCAAAATCTGACCACGTTTTGGCCATGACTAAAAAATCTGGCTAAGTTTTCGATCACGTTTTTTGGCAGGTGGTGAAAATCGACCACGTTTTGCACAGTGGCTCAAAATCGGCTAAGTTTTCTGATCACGTTTTTGGCACCGTGGCTGAAAATCTGACCACGTTTTGGCACCGTGGCTCAAAATCTGGCTAAGTTTTCTGATCACGTTTTTGGCACCGTGGCTGAAATTCTGACCACGTTTTGGCACCGTGGCTCAAAATCTGGCTAAGTTTTCTGATCACGTTTTTGGCACCGTGGCTGAAAATCTGACCACGTTTTGGCACCGTGGCTCAAAATCTGGCTAAGTTTTCTGATCACGTTTTTGGCACCGTGGCTGAAAATCTGACCACGTTTTGGCACTGCGGCTAAAAATCTGGCTAAGTTTTCTGATCACGTTTTTGGCACCGTGGCTGAAATTCTGACCACGTTTTGCGATCACGTTTTGGCACCGTGGCTCAAAATCTGGCTAAGTTTTCTGATCACGTTTTTGGCACCGTGGCTGAAAATCTGACCACGTTTTGGCACTGCGGCTAAAAAATCGGCTGGATTTTCGATCACGTTTTTGGCAAGTGGCTGAAATTCTGACCACGTTTTTGGCTAAGTTTGTTACCATGCTACGTTTTTGGCACCATGGCTTTAAAATTTTGCTCAATTTGTTTTGCACAGCGAAGCCTCGATGGCCGAACCTTGAAAATGATGAAAATTTAGGAATGGTTGGGAGGAACTGATCAAAGCGACAAAATTTGAATCTCGGTGGATCGTGGCGTGAGCCCAGCTACGCCGCACCCACAATACCGTCGGCATTATTTAAGTCGTCTGAGGATTGACTTCGTCGTTCGATGGGAGTGCGCTTCGTGGCGTCTTACAAGGCTAATACGCACAAGGTTATGACGACACGTGCACACGGGGGCCCTAAACCCCCTGCTGGTCGGCAAACGAACGACAGGGCCCAATCGCGTAATAGCCGGTCGACTTAGAGGCGTTGATCATAATCCAGCGCCGCGGTAACACTGGCTTTTCAACCAAAGCGTGATGACCAATTGTCTTGAATCAACGGTTCCTCTTACTAAGGTTGAATTACTATTGCGACCTTGTCATCGATAGGGTAAAAACTAACCTGTCTTGTGGTCTAAACCCGACTAAGTTCCACTATTGGTGGGTGAACAATCAACACTTGGTGAGTGCAACTTCCTGATGATAGGAAGAGGCATCGAAGGATCAAAAGCGTCGCTATGAGCAGCTTGGCTGCCTGACCAGTTATCACTGTGGTAACTTTTACGACACCTCTGGCTTCAAAATTCTGAAGGTCTAAAAAGGATCGATAGGCCGCTTTCACGGTTCGTATTCGTCTTGGAAATCGAGGAATCAAGCGCTTTTACCCTTTTGTTCCTGCAGATTTTACATTCTCGTTGAGCTCATCTTAGGACACCTGCGTTATCTTTTTAACAGATGTGCATGACCAAACTCCCCGACAATGTCTTCCTTTGATCGACCAACAATGGCCAGGTCCAAAAAGAGGCAGCGCCGCCTCAAATTCACCGGAATAAGTAAAATAACGTTAAAAGTAGTAGTGACACACTTTCCATTTGTTTTAAACCACTTATCTACATAAGTCATTTCACAAAGTCGGACTAGAGTCAACTCATGAGTCTTCTTTCCCACAGTTCGCCAAGCCGTTCCGCTGTGGTTTTATTGGATAGTAAGCGAGGGGCGATGGAATCTCGTTAATCCATTCATGCGGCGTCACTAATTGAATGTGAGGCATTTGGCTACCTTAAGAGAGTCATAGTTGCTCCCGTAGTTTGCCGCGCTTGGTTGAATTTCTTCACTTTGACATTGAGCCTTTGGGCGAAATCATTGCGTCAACATCATGAGGACCATACTTAATGCTTTGTTTTTAATTAAACGGTCGGATTCCTTGTGCCGATTACAGTGTTAATCCGTCCCCGGCCGGCGCGGCGACCGCTCTCGCATCAGAGGCAGCTTCCGACAGTCATAGGCTTGGCCAGGCGGGTTGGGGCTGGGACGTGCCCCACGACCCTCGAGCGATCCTTTCAGAGGTTGCGGATCCCATTTTGCCGACTTCCGCTTTTGTTGTTCCATCGACCGAGAACATGTTCACCTTGGAGACGTGCGGTTATGAATGCGGCCAGGGCGTGGGAGGCACTTTCGGTCTCCGGATTTTCAAGCGCAGAGGCTGCCGGACACCGCGGCGTGCGGTGCTCTTCCAGCCATTTGGACCCTACCTCACGTGGCCGTTTCGAGTGGGCAGGGTGTTAAGCAGAAAAAGATAACTCTTTCAGGGGCCCCTGGCGTCTCGGGACTCCCTAACGTTATGCAGTCGGCCACGTCCGGTTCGAGAATTTTAACTAGATTCACTTTCGGTGTATGCAGCTATGACGCTATCGAGCAGGCTTCCCAGTCCCATAGGGATCGACTAACCCATGATGCAAGTCCGTTCACATGGAACCTTTCCCTCTTCGGCCTTGAAAGTTCTCATTTGAATATTTGCTACTACCACAAGATGCTGCGCAGGCCCAGCTCACTTGAGACTCAGCCAGGTTTTGCTGACAGCCAGCGCCTCACTACTCATCGGGGCTGGTCCTTGCCCAGGGGTATAGGTCATGTCGCTTTAGCGCCATCCATTCGGGGCTAGTTGATTCGGCGGAGTGGGTTGTTACACTCCTCTAGCGGATTTCGACTTCCATGACCACCGTCCTCTTTGTCTTAATCGACTAACACCCTTTGTGGGTCTCGGTTAAGCGTAGCGGGCAGACGCTTGACAAGTTCATCGCATCGCCGGTTACGCTTACAAAAATGGCCACTTGGAGCTCTCGATTCGGTGGCGGCGGCTCAACAAAGCGACCAGCCGTCCTACCTGTTAAAGTTTGAGGAATAGGTCGAGGCGTTGCGCCCGATGCCTCAATCGTGGCTTTACCCGATAGAACTGCGCGAACTCGGTATCTGAAACTTGAGAGGAACCAGCGCTAGGCAGTTCGATTAGTCTTCGCCCCTATACGAGTCGAACCGAGCGATTTGCGTCGATGTATTCGCGGGCCTCCACGAAGTTTCCTGCAGCCGCCCCGCTTCGGGCATAGTTCACCATCTTTTCGGATCAAGCAGGTATGCTCTACTCGAACCGTTCGGAAGATCGAGTCGGTCGGTGGTCTTGCCAGGATAAAGGTTCCATGTCGAACTTCCTTTGCGCCTTGCGGGTTTCTTGGATTGGCTCGCACATGTGAGACTCCTTGGTCCGGTGTTTCAAGGCGGGCGAATAGAAACCATAGGCAAGGGAGGCGGGCAGTGCTTAGGCGGAGGCAGCTTGGCTTCCATCATTGTCGTGATGATGGCTATCGCGGGGCATTTAGGCGGGGGCTTGCCACCATCCTGTCGCGTCGGTCAATGTCACGAGTCGTGTGGGACGCTTTCACTGTTCCACATCAGGCGGGACACATCGCGGCCCCATCCGCTTCCCTCGAGCAATTTCAACTATTTGACTCTCTTTTTCAAAAGTCCTTTTCATCTTTCCCTAAATAGTACTTGTTAGCTATCGGTCTCGCCCGATATTTAGCCTTGGGCGAATTCTGCTTGGGTGAAGGCTGCATTCCCCAAACAA
>JAENHJ010000089.1:0-20389 GCA_025330945.1 Mucuna pruriens | reverse complement strand
CTGTGGAAGACCACCCCACCCACCCTCGATCTTCTCTGGAAGGGTTCAGTGAGAGACACTCACTGGACCCGAAAAGACTGTGAACTATACCCCGAAGCGAAGCCGTCAGAAACTTGCGGAGGCCCGCAGCTGATACCGACCAAATCGTTCGCCCGACGGTATGAAGACTAATCAATCATCAGTAGTCGGTTCCTCCGGAAGTCGATATCGAGTCAATGGCGTAGTCTTCATCGGCAAAGCCAATGATTGAGGCATCTAACGCCTCGACCTATTTCAACTTAAACAGGTAGGACGGCGTATTGCCATGAGTCACCACGAACGAGAGTTCTGGCAAGCCATTTTGGTAAGCAGAACTGGCGTGCATGGACGAACCGAAGCTGGGTTACGGTGCCCAATCGCTACGCTTAACGACCCCACAAAGGGCGTTGGTCGACAGCAGACGGTATTGGTCATGAAGTCGAACCGCTGGCAGAGTGTGTAACAACCCACCCGCCCAATCAACTAGCCCCAAATGACGGCGCTGGAAGCCGCCACGACCATACCCGGCCAGGCCGGGCAAGGACCAGGGCCCCGATGAGTGAGGGCTTTGTCAGTTGCAAAACCAGAGTACATGGAGTTCCGCGAGCTATTGTCACCATCCAGGTAGCAACATTCAAATGAGAACTTTGAAGGTCAAGAGGAAAGGTTCATGTGAACGGCATTTGCACATGGGTTACTCGATCCTGGCGACCTGGAAGTCCGCCTGATACGCCACAACCAAAGTGAACTCAAGCTGTACCCCAACCGACGGCAACGTTGGGAGTCCGGTGACGGCCGCGGCCCCGGAAAAGAGCTATTCTTTCTGTTTAACAGCCCGCCCACCTCGAAACGGCTCAGCGAGGTAGGGTCCAGACCGTCGAAGAGCACCGCATCGCCGCTGGTGGTCCCAAGTAGCGCTCTGCATGCCCTGAAAAATCCGGAGACCAGTGACCACGCTCGGCCACACATTAACCGCGCGTCTCCAAGGTGAATGTGCCTCCGGTCGGCGGAACAATGTGAGGCGCGGAAGTCGGCAAAATGGATCCGTAGACCTCTGGGAAAAGGATTGGCTCTGAGTGGCTAAAGCTACGGTGTCCAATGGCGACCCGGCCTACTGGACCGCCGAGTGGTCCGCCGCCGCTCGGCCGCCGCGTGCCGGTCGGGGACGGATTAGAAATCGGGCCTTCTTCCTCGCCGAACAACGACTCAGAACTGCACGATAAGCGGAATCTGATCGTTTAATTAAACAAAGCATTGCGATGGTCCCTCGCGATGTTGACGCACGTGATTTCTGCCCATGCATCAATGTCAAAGGAAGAAATTCAACCAAGCGGTAAACGGCGTGAGTAACTATGACTCTTAGTAGCCAAATGCCTCTGCCATCAATTAGTGACGCCATGAATGGATTAACGATACTCATCGCCCTCGTTTCTACTATCCAAATAAACCACAAACAAGGAACTGCTTGCGGAATCAGCGAAAGAAGACCGCTGAGCTTGACTCAAATCCGACTCTTTGTGAAATGACTTGGAGAGGTGTAGGATAGCTGGAGCCGGAAACAGCGAAAAGTGAAATACCACTACTTTTTAACGTTATTTTTACTGATTCAGATCGAGGCTGGCCGCCTCTTTTTGGACCCAGGTCAGGCTTCGCTGGTCGATCCGCGAAGACATTGTCAGCGGAGTTTGGTCGCGGCACATCTGTTAAAAAGATAACGCAGGTGTCCTAAGATGAGCTCAACGAGAACGAAAATCTCGTGGAACAAAAGGGTAAAAGCTCGCTTGATTCTGATTTCCAAGATTTAATACGAACCGTGCGAAAGCGCGGGCCTCTATCGATCCTTGCACTCCTTGAATTTGAAGCGAGCGTCTAAAAGTTACCACGTGACAACTGGCTTGCAAGTACGCCGGGCCGCTCATAGCTGACGCTAAGTTTCTGATCCTTCTATGCAGCTTCTTCCGTTTCTATCATCAGTGAAGGCACCACCAAGTGTTGGATTGTTCACCCACCATTGTGGGACCGTGAGCCGGGTTTAGCACCGCCGCGGACAAAGGTGCACTTACCGATTATGTTGTCGCAATAGTAATTCAACCTAGCACGAGAGTGAACCGCCATTCGCGCACAATCGTCATCGCGCTCGTTGAAAAGCCGCTGGCGCCAAGCTACCGCGGCGCTGGATTAGACCGAATCACTTAAGTCGAATCCCGCCAGAAGCTTTACTGCCAAATGCCGCTCGCTGTCGAACTTTCTAAATAGCAGTTTAGGCAGGCACGTGCCACAGAACCTGCAAGGCAGACATTTCAGTAAGACGCCACGAAGCCGCTGAAATTCCATCGAATCCACTTTGAGCTGAATCCTTCGCAGCATTTTACCTAAATGACTGCACGGTAAACAAGTGGCGCAGCTGGGCCCGCTACCCATCCACCGAGATTCACTGCTTTGTCGCTTGGACTCAGTTCCTCCCAACCATTCCTAAATTTCTATCATTTTTCAAGGTATCGCTATCGAGGCTACAAAGGTACTACAATTCGAGCAAAATTTTTAAGCCATGGTGCCAAAATGTAGCATGCAACAAACTTAGCTATGAGTCACGAGCCAAAAACGTTATAGAATTTGCGAGAAACCAAGACAAAAACGTGTGATCAGAAAACTCAGCCACAAATTGAGCCATGGCCATGTGGCTGTGAATTTGAGTCAATCGCTGAGGCCAAAACGCGGCTCGACTTCAACCACATCTGCAAGCCAAAAACGTTGATCAGTAAAATCCTAGCCATGATTTGAGCCACGGTACAACGTGGTCGACTGCGACCACTTGCCACGCGACGTAAACTCTAGCCAGATTTTGAGTCACCACTAAGTACAAAACGGCGTGGTCGACTTCAGCCACTGCCAAAACGTGACGTACTCAGCCGTATTTTAGCCGCCAAGTGCCAAAACCTGCGCGTGATCTCGCCCACGTGCCAAAAACGCGATCAGAAAACTTAGCCAGATTTTGAGCCACGGCACAAAACGGATCAGTAAAACTTAGTCAGATTTTAGCCGCTGGCACAAAACGCGGTCGCATCAGCCACGCAGACACGCGATCTTAAAACTTAGCCAGCACGGTCATGCCGCCATTAAACGTGGTCGCATTTTCAGCCACTACCGCCAAAAACGCGATCGAAAATCTCAGCAGCATTTGAGCCACGGTCGCCAAAACGCGATCGTACTTAGCCATGATTTTTCTAGCCGCTGCTACAAACGCGTTTTAATTTCACCATCACAATACAAACGCGATCAGTAAAACTTAGCCAGATTTTATTTTAGCCGCCAGTAAGCCAAACGCGGGTCGATTTTCAGCCATGACTGTGCTGCAAACGATCGGAACTCGCCAGATTAGCCACGGTACAAAACGGTCAGATTGAGCCACCTGGCACAAACGATTGTTGTCGTATTCAGCCACTATGCCACGTGATCAAAACTTAATGATGCACCAAGAAGGTTAAAACGTGGTCGATCAGCCACGCACGATCAAAATCTGACATTGTTGACTCAAACGCATCGATTTTCACCACTGCCACGATCGTGAAATCAGCTGATTTTTCGAACGCCACGCCGTCGTATCAAATTACCGCTACGTGATCAGAAAACTCCAGCCGTGCATTTTGAGCCACTGGCAAGTTAAAACGTGGTCAGATTTCTTTCAAACACGCCACGCATCGTAAAATCCCAGCGCCGCATTTCGAGCCACTAAAAGCCAAAACGCCGTCAGATTTTCAGCCACGCTGCCAAAAACGATCAGAAAAACTTAGCCAGATAGCCAGCATGTTGCGCAAAACGCGGTCGACGGAGCCTACTGCGCCAGCTATGACAAAAACGTGATCAGAAACTTAGCCGATTTTGAGCTCCTCGTACAAACGCGGTCGTAATTTTCACCACTGGCCAAAAACGATCAGAAAACTTAGCCAGATCGGAGTCACGGTGCCAAACGTGGTCGTGACCTCGAGCCACGATGCCACGCTAGATCGAAAACTTAGCCGTATTTTGAGCCATTACCTACAAAACGCGGTCGAATTCATCACCTAAGGCCAAAACGCGATCGTAGACTCAGCTTTCGAGTCATGGCGGCCAAACGCGTCGTAATTTCAAACACTAAAAACGGATCAGAAAACTTAGCCGCATTTTGAGCCACTGCCAAACGTGGTCGTGAATTTCACCTTACCTGCACAAAAACGTGATCGTAAAACTTAGCCGATTGGAGTCACGGCCAAAACGTGGTCAATTTCAGCCAATGTGCCAAAACGTGATCAAAACTTAGCCAGATTTTGAGCCACAACGCGTCAATTTCAAACATCACATAAAAACGTGATCAGAAAACTTAGCTGCATTTCGAGCCACTTGGCAAGCAAAACGTGTCGTAATTTCAAATTACTCGCCAAAACGGATCAAAACTTAGCCAGATTTTGGAGAGCCACGGTGCCAAACGTGGTCGAATTTCAGCCACGGTGCCAAAAACGCGATCAGAAAACTAGCCAGATTTTAGCCGCCGCCAAAAACGCGGGTCGATTTTCACCACCTGCAAGCCAAAAACGCGGTCGAACTTCAGCGATTTGGAAATACCGCCAAAAACTTAGCCACTCTGGGCCAAAACGTGGTCGAACTCTGGCGCTATGCCAAAAACTAGCCATTGGCCGAAAACTTAGCACACTTTCGTGTCAAAATACTTTCTTAGACCCCAATGACACTGAAGGCTTTCGACGAATCCACTTCATCTCCATTTTCCGATTTTTTAAGTGTTTTTGCCAGTTTTTGGTTAAAAAAAATCATTAAAATCAATCCCTTATCCAATGGCTTTCTGTATTTGGTGACACATTGTTATATTATTGTGCGAGTTCCTGCAAAAAACTACGCCAAAATTCGATCTCTAGGTACCTTTTCCATTTTTCCTGATTTTATGTATTTTAGCCACTTTAAAATTTTTTAAATTATTCCTCGTCGTCAAAAAATTGGGTGGACGAAGAGATATGATTATTCTAGGCAATCCTGCAAAATCTCACCAAAAATTCGACCCTAGTCCGATTTTGGACTTATGTCCGTCAAAAAAAGGTATCTACTTGTATAATTTTGGTTTGCATATTATCCTATTATAATAAGCTCGCTCAAACCACGCCCACAGTGGTTGGTATGGGACTTCCATGGACTTCCTCTGACGCCACACAAGCCTTCCCATGCTTGTTGTGGGTTATTTCCCATGGTTTCGGGGTGATTAATTGCCGATCATCCACGCCGAATCTTGGTCAACTCGCCGATTTTTGCGCGCCCCTCGTAAATCTCCTGCAAGTGGTTTCGTGAGTGGCTTAGCCTAGCACCAAAGCGATGCTTGGGCAATGCTTTTTCTTGGGTGATTCTCGCTCGGGTATGAGAATTCTCTCAAACTGCCATGTCTTGTTTCGCTGAGGCGCGCCAAGTGTCGCAAATTGCCGCCGGGGCTTATACACCCCATCCTCGAGCATGCTCGGCGTGGGTGTTCCCACCCATTGTCCGTGATAGTAATCGGTTGGTGGTGCCACCCATCAACAACGAACGCTGCTTCGCGGGCACCGCACGCGGTCCTCATACATTACACACACCACAAGAGAAACCACCCTGTTGGTCTTGGTCTAACACCACTGATGCTTGGGCAGCGCCCTTGTGTGATCCATGGTCCCTCAATTTTATATTTGTCCCTTCGATTTTCTTGGATCACACTTGGGGGTCAAGATTTTGCTTTATGTGTTGCCGTTGGCCTTGTTCTGGGGCCTGGTCAGTATCATCCCATCCCGGCAAAACTCTAAACCAGGCCGGGTGGGGCATCATCCCATCCTCCCTCCCTCCTAAAAAAAAATCTAACCCAGCCGGGTTGGGGCATCATCCTTCCTCGTGGTGCTCGGCACCGCCAGCCGCCTCTTTTCTCTCATCCACCATCCCATCCTCCTCGTGCACCTCCAAGACGAAAGAGTTTTCTTTCTCCCAAACCACCCCACCCTCCTTTGTGCCAAGGAAGCCGCTTTTTTTCTCCTGACCAACAATGTAACGCGTTGCCTCCTTCGTGGCATCGTTTGTTCGAACAACGCAACGCCGCCTCCCACACGGCAACGCTCGCTGTCAAAGCAAAACGGGCATGGCGGCCTCTTCCTAGTACGCAATTCTCCCCGGCCCCTTTGGTTTTATTTTGTGAGAGGATCTACCAGGTGGGCACCACCAACGCTCTTGTAGTAGGCTGGTCTCTACATACATGCCTAGCGATGCAGGCTTGGCGCCACCCGATGCTTCCATATGCTTGCATGCCTCTGCATTATGCGGGTTCGCTCTAGCGGGCTGGTTGGCTACGGCGAAGCGGTGAGCAGTGCTCTGGATGTTTTGTTTGTCCGCCTGCAGGCACCGAAATCTCACGATTACGCATCCTCATCATCATCAATCAGTACCGCCTGCGGCGCTGGGGCGCATCAGCTGTTCCTGTGTTGCCTACCCACCAAAAACGGTACGGGTTTGAATCGTGCATAGACACGTGCCTTCCAAAACCTCTGGGAGTTTGGGATCTCGGTCCAAGACGCTGTCCACGCCAAAGCTTGCTCCTACGCGGCACGTGCGCGGAGACTGTTCTTTCGATACGGCATGGGGCGAACGCTGGGGTCCTGGTGCCCCGCTGCGTCCTCAAAAACTTTGCTTTGAACGACACCTCGCCGCTAAGGTCCCGTTTACCATCCATGCCGGCAAAGCACCAACGCCACGCAAGTCAGTCATAACGAATGCTACCCGTTGATCCTGCCAGTAGTCATATGCTTGTTCAAAGATTAAGCCATGCATGTGTAAGTATGAACTAATTCAGACCGAAACTGCGAATGGCTCATTAAATCAGTTATAGTTTGTTTGATGGTATCTACTAATTTATAACCGTAAATTCTAGAGCTAATACGTGCAACAACAAACCCCCGACTGAAGGGATGCATTTATTAGATAAAGGTCACGCAGGCTCTGCCTGTTGCTTTGATGATTCATGATAACTGGCCGGATCGCACGGCCTTTGTGCTGACATGCAGCATCATTCAAATTGCCCTCTATCAACTTCGATGGTGATAAAGGGCTCACCATGGTGGTGACGAAGACGGAGAATTAGGTTCGATTCCCGAGAGGAGCCGAGAAACGGCTACCATCCAAGAAGGCAGCAGGCGTTAAATTACCAATCCCGACATCGGGAGGTAGTGATAATAAATAACAATACCCGCCTATTGAAGTCCGGTAATTGAAATGAGTACAATCTAAATCCCTAACGAGGATCCATTGAGGGCAAGTCCGTGCCGCCAGTCCGTAATTCCAGCCCAATAGCGTATATTTAAGTTGCTGCGCAAAAAGCTCGAGTTGGACCTTGGGTTGTCGACGGGTCCGCCCGTGTGCAACCCCCAAGCTCGCCCTTCTTCGCCGGCGATGCGCCCCGGCTTAATCGCCGTCGTGTCTCCTGGCTGCTATTTGAAGAAATTATGCTCAAAGCAAGTCTACGCTCTGGATACATTAGCATGGGATAACACCATGATTCTGATCCTATTGTGTTGGCCTTCGGATCGGAGAGTAATGATTACCGGTGACGGGGCATTCGGGATTTCATAGTCGAGGTGAAATTCTTTTATGAAAGATTTAACAACCGCGAAAGCATTTCCAAGGATGTTTTCATTAATCAAGAACGGTTAGCTCAAGACGATCAGATACCGCCCCTAGTCTCAACCATAAACCATGTCGACCAGATCATGGATGTTGCTTTTTTAGGGACTCGCCGGCAACCCATGAGAATCAAAGTCTTTGTTCCGGGGAGTATGGTCGCAAGGCTGAAACTTAAAGGAATTGACTGGGGGGGCACCACCAGGAGTCAGAGCCCATGGGGTTAATTTGACTAACACGGAAACTTACCAAAGTCCAGACATAGTAAGGATTGACAGAGACCGAGCTCTTTTGATTTTATGGTGGTGTATGGCCGCTCTAGTTGGGAGCGATTTGTCCGGTTAATCTTCGGCTAACTAATCCACCTCACCGCTAAATAGAAGCATGAGGTAACCCTCCACGGCCAGCTTCTGTAGGACTACGCTAGGCCACGGAAGTTTGAGGCAACAGGTCTGTGATGCCCTGATGTTCTGGGCCGCATCGCCAATCGATGTATTCAACGGTGAGTCTTATAGCTCCTGCAAGGTCGACAATCTTGAACACGCGACGGGGATAGATCAGAAATTGGTCTTCAACGAGGAATTTTAAAGTCACAGAGTCATCAGCTCGCTTGGACCATGTCCCTGCCCTTTGTACACCGCCCGTCACCCTACCGATTGAATGTCCTGAAGTGTCTGGATTGGCGGCGGACAGGCGGCTCATGACGTTGTGAGAAGTCCACCGAACCTTATATTTAGAGGAAGGAGAAGTCGAAACAAGGTTTCTCGTAGGAACCTGTGAAGGATCACTGTCGTTGCCTCACAACAAGCTCCACCGCTAACCTGCTCATCACAGACAAGTTCGACGGGGCCGGCTCTGAGCCGTTTCGAACACCGACCCCTGCGCCTCCCGAGCTGGCCGCGCAGGTCGCCTGTCAGCCTCCTCTCGCTAAAACACAAACTCAGGCGCCCAAGTGAACCGAACTGTTATGCACATGCGCGCTCGAGATCTACGCCGACTTCTGCGACCTTGCCACGACACACAACATACAAAATGACTCTCTAAGAACGATATTCTCACTTTTGCATCGATGAAGAACGAGCTAAATGCGATACTTGGTGTGAATTGCAGAATCCCGCGGAACCATCGAAGTCTTTGAACGCAAGTTCGCCCGCCATTAGGCCGGAGGCACGCCCGCTCGGGTGTCCACACATCGTTACCTCAAATGCAACGCCACGGCGGCGCTAGGTGGATGCCGACCTCCCGACAGCATCGCCTCGTGGCTGGTTGAAAATCGAGTCCGCGCCCAGCTTGCCGCGACAAAATGGTGGATGAGCGATGCTCGAGACTGGCCACGGACCTAACAAGGTCGGATCCATTCTACACTGCCCACTGGAGGCCTAACGAGACTCAGTCAAAGGGCTACCCGCCGAAGCGAGTTTACATATCAATGTTGAGAAAAGAAACTAATAAGGATTCCCTAGTAATCTGGCGAGCGAACCGGAAGAAAGTCTAATTATGAAAATCGGTCGCCTCTCTCGGGGCGTCCGAATCAGAGGTCCGAGAAGCCGGCCCTCGGTGGCGATCGGCCCAAGTCCCCCTCGAAGGGGGCGCCAGAGGTGAGAGCCTCCGCTGCGTCGACTGCCGCATCACGGGCGCTACTTCATGAAGTCGGTTGTTTGGGAACGCAAATTCAATCGGGCGGTAAATTCCGGGCCAAATACATCGGGCGAGAGACCGAGCAAATAACAAGTACCGCGAGGGAAAGATGAAAAGGACTTTGAAAAGAGAGTCAAATAGTGCTTGAAACGCCTGAGGGAAGCGGACGGGGGCTTGCGATGTGTCCCGTCGGATGTGGAACGGCAGAAAGCCGGTCCGCCGATCACTCGACACCGACGCCGGATTAGATGGCTCAAGCCCCCGGCCGTCGAAATGCATCATGAGCCATCATCACGATTGTGGATGGCACCAAGGCTACTGCCTCGGCGTGTTTGCCACCTCCGCGCGCCTGTCACTGGGTTTCCCCATTCGCCCGCCTTCAAAACACGGACCAAGAGTCCGGCTAATGCAGGCGCGAAGCCAACGGGCGAGTAAACCCGTAGCGCTAAGGAAGCTGACAAGGGAACCTTTATCTCAGGCAGCACTACCCCACCGACCCCCATCTTCCGTGGAAGGGTTCGGGAGAGCATACCTGCTCCGGGACTAAAGATGGTGAACTATGCCCGCGAAGCGTGGCTGCAGGAAACTCAAGTGAGGCTCAGCCGATACCGACGTGCAAATCGTTAGACCGACCTGTATAGGGGCTAAAGACTAATCGAACTGCCTAGTACCTGGTTCCTCCGGGTTTCCCTCAGATAGCCGGAGCTCCGCGAATTCTATCTAAAGCTAATGATTGAGGCATCGGGGCGCAACGCCCGACCTATTCTCAAACTTTAACAGTAGTACGGCTGGCTGCTTTGTCGAGCCGCGCCACGGAATCGAGAGTCCCAAGTGGGCCATTTTTGGCAAGCGGCACGGCGATGCGGATGAACCGAAGCTGGGTTACGGGTGCCCAACCGCAACCTAGACCCCACAAAGGGTGTTGGTCGACATGGATCTGCGGTCATGTAGTCGACCAAGGCGAGCTGCGTGTAACAACTCACTCCGCCGAATCAACTAGCCCCGAAATGGATGTGCCAAAGCCACCTATACCCTACTGCCGGGGCAAGGACCAGGCCCCTGGACATGAGTAGGAGGGACTTGCTGTCAGAAACCTGTGGCGTGAGTCCAGCGAGCTGGGCCGTCACAAGAGATCTTCGTGGTAGAGCAAATATTCAAATGAGAACTTCAAGGCCGAAGCAGGGGAAAGGTTCCATGTGAACGGCACTTGCACATGGGTTAGTCGATCTCTATGGGACGGGAAGTTCACTGATATGCGCTGCAAATAGCAGATAATCGAAAGCGGAATTTAAAATTCTCGAACTGGACGTAAGGCCGACGGCAACGTTGAGTCCGGAGACGTCGAGGGGCCCCTTTAAAGAGTTATTTTCTGTTTAATGCCTGCCCAATGAAACGTGGAACGGCCAGTTTGAGGTAGGGTCCAGTTGGCCGAAGAGCACCGCACGCCGCTGCAAGTCCACGGGCGTCTTTTGAAAATCGGAGATCGAGCGCCCCCACGCCCCTGGCCGCATTTCATAACCGCATCAGTTCCAAGGCGAACAGCCTCGTCGATGGAACAACGAGGCAAGGGAAGTCGGCAAATGGATCCGTAACTCGAAAAGGATTGGCTCAGGTCATCCTAGCCCAACCCGCCTACCGCTTCAGGGACTGCTCGAGTTGCCTCGGCGTGTCGGGTCGCCAAGTTTGCCGGGGACGGATTGGGAATCTGTCTCTCAAATTCTTTCCCCAGACAATACCGACTCGTAACTGGTACGACAAGGGGAACTGACTGTTTAATTAAACAAAGCATTGCGATGTCCTCATGACAAGCTGACGCAATGTGATTTCGCCTCAAAGGCTCGAATGTCAAAGCGAAGAAATTCAAATCCATGTAAACTATGAGCACCATGCATTCTCTTATAGAAGCCAAATGCCTCGCCATTCAATTAGTGACGCGCATGAATGGATTAACGACTTACTGTCCCTGTCTACTATCCAGCTTAAAACCACAACAAGGGAACGGCTTAAGGAATCGCCGGGGAAAGAAGATCTCGGTTGAGCTCGACTTCAAATCGACTTCAGGAAATCTAATTGCAGGTGTAGGATGTTGGGAGCCGGAAACAAATAAAGTGAATACTACTACTTTTAACGTTATTTTACTTATTCCGTGAATCGGAGGCGGGCGCCGCTCTCTTTTGGACCTAAGGTCAAGCCGCTGGTCGATCCCAAGGAAGATATCACAAAGGGAGTTAATAAAGCGCACATCTGTTAAAAGATAACGCAGTCCTAAGATGAGCCCAACGAGAACAGGAAATCTCGTGTGGAACAAAAGGGTAAAAAAGCTCGCTTGATTTCGATTTCAAAGACGAATACGAACCGTGGAAAGCGTGGCCTATCGATCCTTTAGACCTTCTGAATTTGAAGCTGAGGTGCGAAAAGTTACTACTACGTGGATAATCGCCTGCGGGCACCAAGCGCTCATACGACGCTGTTTTTCGATCCTTCATGTCGGCTCTTCCTATCATTGTGAAGCAGAATTCACCAAGTGTTGATCGTTCACCACCAATAAAGGAACGCAGCTGGGCTTTAGGACCGCCGTGAGACAAAGTTAGTTTTAATCTTCTACCGCGACAAAGGTCGCAATAGTAATTCAACCTAGTAATGCAGGAACTGCTGATTCGATTAATTGGTCATCGCTACGGTTGAAAAGCCGCAGCGCCGAAGCTACCGTATGCTGATTATACCGAACGCCTCTAAGTCAGAATCCGCCAGAAGCGACGCCAGACGCCGAACCTTGCAAGGCGATTAGCCTTGTAAGACGCCATGAAGCGCAATTCCATCGAACGACGAAGTTGAATCCTTTCGATTTACTTTAAATACGCCGACGGGTATTGTAGTGGCGAGTGGCCTTGCTGCCACGATCCACCGAGATTCAAAATTTTGTCGCTTGATTCGCCCTCCCAACCATTCCTAAATTTTCATCATTTTCTTTATGCTCAATACGAGGCTAAAAGGGTACCAATTGAGCAAAATTTTAAGCCATGGTGCCAAAATGTAGCATGGTAACAAACTTAGCCAAAAAAATGAAATCACGAGCCAAAAACGTTATAGGAATTTGAGAAATGCCACAAAAACGTGATCGAAAACTTAGCCACAAATTGAGCCATGGGCCAAAAAACGTGGCTAGAATTTGAGCCGCTACAAACGTGGTCAGAATTTCAACCACCTGGCACAAAACGGATCGAAATCCTAAGTAGCGATTTTGAGCCGCTAAGTACAAAACGTGGTCTTAATTTCAAACACGCCAAAAACGGATCAGAAAACTAGCGATTTTGAGCCACTGCTAAACGTGGTCAATTTCAGCCACGGTGCCAAAAACGTGATCAGAAAACTTAGCCAGATTTTTAGTCGCCAAAAACGTGGTCGATTTTCAGCCACTACCAAAAACGCATCAGAAAAATCCTAGCTGATTTTGAGCCACCCGCCAAAAACGTGATCAGAAAACTTAGCCAGATTTTTTAGTCGCTGGTGCCAAAACGTGGTCAGAATTTCAGCCACTCTGCCAAAAACGGATCAGAAAACTTAGCTGATTTTAGTCACGGTACAAACGTGGTCAGATTTTTCAGCCACGGTGCCAAAAAGTGGATCAGAAAAACTTGAAGCCAGATTTTCGAGCCACACGGTGCCAAAACGTGATTCAGAAAAAACTTCCAGATTTTTAGTCGCTGGCACCAAAACGGGTCGAATTTCAGCCACGGCTGCCAAAAAACGTGATCAGAAAACTTAGCAGATTTTTTAGCGCCAGCGTCAAAACGTGGTCGATTTTCAGCCACCGGTGCCAAAAAACGGATCAGAAAAACTTTAGCCAGATTTTGAGCCACGCCAAAAACGCGGGTCGATTTTCACCACGTGCCAAAAAACGCGATCAGAAAAACTTAGCCGATTTTGAGCCACCTGCGCAAAAACGTATCGAATTTCAGCCACGGTGCCAAAAACGTGATCGAAACTTAGCCAGATTTTTTTTACGGTGCCAAAACGTGGTCAGATTTTCAGCCACGGTGCCAAAACGATCAGAAAACTTAGCCAGATTTTTTGAGCCACGGTACAAAACGTATCAGATTTTCAGCCACGGTTAAAAAAACGTGATCAGAAAACTTAGCCGATTTTTTAGTCATGCCAAAAACGTGGTCAGAATTTGAGCCACGGCGCCAAAACGTGATCAGAAAACTTAGCCAGATTTTGAGCCCTGCCAAAAACGTGGTCGACTTCAGCCACGCAAAACGTGATCAGAAAACTTAGCCAGATTTTGAGCCGGTGCCAAACGTGGTCAGAATTTCAGCCACGATGCCAAAAACGTGGATCAGAAAAACTTAGCCAGATTTTTTGAGCCACGGTGCCAAACGTGGTCAGAATTTCAGCCACGGTGCCAAAACGTGATCGAAAAACTTTAGCCAGATTTTGAGCCGCTGCGTGCCAAACGCGGTCAGAATTTCAGCCACTGCGCCAAAACGTGATCAGAAAATCTTAGCCAGATTTTGAGTCATGCAGGTTAAACGCGGTCAGGAATTTCACCTACCTGCACAAAAAACGCGACGTAAAACTTAGCTGGGGATTGACCAAAACGTGGTCAGAATTTCACCACGCGCCAAAACGTGATCAGAAACTTAGCCAGATTTTGAGCCACTGCCAAAACGTGGTCAGAATTTCAGCCACTTGCCAAAAACGGATCGAAAAACTTAGCCAGATTTTGAGCCACGGTGCCAAAACGTGGTCGGGGAGCCACGGGCCAAAAACGTGATCGTAAAACTTAGCCAGATTTTTAGCCATGCCAAAACGTGGTCAGATTTTCAGCCACGGTGCCAAAAACGTGATCAAAACTTAGCCAGATTTTTAGCCACCTGCCAAAAAACTTAGCCACGGGCCAAAAACGTGGTCGAACTTAGCTGCATTTTGAGCCACTCTGCCAAAACTTAGCCACTGGGCCAAAAACGTGGTCAGAAACTTGGCGTTGGTGCCAAACTTAGCCATTGGCCGAAAACTTAGCACTCTTCGTGTCAAAATACTTTCCTTAGACCCCAATGACATTGGGAAGGCTTGGTGACGAACGCACTTCATCCTCCATTTTTTCCGGATTTTTATGCTTTTGCCAGTTTTGGTTAAAAATCATTAAAATCAATCCCTTATCCAATGGCTTTCGTATTTGGTGGACACATTGGTTATATTATTGTGCGAGTTCCTGCAAAAACTACGCCAAAATTCGATCTCTAGGTACCCTTTTCCATTTTTCCTGATTTTATGTATTTTAGCCACTTTAAAATTTTTTTAAAATTATTCCTCGTCAAAAAAATTCTGTAACTTGGTGGACGAAGAGATATGATTATTCTAGGCAATCCTGCAAAATCTCACCAAAATTCGACCTCTAGGTCCGATTTTGACTTATGTCCGCTTCAAAAAAAGGTATCTACTTGATAATTTTGGTTTTTGCATATTATCCTATTATGGGGGGCTGTTCCTCGCTCAAACCACGCCCACAAAGGGTTGGTGCGGGACTTCCATGGGACTTCCTCCCACGCCACACAAGCCTTCCCATGCTTGTTGTGGGGTTATTTTCCCATGGTTTTGGGTGATTAATTGCTGATCATCCACGCTGAATCTTGGCCGAACTCCTCGCCGATTTTTGGTGCGTCCCTAAATTTGTGGGGTTTCGTGGTGTGGCTTAAGTCTAGCACCAGTGATGTTTGGGCAATGCTTTTCTTGGTGATTTCTACCTGGCGTGAGAATTCCCTTAAATCCATGTCTTGTTCGAGGTGCTCATGTCGCAAATTGCAAGCCGGGCGATACACCCCATCCTGACATGCTCTACATGTGGGTGTTCTACCCATTGTCCGTGATAGCAATCGGGTTGGTGGTGCCACCCATCGACCAACAACGCAACGCTGCTTCGTGGCACCGCAGACGCGGTCTACATACACACACCAAGAAAAACCACCCTGGTTGGTCTTGGTCTAACACCACCGATGTTGGGCAGCCTCCTTGTGTGATCCATGGTCCTCCAATTTTATATATTTGTCCCTTCGATTTTTCTGGATCACACTTTCGGGGGTCAGTATTTTGCTTTATGTGCGCGGCCTCGGGCTAAACCAATGGGTCAGGGCATCATCCCATCCTCGCAAACTCTAAACCAGCCTGGGGTCAGCATCATCCCATCCTCCCTCCCTCCTAAAAATCTAACCCAGCTCTGGTTGGGGCATCATCCCTTCCTGTGCTCGCACCGCCAGCCGCCTCTTTCTATCCACCATCCCATCCTCCTCAGCACCCCAAGACGAGTGTTTTCTTTCTCCAAAACCACCCCACCCTCTTGTGCTCAAAGCGAAGCCGCTTTTTTTTTCTCCCTGACCAACAATGAACGTTGCCTCCTCCTTCGCGGGCATCGCCGTGAACAACGCAACGCCGCCTCCTCCCACACGGCACCGCTCGTTGTCAAAGCAAAAAATGGGCATGGGCGTGCCTCTTTCTTCCTAGTACGAATCTCCCGCCCTTGGTTTTATTTTCAGGGAGAGGATCACTAAAGGGCACCACCACTGCTCTTGCTAGTATGTCTCCTACATACATGCCTAGCGATGCAGCTTACGCCTACCCGATGCTTCCATATGTCTTGCATGCCTCTGCATCAAGTGGTGTGGTCTGTCTGGTGGTGTTGGGTTAGGCGAACGGGGCGAATGTGGCTCGGGATGTTTTTGTTGTCCGTCTGCTGCACCGAACGGTCGATATGCATCCTCATCATCATCAATCGTCACTCGCCTACGCGCTGGGGCGCATTTGCCTCAAGTTGCCTACCTACCAAAACGGTACGGGTTTGAATCAAGATAGCACACGCTCTTCCAAAACTTTCTGGAGCTCTGGGATTCGAAGTCTCGCACGCGGTCCACGCCAGGTCATTTACGCGGCACGTTGAGATCGTTTCTTTCGGGATATGGCAGACGCGGCGAACGCGGGGTCCCTTTGCCCCGCCGCTCTCAAAACTGTTGCCTTGAATGACACCGCCTCGCCAAGGTCCCTGCCGACCATCCGCTATTTACAGCACTAACGCCTCACGCGTAGTCATTAACGAATGCTACCTGGTTGATCCTCGCCAAGAGTCATATGTTTGCTTCAAAGATTAAGCCATGCATGTGTAAGTACAATCATTCTGCATCAGGAATGGGCGAATGGCCTCATTAAATCAGTTATAGTTTGTTTGATGGTATCTACTACCCTGATAACCGTAGGTAATTTCCAGAGCTAATACGCAACAAACCCCCGACTTCTGAAGGGATGCATTTATTAGATAAAGGTCGACTTGGCTCACCTGTTGCTTTGATGATTCATGATAATCCTTCGTCGGATCGCACGGCCTTTCATACGGGACGATCATTCAAATTTCTGCCCTATCAACTTTCATGGTAGGATAGTGGCCTACCATGGTGGTGACGGGTGACGAGAATTGTGGTTCGATTCCCAGGAGCCCGAGAAACCCGCTACCACATCCAAAGGAAAAAGAAAGAATTACCTAACTCCGATTACCTTTGAGGTAGTGACAATAAATAACAATACCGGCCCATCGAGTCCGTAATTGAATGAGTACAATCTAAATCCTTTAACGAGATCCATCGAGGGCAGTCATGCTGCCAAGAACATGTAATTCGCAGCCCAATAGCGTATATTTAAGTCTGCGTAGCTGTAGTCGGACTGGGTCTGGGTCGACGGCCTGTACCCTCGCCGGCCGCCCCTTCAGCGCTGGCGCCTCGCCTTAATCGCTGGTCGTAGCTCCTGCAAGTTACATTTTGAAGAAATTATGAGCCAAAGCAAGCCTACGCCTGATACATTAGCATTGCATAACACCACATTCCGATCAGGTTGGCCTCTGGATCTGAGTAATGATTAATGTGACGTGTATATCTGATTTCATAGTCGAGTGAAATTCTTGATTTATGAGACGAACAACCGCGAAAGCATTCGCTAAGGATGTTTTATTAATCAAGAACGAAAAGTCGCTCGAAGACGATCAGATACTGCCCTAGTCTCAACCATAAACGAGGCCGACTCTGGATCAGGATGTTGCTGTTTAGACCTACTGGGCACTCTTATGAGAAATCAAAGTCTTTGGGTCCTGTAGCAAGGCTGAAACTTAAAGGAATTGACCGAAGTGGCACCACTGGGAGTGGAGCCTCCGCTGGCCTAATTTGACTCAACACTCTGGAAAACTTTACCAGGCCCATATACAGTAGGACTGCAGACCGAGCGCTCTTTCTTGATTCGCTATGGGCGCTGGTGCATGGCCGCTCTAGGCTGGGCGGAGCGACTAGTCCGTTAATAATCCGCTAACGAACCAGACCTCACCGCCAATACTGAAGTGGAGGCAACCTCCACTCGCCAGCCTTCTCGAGGGACCATCGCCGCTAAAGCTGGGTTTCGAGGCACAACCAGGTCCAGCGGACGCCCTCAGATGTTCCGGTCGCACGCTGCCGCTATCACGATGTATTCAACGAGACGATAGCCTCGGCCGACAGCCCTGCACCTTGAACCATCACCTGGTGGACGTGATAGATCATCGCACTGTTGGTCTTCAACGACATTCGCAGTCAGTGAAGCCATCAGTCACGCATGACCACGCTCGCCTTCTTTGTACACACCGCCTGGCCGCTCCCACCCATTGAATGGTCCGGTGAAGTAGCGTTCGGATCAGCGGCTGACGCCGGGCGGTTCGGCTGCCCGCAGACGTTGTGGAGAAGTCCACGAACTCATATCAGAGGAAGGAGAAGTCGTGAATAAGCTCCGCAGTGAAACCTTCACGCTGACGATCATTGTCGCTGCCTGGCACAACAAGTTCGACCGGCGAACCCGCTCATCACAGACAAGTTCATCGGGCCGGCTCTGGGAGCTGTTCTCGAACACCGACCCCCCCTCCCCGATTACTGGCGGCAGGCGGCCGCCTGCCGCACCTCCTCCTCGCCAAACACAAAACCCCCGCGCGCCAAGGAACCTCGAAATCATAATTCGCTGGCCCGAGGGCGACCACGCTAATCCTCGCCACTTAATAACACACAACATAACAAAATGGATTCCTTAAAACTTCCCATGTAGAAGAACGAGCGAAATGCGTATACTTGTGGAATTGCGTAACTCGAACTATCGAAGTCTGAACGCAAGTTGCGCCCGGCCATAGCCGAGGCACGCCCGCCCGGGTGTCACACATCGTTACCCCAAATGCAAACGCCTCACGGCAGCGCAGGATGCCGACCCTCCGCGAGCATCGCCTCGTGGCCGTTGAATGCAGTCCGCGCCCAAATTGCCGCGACAAAATGGTGCGATGTAGCGATGCCGAGACCGCGCGCCGACTTTCCGGCCAAGGCCTTCCGACTCCTCGATTTCACACGGCCCACCTGACGCTCCCACCAGGTTCTGTGTCAAGTGGCTACCCGCCGAAGTTTAAGCATCATCAATAAGCTTTGAGGAAAAGAAACTCAACAAGTGATTCTAGTAACGGGCGGTAGCGAACCGAAGAGCCTCACATGAAAACCTGGCCGCCTCGCCAGTTCAATCAGAAGACCAGAAGCGCCCTCAAAGGGCAGACTGCCCAAGTCGCGCGCGCCGAGAGGGTGTGAGAGCCTGCCGCGCTCCGACTCGTCAGCACTCACGAGGCGCCTCGCTTCACGAGCGTAGCTCGAATGCACCACCCAATGCATGTGTACATCTGGCCCAAGGCTAACATCGGCGAGACCGATAGCGAATGCACCATGAGGAAAGATGAAAAGGACTTTTGAAAAGAGAGTCAAATAGGCTTTGAGAAATTGTCGAGGGAAGCGGACGGGCGCACGTGTCCTTTGATGGAACGGTGAAAGTCGGTCCGCCGATCGACTGCATTGACCGACGCGATTGGTGACTGGCCCGTCATGTTTCAAATGCCGCGAGCGCCATCATCACGATCAGGATGGCAGCGCCGCGCTGCCTCGCCTGTTTGGGCACTGGCCATTCGCGAAACACGACCGCGAGTCACATGTGTGCGAGTCAACGCAGTAAACCCGTAAGGCGCAAGGAAGCTGATCGCGGAACTTTATCTCGGCGCACCACCGACCAACCCCGATCTTTCGCTGAAGGGTTCGAGAGAGCATACCCGTCGGGACACCTAAATGGTGAACTATGTCGAAGGGCGGCTGTAGGAAACTCGTGGAGTTCGCGGCACGACGTGCAAATCGCTCGTCTGACTTGGCATTGGGCGAAGACTAATCAACTGCCTAGTAAATTGCCCTCAAGTTCCTCAGATAGTGGAGTTCGGCGGGCGAAGTTCTATCTGCAAAGCCAATGATTAGAGGTACGAAGAACGCCTCGACCTATTTCAAATCCAATAGTAGATTGGTGCTTGTTGAGCCGCACCACTGAATCGAGAGCTCTAAGTGGGCCATTTTGTGTGAATCGGCGATGCGGATGAACCTAAGTCGGGTTATTTGCCCAACTCGCTAACCTAGACCTCCTAAGGGTGTTGGTCGATTAAGACAAATAGACGGTGGTCATGGAAGTCGAAACCGCTAAGGAGATGTAACAACTCACCGCCGAATCAACTACTGAAATGGATGGCGCTAAAGCGACCTATACTCCGCCTCGCCCTGGCAAGGACCACAGCCCCGATGAGTAGAGGGCGGCGCTGCCGCCGCAAAACCTGCAGGCGTGAGCCCCATGGAGCTGCCGTCGCGCATTCATGCGAGTAGCAAACATCCAAATGAGAACTTTGAAGGCCGGGCAGGGAAAAGGTTCCATAACGACTGCATATGGGTTAGTCGATCCTGTGGTGGACGGGGAAGTCGATAGCAGCATACCTAAAGGGAATCTAAGTTAAAATTCTCGAACCGGGACGGGCGGCCGACGTGCAACGTTGGGGGAGTCCGAGACGCTTCTACGCCCTGGAAAGAGTTATCTTTTTCTGTTTAACAGCCTGCCCACCTCTGAAACGGCTCAATGAGGTAGGTCCAGCGCCGGAAGAGCACCGCACGTCGCGCGTGTCCGGCAAGGCGCCTCGAGCAATACGTAACTGAAACGAAGAAGCTCG